>JAGMVL010002311.1:0-600000 GCA_019202695.1 Populus x sibirica | reverse complement strand
CGTAATTAAGTTCACAAACTATGTTATTATGTGGTGGGATCATCTTGTGTTGAGTCATAAAAAAATTATGAGAGGCCTGTTAAGACTTGGGAGGAGATAAAGGCTATTATGAGGAGATGATTTATCTCTAGTCATTATTATAGGAAATTGTACCAAAATTTATAATGTTTGAGCCAAGATACAAAGAGTGTTGATGAGTATCACAAAGAGATAAAGATCATGATGGTTTTGGCAATATAGTAGAGGATAAGGAGGTCACTATGGCTAGGTTCTTAAATGGAATGAATCACGATATGGCGAATGTTATGGAGTTGGAGGGTATAATGCATATAACAACAAAAGTGGAGAGACACTCAAGTGTAAAGGTAGTTAACGACCTAACCAACCATTGGGTTTTTCATCACATTGGAAACCTAATTAAAAGTTTAGTGTGGGGGCTACCCAATCTCAACTGAAAGTGAGGGAAACAATCGAGATTCAGAAAGAGAATAATTACATCTTTATTGATAGTATAGGTAAAATTAAAACTCCTACATCTCATAACTGTAACATAAATTTTTTTTTATTATTTGAGAGTTAGTCATATTGCTTTACAGTGTCCAAACAAGCAAGTTATGATTATGAAAGCTCATAGTGAGATTATGACCGATGAGGAGGTTAGTGATGAGGAGGAATGCCCCAACTTGAGGATGTTAGTGATGATTATATTGAGTATCTAGTTGAGGGGAGGCAATTGTGGTGAAACAAGCACTGAATTTGCAAGTTAATGTGAGAGATTTGAAGAAGCAATAAAAAAACAACTTTCATACAAGGTGTCATATTAGTATGATCATTAATAGTAGGTGTTGCTCGTGAACGATCAACGTCGAGGGGTTGTTGGGAGTCGTCACCTAGTTATTTGGTTCAGGATCGCTAGGAAACCTTGGTATAATGGTTTTATTAGAGATTAAAGGGTAAATGACTGATTATGACTAGGAAAGATATTAGTACCCCCTAGCGCACCATACTTGAGATAAGTTGCTTTATGTTATTTGATGTGGTTTTGAGATTTTGATGGTTTTCTGATCGGTCATCTATCTATGACTTAGGATTGAGATTTATTCGTATGAATAAATCTGGTGTTAAGAATTTATTATGGGCTTGTATACCAAAATAAATTCTTATGAAAAAGGTTTTATGCAATTCATATATTGTGATTTAAAATACTCTCAATTAAAATTGATAACTATTTAGAATAACTTTGAGAATTTTCTGGTCAACTTCTGAAATTTAAATACTAGCTTCACTTGAAAGTCCAACATTTATACTAGAATATTAGCTATTAATCATCATGAATTAAAAATCTAGTTATTATTGAAATATTGGCTAAATTCTCTTGGATTTAATGAATCAATCATTAAATTCAAAATGCATACTAAAAAAATAAAATAAAACATACCATGTATTTTATTTTAAAAAAATATATGATTTTTTATATATTTTTAAGCAATTTGGCCATATACACACAAATAAAACATATTTTATTTTTTTTATAGATTCCTTGAAATAAAAACTACCCTAAAAATCTAAAAGGTTTTTGCCCAAACACATTCTTAAACCAAATATTCAATCAATTCAAACAAAGCCTAAAGACAAGTCTCTTTTTTTTCCTTTTTATTTTGACCTGATAGGGTTGACTCAATTGAGTTGACTTAAAAGCAGCTAACTCGGCTGGGTTGACCCGATCGAGTTGACTTAGAAATAAACTAGAAAAGAGAAACCAAAACCAAAATAGATCAAACTTTACAAAAACATAAAAACTTAAAAATCTTTCAATCAAAACGGATCAAACATAGAAAAGACAAACCTGAAAATTAAGAACATTTTCGACATTTCATAAATATAAGTCTCAATCTAGACCAAATCTTGAACAAAAAGGGGCATAGTCTTGTTCACAATCATGCATATAACAAGAATCGAGGATTTTTTTTGCTTCTATTGTCAACGAATTAGCACAATTTTGCCAAGTTGGGTTTCGGTTCAAAACTGAAACCCTATGATTAAAACCTACTATAACCTATTATTGGTGCGTAAAACTTCTTGATTACTTACAAACAGTGATAGACAAACTTGGATAAACTAGAATTTAATCAAAAGAAGCTCTAAAACTAGTTTCTAAAACAGAATTCATTGGATGAATCTACAGAAACCAAAACCCATTAGACCAGAAAAACCTAGAAAACTAAAGCAAACCTAGAATAGCCATTTTAAGCTTCCAAAGCATGTTTCCCTCGTTACCACAGACCATATTATCAATGATGAATATATCTGGGACCAAGGAAACAACAAAAACAAAACTAAAAAATGTTGTTTTCTTTAAGAATTATATCTAGAAGACATTGAAAGATGGTTGAATATGTTTTTTGTAAAAGAAAATGAGTATGGACAACGACCCATTATCCAAGGTACCAATAGGAGTAACTACTTTTAACATAGAAGAACTTTTTAATAAAGGAAAAATACATTGTATCAAGCATGATCAACCATAACATAGATTGAAATTGATTATTAATACTTTTATAGGAAAGAGATATATCAATCATGGTAAGATCAAAGAATTAGCACTAAAAAATTAAGAGAAAGCTTTTTATAAGTATATAGGCGCCCTATTTATCATACAATCCTACTTAAAAGGAAAGGCTTAGGGGCGAGGTTGAATAGAATGGTACTCCATGAAAGTCTAAAACCTTCAGGCCTAAAAGACATATTGATAATGAATGACATAAACATCATCTACAGTAGAAGTCACTAAAGCTTAGTGACAAGAATGAAAAAAAGGTAATAATCACTAACATCTCTTAACCCTAGAAAGAAGAAGGAAATAAGGTTGACAAAGCAAGATATAATTAAGAAAAGATGTATTATTTTGAACATGCGGGCGAGAAAGGACAAACTAGACCATATACCAAACTATGAGGACATGTTTTAGAATTAAAGAAGAACAACTATTTGGTCAGCAACACCATATAATGGTACTCCATGAAAGTCCAAAACCTTTAGGCCTAAAAGACATTAATAATGAATGACATAAACATCATCTACAGTAGAAGTCACTAAAGCTTAGGGACAAGAATGAAAAAAAAATGTAGTAATCACCAACATCTCTTAACCCTAGAAAGAAGAAGGAAATAAGGTTGATTAACCAAGATATAATTAAGAAAAGATGCATTATTTTGAACATGCGGGCTAGAAAGGACAAAATAGACCATATACCAAACTATGAGAACATGTTTTAGAATTAGAAAAGAACAACTATTTGGTCAGTAACACCATATAAATGATTGATTTCTTCAAGGAACATACTAGCTTTGTAACAAAGAACATTGACACGAAATGTGGGGAAGGATCCAATCCAATCACCATCTTCATTCAATACCATTTTAGATCCTAAACAACTTAAGAGATAGATTTTTAAAAAGATCTTCAGAAAAGTTGGAAAGTCCATCACAAAGATGATAACTATATCGATCATCTACCATCGACTAAAGAAATGAAGATCCGAGTTATTGACTACTAATCAAGTGTTATACAAAACAAAAAGTCTTTAACAGTCTAATGCTAGTAAATATTATAGTATAAGTATAATTATAACACATACAACCATTAAGAGGAGATATACACTAATAACTAATGTATTTTTATCTACCATAAATAATTTGTATAATACTCATATTTATAGTTTATATGAAACTCAATCTCTGTAACATTATAAATACGTTATATGGTAGATGAAAAAGATAAACAACCCTATATACACAATTTATTCTGCAATTTAAGAACAACTTTCTACTACTTATTGTTTTCTTTTGCTTATAATAATTTATTTCTTTTATTTATAAGTTTTCTTGTTTCACTTTCTTTTCTTTTATGTTCTTGTCCAACTTGTAGTTTTGGCATTACCTTTCTTTTATTTTAAACCTATTAAAGTCAAGTTTAAAACTCCATATTCTATTTAATTAATGATCCTACTATCTATCATCTCTTAAGGATTCAATTCTTAATTGTAGTTTCTCTTCATTGGAAAGAATAATTGAACAAATAACATATTGGTCAAATAATCAATGTTTGATCATCAAGTTGATGATGATTAATCAAATTATCTCTAAGATCAACATAACCTAACAACTAAAAGAAGAAGTAAAAACGAGGTGTGTGACATGTCATTTATAAGGATCAATGTGTCATTACTTCTATAACTTTTGACAACCAAGTGTTATCATAATGTTGCTAAAAAATCAAAAGGCACTAGTTTTGGCCTCCCACCAAATATTTATACTATTTTCATTACTAAAAACCTCATAAACATTTATAACGCATTTTAACTCACTTGAGAAACTCAAAAAAACAAATCAAATCCTAATACCCAACAATCTTTCTAGCCCTGTATCTTTTTTTTTCTGTATAATTTAGGAAGTTGGAACCATCATCAACAATCTCCTACCATGAAGACAAACATTTATAGATAAAGATCATATCACTTGCTTGAAATGTAAAACAACAATTCTTTCTCATCCTTTTTTATTCTCTTTCCTCCGATTATAACCAAGAAACAAGTATTAAGAAAATTAAAGTTTTAGATCATTCATTATAAACATATTAACGAGAAAAAATCATTAAACATATAATTTATGTGGAAATTAAATTAAAAGAAGAAAATGATATAAAAAAAACAAATCATTAAATATATCAATATAAACAATGTTTCAATATCAATTTTTATATTAAAAAATAAAATAAAAATCATTCCAAAGTTTCAATTAATTACAAATTAACATCAAAGATCTAAACATTCAAGTCAAATAATATAACATATAAATATAAACATATACTTTATATAATAATTAACTCAAAAGAAAAAATGATGAAAACTAAATAAAAGATTTACTGATAAGGTTATAATTTTGTAATTTATATAAATTATATATATAGACAACAATATATATTATATGATGTATATAAATATTATTCTATTTTTGGTTGAAATTGACAAACAATTTTAAAATTAAAATAAAAAAAACTAAATAAAAAATTGGATTTAATTTTAGAAAAGAAAATAAAAAAATCAAATCCAAATATTCAATTTGATCTAGTTATTCATTTTAAATATAACTAGCAATTTGACCCACGCTTTGGCAAGAGTCAAATAATTTTTTTCAAAACAAAAAATGAACATGAAGGCATTTTCTATATTTTTTTATAAAAAAATCTCAGTTATAAATTGAAAAGTTTATGCATGTATCTAATTTGATTAAATAAATCAAGAATTACTTGGTTGGAGTAGCCACGTCCCTGGATTTGCTTCATTTTTTTTTAATGGGGTGGAAGGCCTTTGAATTTTTTGAAAAAAATAGTAAGCGCGACATGTCACCTACGCTGTCTAGATTTTAACAACTAGAGATCATTCAAAAGTCAAGTTAGGTTGTTTTACATAAAAAAAATCCATTTCAATTATTTTTTGACCTAAAAACAACTCAAGGACTCAAATAAACCCGTTTATGCTTTCAAATAACCCAATAAATAGTTAATAAAACAAATTAACTTGAAATCTAAGAATTTTCTAAGGTCAAACCTACTCTTTTTAGATAAATTGAAGGTGAGAAAACACCTTACTGAAGTTTTTATAATTAAAAGGAACTCATTGGCACCAAAATTAATACTTTTGGTGATCAGAATCATTATCTCTTTCTACCACCAAAATTTATTGACTTTCTCTCTTATATCTTAAATAAAAAAAAACCGTAAAATAAAAGAATTAAAGTTTTAATCTAAAAGTGAATTGTAAAAAAATCGAAGGGATGGTAAATTGATATTTTGTAAACTATGAGGATAAAAATTAACTTTTTTAGTCAATTTTAAAATGGCCATCTAATTATTATGTGTTTTTCACATTGATCATTTGTCTTTTAATTTTACTATTCTTTAATAAAATAAAATTAATTGGCCTATAATTTGGCTACGAGAAAATGCAAACGAAGTGAAAAAAGTTTAATGACTAGGATGAAATAAAAGTAATTCGCCTGTAATTTGAACACAAAAGGATATAATAAAAGTGAAAAAGTTTAATGATAAAAAAATCATAATAAATCTAAGTGAAAAATAACGTCGGAACAATATTTTCCCTCACGTGTTTTGTTAATTAATAGTGAGGATCCCTAGCTTTGCATTCGTGCCACAAGATGTTTAAAAGGTGAACAAAGCCGAACAAGTCCAAAACAGAAGAAGACATAATTAATAAAATAAAAAATGCTAACCTTCAACCACTAATATTTATATAACATAGTTATAATTATGAAAATAATAATAATTTTTTAAAATATTTTTTATTTAAAATTATTGAAATAATTATTTTTATATTAGTATATGAAAACACTAAAATATATTAATATAAAATATTTTTTATAAAGATATTTATGATAATAATTATTTTATAAAGTGTTTTTTATTAATAAATTTATAATAAAATTTGAGATATTAATACGGAAGTGATTAAGAGGCTCTGAGGCTGATAAAATATGTTGTGGGCAAGACTGGTGGAGAATTTAGGAGGGAAATGTAAAGATGTGCGGAAATTGTTTCATTACGAGGGTCAGATGGATCGTTTGAAGGCTGGGAGGGATAGTGCTGATGAGGCTATCTCTGCTTCTTCTTTTTTCCGAGGAGAATAACAATGACCCAGCTGCTCCTGCTGAAAATCTTAACAAACGAATACAAGGTTTCGGGAATACCAGTTTTAAGATGCCTTTCGAAGATAGAAAATCGTTCCTTACTTAGGCAGTGCGTCTATCAAGCAGGCAGCGAATTAGGAGCTTAACTCGTAGTCTTTCGTTAGGAAAGAATGTGTTAAAGAATCATTTTAATTTAATAGTTTAAACTGTTAGGTAAAGTTTCAAAATATGACTTATATTATTCTATAACACATCTCCTCAAATGAAAGTACTTTAGATTTAAAACTTGCATTGGCTCATATTAGCTTGTGCTTAATTTTTATCAAATAAATATGAATGAGATTCAAACTCGTGATCGCTTGATCATCAACACTTTAATATTATATTGAAGAACTAATTCAACTCAATAATTTAAATTTTAAAATATAATTTATATTATTCTATATCAAAATAGTAATACCAATAGATGCACATTGGGGCCAGGACTCCAGAGTAACATATACAGAAACAGAATACATAGAGGAAGACTCGTGAGGAGAAGTTGCTAGAGACCATATATAGTGACATCTGGTGGTATGCGGTTACAACCTACCCGTGATGCCATGCAAGCTTTCAAAGGCAGTGAAGTTCGATGCATTGGCTTTAAGTCGTGTCCTTGAATCCAAGCTTCAATCTCCTGTGTGGCAGGTATGATTTCTTAAGTTTGTTAAATTTTAATAATCTAAATTATTTCTCTTTCTCATCACCACCCATCTACATGCACTGACTCCTTTTACCTTATTGATTAAACTAGACATGTAACTCTTGATTTGTCACGAGATAAATATTTTTATTTTTTTTATAAAAAAAATATTTGTACAAGTTTATGTTATAACTGATGTTATGTCTTTTGATAGACAGGTGCTAAGGCTTTTGGATGGGAAACCAGTTGGTGGGTAATTCAATAAAGGCTGAGGCTGTTGATGTTCAGATGCTTGACTTAATAGACACCGGAGATTCAGACGATTTATTTAGGATAGAAAATTATATAAAGCCAAATGAACAAGATTGATGATCTATTTGGAAATAGTGTTGGCACGAGTGTAAGGTAGTGATTCTAATTTTCCACGATATATATTTGCTTCCTCTCGTGATGTCCACCGAGGTGTGACATAATAACGACTCCTATTACTTGTGTATTCTTCAATAATTTGTTCTTGTTGTTTGTCGTGATATTTGCTTATAAATTTTATTTTTCTGTACATATTTTTATTTATTTATTTTTGCAATATTCATTTTTATTCATGTCATCTAATCATTGCATACACATTAACTTATTTGAGAATGTTCACACACGCTTTACAAAAAGCCAATAAAAGCTTTGGACCCATACTCGTCTCTTTAAAATTAGATAGTGAGACTCGATGGCTGGTGTGACTTATATTTACTAATGCTTATTCAAACTCTTGCTTAGATTGGAACTCACCCTAAGTACTGAGTATTATGGAATTTTTCTCATGCTTATAGTGTATAAGGTTAAGAGGTCAGGTTACCCCACTGGTAATTTGAAAAATCTAGGAGCATGAAAAGTCTTTAGGTTTAGACCAGCTAAGCCCAAAATCTTTATGAGTTAGATCTTTTCTTTTAGGGTTGATCATTTATAGGACACGAGCAATAATATGCCATGACATACATATTCATAATTTTACTATGTTCTCATTTTATCTTCATTGATCCTTATAGAAAGTGAGAGATGGGGAAACACATTAAGGACTAGGCCAAAGCAAGGCTAAAAAGATGAAGGAGACTACTTGTTGATGGGGTTTGAGTCAAAATTTCCTGAACAAGTGAAACTAGACAAAATAAAATTGTCTTGTATTGGTTAATTTTTGGACTACAAAGAAAATTCATCTACATATGACCATAATGATTTTCAATGACAATATAGGGACATAACCCAACTGCTCAGGCTCAAGATACAACATTCTTGCTTTCAGGCCATGATAAAGTTTTGGGATCTAGAATTTAAGTGTTTTACTTGTGATACTATAGATATGACTGTCACTCTCAAAGAATATGACTTTTTGCTGAGCTATCCAAGGTCAGATAAAATGTACTTCTACACGCAAAAAGAGCAAGTCTTATCTAATTATGCCTAAATTACTAAGATAGGCAAGAAACAAGCAGAAGAATAGCAATCAAATAATGAAATAATCAAGGGTGATACTAGAATCTTTTAGAAGTTACATTCAAGAGGAAGCTCCATGACAAATAAAATGAAGATCGTCTAAAAATATTAGCATTGGACATCTATGGTTTTGTTTTATTCCCATCGGTATAAGGGATAATTGACTTCGAGGTTGTGAACATGTTTAAAAGTGTGGTTACTCTCAAAATCAATCCAACCGCAATAATTTTAGTAGAAACTTTGACTTCATTGAACCATTGTTAAAAAGTTATAAAATGGGCACTTGAGAAGTTGTTTATAGTTGTTTTTTGTATGGATCATTAGTAATTTAGCATAAGGAAAGATTTCTAGATTGTTTGGGACTCCGTGGAATAAATAATTATCAAAAAATTATTTGATTTCCTTTAACTCCTACAAATGCATCAAATAAATTATTATTATTATTATTATTATTACTTATTGATTTTATCAAATAGGTTATCTTCATTCATACATGTTGGTTGTTAATTTTTTTTTCTTATTTTTTTCCATTATAAATGAATTTTTTGGTGAAGGAATTTTTTACAAGAGTTTCAATTTGTTGCAAATATTTTTATCATTTGATGTTCCAAGTTATAGATATAAGAGCATAAAATTTTAGTCCTTAATTAAAAATTATTGAATAGATAGAGAATGAGCACTTTAAACTTGAAGAAACCTTTATTTATTACTCAAACCAATTATATCAAGATAACAAATTAAGCAGTTAATTCATTTTGTAATATTGATTTTTTTTAAATCACAAAACTATTTGAGAAAAGATAAATCAATCGTATGAATTAAATATTTAAGAATGGTCATCGTTTATGTCTTCTTGATGTTGTTACAAAGTTTGAATTTTACTTGTATAAGTAATTCTAATCTTACATAGAAATTGGTAAATATTAATACAAACTAAACTCCTTTTCTATTAATACACACATGAATCCTAGGCTAATATATGACTTTTGATTAGTTATTATGTTGAGAACTCTCGCTATATATATAACTACATCTTCTGGATATCCATGCACGTTCATATTTTATTAATAAATTATTGTCTCTTGGTTGATTGTGACTTCTAATTACATGGTCATCTATTATTTGAACTCTCTTCATCGATCAAGAACACTTTCAGCTTAGTCATACGCATTCTAACTTTTCAATATGTATAATTTTTCTTATAAAAAAAAGAGATTTAGTCAAACAATAGCCCTTAAGTGCCATGATTTTAACTTATATACTTAAATCATAAATAAGAGTCATTACTAAGCTATCAGTTGAAACCTTAAAACACTAAGAATGGGTCTGAGTTAGGTGTTTAAACCACAAACAAAAACACTTGTTATGCTACCAATTGAAACTCAGAACACCTAAAATGGGAGGTGAATAAGGTTCTCAACTAAAGCCAAACTTGTCCTTTCTTTCTTTTTATTAAGCTCAAGATAAATCACAAACTAACCCATACTAAGCATGCATTCAACAACGAAAACAAGTAAAGGGTAATAAATAAAAGGAAAAGAGAAAAGAGATTATTCAATGATATATAGTGGTTCAACACTAATCACCTACATCACTCCTCAAATGTTAAAGGGTGAGCCCATATCTTAAAGGGTTTCTTAAAGGATGAGCCTAAATCTTTTTACAGTATCAATTTCTTTTTCAAAGCTCAAGAATCAAACTTTTCACTCTTAAGCTTCTCTTTTAAATATAACAATCAATTTTCAAGTGGTTGAAGTGTCACTTACACTTTTAACAATACTTTATGATTATATATATATAAAAGATTCACACTAAAAATCATAAAGATAAAAGCACAAGTTCTTTTTGTGGGTAGATGAAAATTTGAATATTCTTTAAAACAATGTATAAATAAATTGAAAGCTAAGAATAATAAAAGGAGATATGATTAAGATAATGATTGGCTCTTATTTGGCTAGCTAAAAAGGTTGCAAGAAAGAGTATATACATGAGGTATGACTAATAGTAGTTGTTTAGGCTCTTAAGTCCTCTCTAGGCTGAGAGTAATGTCTTGCTTACCGTGATAGAAGTTAAATAAAAATTATGACCATTTTTCTTGGCTTGTTTTTCAAATACCTTTTGGACCAATAATGTAAAGACATGTGGATAGAGAAAGGAAAAAGTACAATACAAATACACTCTCTCAAGTGTGTCATGTTCAAATGTCAAAAGAACCCACCAAGAATAATCAATTTATAAAATAATGTAGGACAAGTTGAGATTGCATGTTTAAAATGATTGCTAGAAAATCTTAACAACATGATATCATGTTGCAAAGTGAGACAAGATAAAGACTCATTTCTATTTGGCTTCCACTGGTTTAACAAATGATTACAGATTTCCAAATCAAAATAACAAATAATCTAAGGTAAATCTAATGCTTGTGACCTAAGGTGCAATATACAAACTAAGTTCAGTGTCATATTTTACCTATACACTTGTGTAACATAAACTTAAGTTCTCTTGAAATATATTTATATTATTGATTATCTTGTCATATATATGATCTTTAAATACTTTAAGATATATCTCTCCATGTGCCTCAAATATAATCAATAACTTAAAACACATTCTCAAAACAGATCAATATAACTTAATATCAATAGTTCAATAACTTAAAACAAAGATTGTTTGAACCCTTGGGCTATTTTTTTTTAGCCTAAAAGAGTTCATTATTTAAGCCCTATAAATGTCTACTTTTCTATCTTAGTATTAAGATTTAGTTTTTTTAGTTCTTTTTAGCTAATCTTAAAGGAGGTGATTGAAAAATTAAAATCAAAATTTAATCCCTCACTTGAGATGACATTAGGCCATTAAAAGATGAAAAATAAGGAAGCTTAATTCCAAAAATTACAACACTTAAAATTAGATAGGGCTTTAGGCCCGGCTAAACAATGCCAATGATTATAAATTTAAAAAAATCAAAATTAAATTTTCCAAATAAAAGTATGGCCTTGACCCATATTCTCTTGCCTTGTGCATCAAGAATAAATTTGAGCTATAATATCTTAATCTTTTTTAGTAAAGTAAAAACTATGTTCAAAGACTTATTAATGGCAACAAGGAAAAAATAAAATAAAAGGATCAAATATCAAAATAAGTGATGAAGTCTCTAAAAAGGCTAATAAGATAATAAAAACAATAAAGAAAAATGGTACAATAAAATTAGAAGTAATAGTTTCTATCTTGGGAGCAAATGTAGTCTCACATCCTAGATCTAAAACAAACAACACCATATCACATGTAAGACTACAAATTAGGAACAAGTAGTACGCAACATATAGACATAACATCTAGAAACCAAATCAATCATCTAGCTTCCACATGGTTTTTGGCATATTATTTTCTAATTATATTCAAATTTTCACACATGTAAAACAAAAAAGGTTAGATGAGAACTAACTTAATCATTGATCGAACGTACTCCTCATATCTTCATAACATGAAAATAAATATTATTAAAATAAAGTCATTATTAAGAATTAATGTATCAAATCATTTAAAATAAAGAGATCAAGGTCTTTTTCTCTTATTTTTTTAATGAATTTCTAAATTACTCATTTTACTAAAAAAACTAAAAGATTTAATCCTTTTCAATTGTATCCGTAGTAAATGAGATCAATGTTTAGCTCATGCAATTTAGCCCTTAATCATTCAATTATTATCTTATAAATTCAAGAACAAATATGAAACAACATAAAAATAAGCATAAAGGTCATAGATTCAAGTCACAAACATACCCGTACACACCAAACAATCTAATTAAAATTCAAAAGTTGGAGATCGATTACTTGAATTGAAAGAAAAATGAATAAAAAAAAACCATACAAAGGGATTTAATTGAAAAAGACCAAATACAATAAGGAGCTTTTATGCAATTTATGGATTGAAGCCAACGAGACTTCTACCGACCCATTAAGGCTCGTTTGAAGTCAACTAGAGGTTCGTTTGGGGGCACTGAAATCTTATAAGAGAGACCATTTTTTTTATCGTACATGTGTTTTTAATTTCTTATATCTTGTTTGTGTAAATTATAAAAATGATTTATAAAAAATAAAAAATATTATTTTAATATATATTTTAAAAAATAATTATTATCAAAATCATAAATAAATAACCGAAAGAAAAAATTAATGAGAAAAGGAAAACTTAATTCAACATCTGTGGATTATACAGAAAGAAATATGTGGCCTCCTAACCTTGTCAGCGTGTGAAGATGGACGCTATCAACCCATTAGACATGTACTGGTTGGTTCTTCGGCTACATGCCAATGCTGACAGGTCAGGTTCAACATGTGACGATATCACTCTGCATCAACACGTCAACGTTTCTGTCGGTCTAATTACAAATCTAGCCCGGACTAAAATCCTCATTAGCACTCGAACCGATGCCTTCCTTAACAGCAAAAATATTGACCACTGTTCGTGTTTAGAGGGGTGAGTAAAATAATTGAAAAATCATGAAAATTAAAATATAAAAATATAAAAAAAATTGATTAAAATTTAAAAAAATTGACCTATTCGGTTTGGTTCGGTTTCACTTTTATAGGCCTGAAACCGAAAAAACTGAACCGAACCCAAATCGAAAAAACAGAGCCAAACCGGAAAAAAACCGAGTCAAACCAGAAAAAATGAGCAAAACCGGTTTGAACCGGTTTTTATCCTAAAACACTGAAACCGAACAGAAACCGGTTTAAATCGATCGATTATTTGATTGTTCAGTTTTTTTTAATTTTGATTTGATTATTTAAAAAAAAAACTGAACCGAACCGAAAATGATCACCCCTACCTATTTCAATACTTTTAAAATATCATAAAAATTAATTTGAAGTAAGTATTTTTAAAACGTTAAAGTAGATAACTGATTTTATATTTAATTAAAATCTATGAAAACAATATCTCACGGTGTAACCACTAATTTCTTCTTCTTCTTCTTCTTCTTTCTTTGCTGAGACTTCCTATGATGATCCCATATTATATATGAGATACAAATACCTTTTGAATCATGCACCTTAAATTAATTATTATGAACAAGCTACGTTAGGAACCTTTAGTCCTCGACTATTGTGCTTATAAAAATGATGAAAGCATCATTTTAAGATTTTTCTTCATTTGTTTAGTATTGACGATTTTAAATAATGCAAGTAAATTGTAAATTATTATTTACTAAACCCCTATGCATCATCTTCATCGTTGTTAAAAAGTATGAATTTATCTTTAATTTTTATATGTTATTGATATTTTATTTTAATTTTTAAAAAATAAATTTTATTAATACACATGAAAATAAAATTAAAAATTAAAAAAAACCAGTCTATACCCTTTTTACTTTTCATGCCTTTTCATAAGTTATATATGAATCTTACTTATACATAATATTTTAATCTAACCAAATATATATAATGTTTTCTTTTAAAAAAAATTTAATTTCTTAGTAAATGATATTTTCAGACCATCTTGCATATCAACCGAGATCAAGTCTCGTTATATAAAAAATATTGAGGTTACACCCTCCATCGATATGGTGTCTTCAAAGTTCTGGCCTCAGGGTTCTTTTATTGTCAAGACTCAAAAAATGCTAATTTGAAACTTGCTCATAAAAATTAAGAACAAAAAAAAAATTTAAATAAAGCTATAAAATATTTAAATTAACTTTATTCTCTGTTGAAATGCCATAATTTAGGGTACGAATATTGAAGGGCAAAGTTAATGTTCTTAATACACATGAAGCTAGCCTAAAAAAGGAGTGATCAAGTTTAATGGTGGAAGACCAGAACACCAAGTGAAAGGTGGTAGACCAAAATGTTTAAATTAGCAACCCAAGATTTTGATTAACAAAAGGGCCTATTAGTAAAAATATTTTTTTAGATGTTTAAGGACTCAATTGAAATTTTAAAAGGTTCAATTAAATTTATTGAGGGCTTACTTGCAAGGAAAATCAAATTTTAGGAGTCAATTTTGATGTTAATTGAAACAAACAAAGTTTAGGGACCAAAATTAGATTTTGAAAAGTTTAATTGGTCAAATCAAGGATTTAATTGCATAAAATTCAAAGTCTAGTGAGAAAATAAGAACTTAATTGAACAATTTGTGAACCAACGATCAACTTGCAAAACATGCACGACTTCAGAGACTGGAATCAAGAGAAATCAAGGGTCAAATCAAAGAAAATTGAAAGTTTAATGGTAAATTAGAAAGTTTGAGGGAAGTTACAGGTAAAATTAAATGAAATCGGAAGAATAGATATCAAATTGGAAATTGTCAAATCCAAAAAAAAAAACCTGATCCGTATGGATTAGCCAAAACAACGCCATTTAAGGTATTGTTCATCTTTTTCTTCGCTTTTTGACTGATCGGGTAGGCACTTTCAAGTGAATGAATGTTACGTTTCTGACCACTCCAAAAGCTGCAACCACTTCCATTCAACTGAGAAACACCCTCTTTACAACCTCATGTCTTTAAAATCAAACATTTACATCCCATATTCTCCATTGATCTCTACAATGTCTTGTCCCTAGTCAGCTAAACTACAATTTCAGTCATCACGTTATTTGAATGGACACTTTCAAACGTTTGAATGTAGAGCTACAGACCTTCACATCTAGCAAGAATAGATCTAATTGAAAGGTGTGCACCCCCTCTATCAAGTTCAGGTGGTCTCAAGTAGCATTAACATCGAAGTTGCTCCAGCGAAACCATGAAAACGACCAACCCAGTCAGCCTTGACAAGAACACCTATTTGCAGAAAACCACCTAACCTTTTCATGTGCTCTCACATAGAAACCCCCGGAAGGTTCCCATCAAAGGTTTAAAACCTTTCTCTCTAGATCTAAAAGCAGAAAACACCTCATTTTGGTCTCTAAGTTTCCTACGAAACCACCTAAACCTAAAATCATTGATTTTATGGAAAAACTATATAGGTTTTAGTCTATTAGAACCCTAACAAATCCATCTAGAAGACCTAAATCCGCCTATAATAGAAAAGGGATCCAGGAGCAGAGAGGGAAGAAAAAATAGGGGAAAGAGAGCAAAAGAGAGAAGAAAAGAGAAACTTTGACTAAGAGGCAAGTAATTCAATCCAAAAGAACTTGAAAGTTGTAGCTCTATTTTGGGAAGTTTGAAGATAAAGAAAAAGGAGGGCAATAAAAAAAATCAATTCAGATTTCAAGATTTCTAAGTTAAAAAGGTACATATTTCAAACCTTAAAGGTGGAGTCCATGAGGACTGTTGGATTGATCTCTTGTGTTCAATGCAAAGTTTTGAATGTTTTGACATGTTATTTATTAGTTTTACATATTGTATTATATGTTTGTTTTGGTTTAAAGAATGCCAAAAGTGACAGCAAAGAGAATGCTTATTTTCTATTGATGGAGAGCAGTTCTGGTTTTCTAGGTTGCTTGTTAGGTCTTTAGGGATGACAAAATTGGATTTTGAAGCTCAGATTGTTCAAATATGCATTTTGCTTTGAGTTGGCAATTTTTGAATTTGAAAATCAATGAACTTTTTAGTTTTGTTCTTGTTCTTGTTGTTTCTTTGGTTACAGATGTATTCATTATTGATAATGTGGTACATGGGAATAGGGGATGCATGCCTTGGAAGCTCATAATGGCCATTTTGGGTTTGCTTTAGTTTTTTGAGTTTTTCTGGTCTAATGGTTTCGTTTCTGCAGATTCATCCGATGAATCTTGCCTTAGGTGCAAGTTTGAGAGCTCATTTTAATTAAATTCCAGTTTACACAAGTTCATCTATCACTAGTAGTAAGTAATCAAGGAGTTTTTCACACCAATAATAGGGTTTTAGTGGATTTTAATCCTAAAGTTTGGTTTTGAATCGAAACTCATTTTAGCAAAATCATGTTGATTCATTAATCATTAAAGCAAATAAACCCCTAATTCTTGTTCTATGTATGATTGCGAATAAAACCATGCCTCTCTTTGTTCAAGATGTGGTCTAAATTAAGAGTTGCGTTTTACAAAATGAGAATGAATGTTCTTTTTTTATATATATCTTTTATGTATTTGATTCATTTTGATTGAAAGATTTTCAAGTGTTTATGTTTTTGTAAAGTTTGATCTGTTTTAGTTTTGGTTTCTTTTGTTAGTTTGTTTCTGAGTCGACTCGGTCGGGTCAACCCAATTGAGTCAATCCATCCATGTCGACCCAACCGAATAAAAAAAAATTCTCTAGGCTTTGTTTGGAATTGTTTTTTGAATTTTTGGGCTTGAGGATATGTTTAACAAAACCTCTTTAAATTTGTTAAGTTTTTTATTTCAAGAAGTCTAAAAACTATACAAAAAAATATTTTTGTGTGTTGCATTCGGTCAAGTCTCTTAAAAATATAAGAAATCATATCATTTAATATTTTCATATGAAAATTCAAAATACATATTTGCATGCAATTTAGGATTTAATAACCAGTTTACTAAATTCATGAGAATTTGACTAATATTTCAATAACTAAAATTTTAATTCATGAGAATTAATGGTTAATATTCAGTATAGAATGTTAGATCTACAAGTGAAACTGATATTTGAATATCAGAAGTTGACCAGAAAATTCTCAGAGTTATTCTAAATATTTATCAATTTTAATTTTGAATATTTTTTACCGTAATATATAATTACAAAATCCTTTTTTCAATAAGAATTTATTTGGGTACACGAGCCCATAATAAATTCTTAACATCAAATTTATTCATTTGCATAAATCTCGATCTTAAACTATAAACGACTATCGGTTAGAAACCTATTAAAACTTTTAAACACATTCAAAACCACACAAAGCAGCTTATCTTAGGTAAGATGTGCTAAGAATGCTAATACTTTTTTCTTTCCACGACTAACCATTTACCCTCAAATCTCTAATAAAACCAATATACTTGGGTTGTCTAACAATCTTAAATCAAACAACTAAGTGATAACTCCAACGACCTCCCAACATTGTGTGTTTACATGCGATAAAAGAATTAATTGACCCAACTGGCTACAATTCATTGGACTCTATTTTGTTCACATACGATAAAAGAACTAATTGACCCAACTGGCCTACAAATTCATTGGACTCTATTTTGGGTTGAGGACCCCCCCTTGAGACAATATATAAGGCTACACATTCAGGCACTCTTGTCCCAATAACACCTAAGGCTAAGGCTAGATAAAAAATGCTCAACTTCTATTACTTTCACCATCCCTCTCTTTATTTATATATATTGTATTCAATATTAAATGCCACATATGATTATAGTCACATTAGGGATGTTTATACCTAATAGATGGTTTAGATATTTTCTTCTCAAATAGTAAATCACCACCATTATTATTAAATTAGGTGTCAAAGTCTTTTCTTCTTTCTACCATTATCTTCATACAAGTTGGTATGGTTAATGGATAGATAATATATACATCCATGAACCAGGAGGTAAAAAGGAGCACAATTTCATATTTCCATCAATATTTTTATTTTCTTCTTCATCACTTTTTGCAAACATAAAAACTAACTCTTACCTATCCACTAAGGCTTCATTTCTCCTACAATCCTGCAGGTGATAGATAATATACAGGAAAAAAAAGGTGAATGAAGAGCATAAGGAGTATATATGTGATTGTTCTGTAGAGTTATGTTTTATCTTGTATGTTTACATAGTCACCGAATGTATTTTAACACTTCGCTCACATGAATTTATCCTATAGAAAGTAAAATAATGATTGAGAATAATTGTTTTTCCTGTAAATAACTCGAAAATATGAGTTGTTTGTTGTTGTTAGGAAAGGTTAGCACTCAAGGATAATTGACATGAAATGTTGGTGTCCTCTAAAAAGACAGGTTAGCAGGAGATCGATAGCCTAAACAAGAAAACAAACATCCTCTAAGAATTAAGACATGCTGGGAAAGATAGTTATTGATAAAAAAAAAATAAAAAAAAATAAAAAAACGTCATACTATCCATTTATGTGTAAGCATGGAGGGTGCAACGCTATGTTAACTTTTGTAGAGATAATAATTTTATCTTGTAGTGTGTGTCACTCATAAAATTTGAACAGGATTGCATTCTGTCCAAAATATAGAGGACAAGGTACAGTTTGAGAGCTTGAAGAACACGTAACCCTGTCGTTTGGGAATGGCCCTAACAGCCTGCCATTCCTCCATTAATTTTGCTTTTCAATCATCAGCTAGCAAGAAAATATAGAATGCATATGTTTTTAGCGTCAACATATACCTGTGCTTATGTGAACCAATGGAGTAGATGCTTGCTTGCACCATTTATCTATTGAAACCCCCTTGATTGCTTGCACCCAATATATTACCCATTAAACCAGTGACCCGGTCGCTTGGTGTTCTTGCCGATTCCGGGCAGGTTTGATATTTTTTACCAACTTTTTGCAGAATTGAAGAAGCTTGCTTCTTCTCTTTTTTTCCCTCCTCCGAGCAAGTTTACCCAATGCTGAGTACTGAAGTGGTAAGAAAGGTTGAAAAAACAAAAAAAAAAAAAAAGGTTGTCATAGCTGCACAAAAAGGTGAAAAAAAATAAAACAGTAAAGTCACACAACAGCATGCAGAAAATTCAACGGACAAAACAAGAGAGACGTGGACAAATGAATGGAGAATCGAATTGTGTGTATTTGGTACAATAGTACGATTCAATATTGTTTTTTTGTTTTTTTTTTTTTGATATCTTGGTACGTTTAAAAAAAATGTATAAATTTTATTTTATTTATAATTTCAGTCTATTCTGAAACTTTTAGTCAATTTTTACTCGGAATGTTTTAATTTTATTCTGGCCAAATACTATTTTTTTAATCTATTTTTTCTCTAAATTCATTTTTTAATTCTTGTTTTATTAATGATTAAATTTTATAATTTATTGTGTTTTTTAGGTTATTTTAGTCTCATGATTCATATCACATATTTAACCAATTAACTCAAATTTTTACTTATTTTTTTAATTTTATTATTTAACCTCTTCAACATTTAATTAATTATAATTTTTTTGTTATTTATTTCAATTTAATTTATATAATAAAATTATTTTAATCTTACAACTCACATCAGTTTTATAAATTAACTGGGATAAACTTAAGTCATTCCATCTGACGGGTCAACTCTGACCTGTCCATTCTTCACCGGGTCCCACAGTCCTATTGTTCTCCCGTTTCATTCTTGCGGGGAAATCTCTCTCTGATTTCCATTTTTCCAATTTATTTTTGGCATCTCTCAATTTTGTCTTGTGAGCCACTGGGAGGTTAGGTTGCGGGTCATTATAATGAGCGTACATCTTGGCTTGACAAATTCTCTCTACAAAAACCCCTCCTTTTATTGTTCTTCTCTGCCTCAGACTGACCCCGTCTCTTCCACCTTTCAGTTCTCAAACCAGCCCACAGATTAGCGTTCCAGAGATGAATGAAGAAAGCACTAGCTCAAGCAATTCAACATGTAATTCACCACCACCACCATCTTTGGCCACTACCATTACCAACAAGCTCAATAAACAAAACCCAATTCAGCAAAGCTCAAGATCAAAGGTCAGAGAGTACTGCAGCAAACACCCAGTTTATAGGGGTGTTAGAAGGCGAGCCTGGGGCAAATGGGTGTCAGAAATCCGCCAACCTCGTAAGAAATCACGTATTTGGCTCGGAACATTCCCTACGCCGGAAATGGCAGCGCGTGCTCACGATGTGGCAGCGTTGTGTATTAAAGGTGACTCTGCCATTTTAAATTTTCCAGAACTTGCCGACTCATTACCACGCCCAGTGTCGGTAATGCCACGTGACATTCAGTCAGCCGCGGCGAAAGCTGCTGCCATGGTCGAGTTTAATTCACCATCACCATCCTCGTCTCTGTCGTCACCATCGGTAACGGTGTCTGAAGAGGTGGCAGAATCCGAGGAGGAGTACTTGAGTGAAATCGTGGAGTTACCGAATATAGAAGGGAGCTTTGACTCTCCTGATCAGTCACGAATTGAGTTCATGTTGTTTGACTCGGTCGATGGCCATGGATGGGTGTATCCACCGCTGGACTTGTGTGGGGAGTTTTCTGATCAGTTATTGGGCCTGGAGAGCTTGATTTCGAGCAACTTTGCAGGGTCTGTATTGAATTGATGGCTAATTAAATTGGTGGTGTGCTCTTTTCTTTTTCTTTTTTCAATTTATAGAAGAAAAAAAATATGCTTGGCTACTTCTTCAGACTGGTCACTATTTTTATCACTGTAATATGATCGATACTATATGCTAGAGTAGATGCTTAATCTCTTTCTATCACACACAAATATATGTGTTAGTATTTTTGTAAATACACATATATGAATAAATATTACTTGAGATGTTTTAATTGGTTACTCCAAATACAAAAGTCTTCTGTATTTTGTGATTCTATCAAGAACTGAGAGATTTCCTAGACTAAATGTATAGTAATCATGTGATTAATTTTGTCTACAACGCAAGCAGCTTAAGTCATGCCTGCTAATCCCATCTTTTGTTTATTAATGCGTGCAGATAGCTTTATTTAATCTCTTTTAATCAATTAATTAGAAGATAAAGGAATTAAATTTATTACAGAAACCACTCATTTATTGTCGGGAAGATCCTCTGATCTTCAACGTCATCGAATCTGCTAAACTTTGGAGAGTTCTGGGAATTAAACTTAGTTAATTAATTTCTGTGTTCGAGATCTTTTAAAGGTATTAATCTGAATTCTAAATAAAAAACAAATCCCTCTAATTTGCTCAAGAAATTCATTTTGAATCTTTCAAAAACACCCCTTTTTTTTCCCTTCTAGAAACCTCTGTTCTTTCCCCACTCTCCTTCCTTGTCTTCTTCATCGACAAATTAAGAAGCTCTGGATAAGGAAGCAGTGGCTATATCCCCAGTACTGTGTCTGCTTGGTCCAGTCTATCAGGGAAATGCTCTGGTCATGGAAGGGGCAAAAGACGCAACCGCGGCTTGGCACCTCCTTCCAATCCCGGTTTCGCAGAATTAGCACAAATCCCAGAATCAATCACTGTGCCCAATGCTAGTACAGCACAGTACCACCGGAAGTGGAAGTGGAAGTGGTGGAGTCTGATGAGACCTTTCAGCAAGACCTTGAGAGCGTGATGCATGTGTGGAGGGCGATGGTGATCTTGATGGCACGCGGGAGACAACGTCTCCAAGATCCTCTTAATATACATACCGTTGCTCTTTTGTAATCTTTAATTTCCTATTTATTGTATCAATGAAACTTTCCTTGTTTGCTTTCTTATTTTCTAGAAATAACGTCTGGGAACTCTTAAAAAAAAAATTAATTTTTTTTATATATTTTGAATTGTTTTAATATGCTGATTTTAAAAATAATTTTTAAAAAATAAAAAATATTATTTTAATAAATTTCAGCACAAAAAATAATTTAAAAATCAATCACAACCACACTCAAACAAGCTACCCTAATTTAGAGTGTGTGGATTATTATTTTTTATAGTGTTTTTTACTTGAAAACATGTTAAAATAATAATTTTTTAAAATGAATTTATTTTATTAGTCAGTATATTCAAATAATATAAAAAAAAAATAATTTTTTAAAATATATATTTTTAAAACACAAAAAAAATATACTCTTAGGGCCATGAATGCAAAAAATTACTCGGAACAATTTCTTTGCCCGCAAGGATCGTCATAAAAGTAGCTCAAAAAATGGCATAGCTTGAAAATGCCAATCTGATTAGTGAAAAGATAAACTTTCTAATAAAATATAATATAAATAATTTCTAAATAAAAAGTAAAAGAATTAAGATTTTATTCGTTTTTTTTAATATTTTTTATTTAAAAATATATTAAAATTATTTTTTTATTTTTTAAAAATTATTTTTAAAATTAATGTATTAAAATAATTTAAAAACATTAAAAAATATTAATTTAAAATAAAAAAAATTAAATTTTTATATTCGATTGGTGGCCTCATTCTAACGAAGAATATGGTGGTGGGCCATGATGGTCTCTTCAGGTATTTTAGATTTTTACCATATGAAACACGACACGTGCCTTCAACACAGTAATTCTTGGAACTCAACTCATCTGAGATTATACTGTCGTCGTTTCTTGGTTGAAGGAAAGGACGCGTTTATGCTCTATGAAACTAATATTTTGAATTAAAATCGAAGGTCCTAGTTTTAATAATAATAATAATAATAATACTGGCGTCATTTCAATCGAAGGTCCTAGTCTTAGGGAGGACGCATTTTGTTATTAATTATTTAGAGCAAATAAACACTAGGAGCTGTGTTTTTAAAAAATTCAAAATATTTATTTTTTATTAAAATTTAATATGTTTTATATATTCTGAATTGTTTTGATGTACTAATATCAAAAATAATTTTTTAAAAATAAAAAAAAATATTATTAACATATATTTAAATACAAAAAATTATTTAATAAACAATCATAGCCAAATTATCAAACTAGTTATAAATCGCCAACACGGCCGTCGCCATCAATCATTCAAATGTGTTCATTACATGCATGAGAAGAGCAACTTGCAGAAAGTGCCGTTGGAAGGTTTGTCGCTTGTTGACGTCACATAAGCAGAACGGGCCGTTGCAAGGATTTTTCTTTTCTTTTCTTGAATCTTATAAGTGACAGTTCGATGCGTCAGCATTTGCCGAAATATTTTCTTTGGTTCATTGGGTGTTAAATGGAAACAGAGCAATATAAAATTTGTCATAGGCTACGTGGATATCGAAAATATACTGGAGTTTGTTTTTTAATATATTTTTTTATTTGAAAATAAATTAAAATAATATTTTTTATTTTTTAAAATTTATTTTTAATATTGATATATCAAAATTATCTAAAAACACCAAAAAATAATAATTTAAAATAAAAATATATTAATATTTTAACAGAAAATAGTTCAACTTAATACCAAACAGATATAGAATCAAACAACTTCAGCTATCGATAAGAATCTCATACTCCAAACTGCAAGGAAGAACAATTCCCTAATCCTAGAAATAATATTGATTTACAATATATTTGTATTTATGGTATTATCGTGTTTTTTTATTTGATTTTTTTTAAAATTAATTTATTTTAGTGTTTTTGAATTTTTTTGAAGTGTTGATGTAAAAAATATTTTATTTTTAACAAAATATTATTTTAATATATTTTCAAGCAAAAAACAATTTAAAAATCAATTACTGTCAAAATAAGAAACACTATCTTAACAAATTAAGATAAATGGAGTATATTATGGAAAGATTTAATTATAACTTAATCCAGTAATATGATTTCAGAAACTTTATACTTTATACTTAATCTTTATATTTTTTTAATCCATTTTTAAACTGATCCATATTTAACAAAATAAATGGTAGAATTGGAAAGTAATTTAAAACATATGAATTATGACATGATATGTGGAAAGTCAAATTTTGGCACTGAAGGGGGTATTAATATATTTTACAGTTATTCATGATTACTTTGGATTTCATTAATTTTATTGCAACGGGATGATGGAACAATTCAAACATATTTTATCCTTAATTTTCAAAAATATTTTAGGATTTGTTTAAAAATATAGTTACGGTTATTTTTTAAAGTACTTATCACTTATAAAGGTATCAAAATAATATATATTTTTGTTTTTTAAAAATTATTTTTGAAATCAATGTATCAAAATAATATAAAAATATTAAAAAAATATTAATTTAAAATAAAATAAATATTTTTTTAAAAAATATTTTTAAAACATAAAAACAAATAAAATCTTACCCTGTATGTATGGAATAAGATTTGAAATACGGTGACAAGCATCATTCATTCATACATGAAATTGACTTGCGCACCAAATCCTTTCGCGAGGACGATTAAATTAGAGTTAGTTGAGGGTTTGACAGGTAAAACAAACGGTTTTATTTTCTTACAGTCTTTTGAATCATTCAAAACCCATGCCACCATTGCAGCTCCCAGCGAGGTGTGAATCTTTGAATTACTGATTTAAATCGCTTCTCCAATGTGTTTATTATATATATATATATAAACATGTTTTTAATACCATTTGCTTCATTAAATGATCCAATGTTATAACGAAAAAAAATAAAAAAGTCAAAACTTTAAAGAAAGACTTTGCTATTTTCTTGTAGGAGTTAGCAAGTACAAAAAAATGGTTGGTAATTTTGATCCAATTAACCATGGAGTTGTTTTTCATTATTATTATTATTAACGTCGGTGTTTGGATCAGCTTGTGCACACCTCGACTAATCCCACAGGTCCTAAAATTAACGACCATGTAAGTTTTCAATAACCTTAAAAGAATTTGAATTCGTGATTATTGGAAAACAAACTCAAAACCTAACTAATTAAACTACTTCTTAAAATTTAACCATGGAATTGTCACAGTAGAAGATTGATTCTTGAATTTGATTAATAAACTATAAAGGGAACAATATGTACTCTTAGAAAACGTAATAAAAAACCATCTAGTAGGTGGCTCAGTGGTAAGAACTTGGGATTAAGGGGTTTGCTTCTCCTGTGACCTCAGGTTCGAGCCATGTGGTTGCTAATATAATGGTCACTAGAGGCTTACATGGTCGTGAAGTAGAAGGAGGAGAAGGAAGCAAGTCTTTGTTGGGACTGTAAAGCCAACAAAGGGAAGCACATGTACCACCCATTTATGATTTCATCTTCATTACCAATCGACGGAGTTTGGTCATCTTAGAACTAAGTCGTGCATAATCAGCAGTAAGATGGGTTGACTGAGCTTGTACTCATTGGTCTAAAATTGCTTCGAACTCTGGAGTTTTAGTGCTTAGAATCGATTGTGACCATCCAATGATTGAAACATTGTGAGTCATCCACAAGTCCTCGACCATAATGTTAAAAAGACCATACACCTAATTTCTATTAGGTCCACCAAATAATCATGCCTTCAATCACAAATCTGAATCGGGATCCGGATGGATCAAAGAATCATCCTCGCATCTCTTCAACCAGATATTATATGTTTCCTGGAAAAAAAAAGTCAGCATATTCAAAAAATAATAACTTACAAAAACTAATAATTGAAAACCAACATATCACAAAGTGCTGAACTCGACTATCGATGAGTTGCTACACCTTTTTTTTAAGGTCCACACGTGCATTTCCACAAAAAGCTTCATCGGGCTTGACTCGCATCCAAGAACTGTAGCCTGCAAGAAAAAAATGTTGTTAGTTAAATATATTTTAAAAAAAACAAACAAAAAAAGGATGTAATAAAAACAGAAACTTACCATCATTTTCGCATGAAATGAACGTAACAGAAACGCCGAGGTGTGTGGTGATGGAATCGTGAACACACCGGTTCTAGTTCTCTGTATTGGACTATAACCATCGCATGAAGCACTCAGACGTCACGTGATGGATATATTCAGCCGATACAACCTCTAAGATGTATGGTGGTCTGGAATTCTTCCAAACCGTCACGTTCTTCCAGCCTGAAAGCTCTCTTTCTTTCGCATATTTTTTAGCTTTCTTTTCCGCCTCGTACCAAAAATCACATAGGCTATATGGCACAAATGAATTATCTATTAGTAAATGAAAAATAAAATTGAATAAAATTAGCATGATTCTCCTAAACCCCCATTGCAATAGCATTGTTAACTCTATACCATTCAATTTTTTTCTTTTAGCTAAAATTTGTAAAAGAAATTTTTTTATTAATATTAACAAACTAACTAAATTAACATAATAAACTAATTGATAAAATTTGATAAAATTATAGAGGGTGTTGTTTGTTGTATTGAAAAATAAAGGAAGAAGAAGAAATGGGGGAGGAAGAGAGAAGAGTATATCGCCAAGTCATAAATTAAATATTATAAATGGATTTACTAACGAAATTAACCTATCAATAATTATGGCTGTAAAAGTGACATCATCATACTTTTTGGCTTTTTTTAATTCTTTCTTTTTCCACTTTAATTTCCTCAGAATATACCGAAGGAATATTTCATCAATGTTTATCGATAAATACAATGAAGGAATAGTTTGTCTGTAAAATTTACCACAATCTATCAACATAAAAATTTCATCAGTATTTCCAGTTGTATTTGTCAATTTGCTGGTAGTGATGGTCATGAGGTTTAGTTTATAACTAGTTTTATCACTCACACGATGTCATTGGTACAATTCCAATTTATTTTCAAACATAATAAAATAATATGATAATGTTGTGAATGCATTTTAAAATGTATTATGATTTTTTTAATTAGAAATGCAAACATGCTATTTACACTGCAAGTAGGATTTCAAGTAAATTTTTAATGTGAAAAAAGTAATTATGTTATGGATATGTTCTTATCATATTATTTTTTTATTGAGAAACAAAAAGACATTATTTATATTTTATAAAATAAACTAAGAAATATATGAACTGATTAATAAAAAAAATAATTATTGACACTAATAAAACATTAAAAGTGTGAATGTAATCTTCGAAGTAGAAATAAAATGACCGATGCACATACAAATATTTTATACTAATTGTCATCTTTATTTTAAATATTTTCATTCCTTTTTATCTTAGTGGTTATATATTGTTGCTAATAACAAATGATTTTTTTTATATAAAAATTCATACAAATACAACCAATTCATATCAAATATGAGAGGTGTATATATATATATATATATATATATATATATATATATATAATCACCATTGAAAAAAAAAGTTAATTCAATTTGTTTAATAAATAAGAGAGAGTGTATAAATCAATATTTAAATAAAAAAAATTTAATGACAAAGAAAATAAAAAAAGGTTATACGTTGATGGATCGTGCCTAAGTGCGTCCGGGGCCTAGAAGCCTAGACACATGCCTGGTTTTTTTTTCTAGAGCGAAAGAAGCATCGTTTGCTCCTGTATGTTCTAGTTTTTTGAAGGAGGGCGACATGTCACTTGTAGTGGATGCGAGTTGCCAGCACAAACAACATGTCATCAACTGATTTGATCATAAAAAATCGAGGTCCATGTTTTTTTACCCCAAAAATCAAATTTCTAGTTCTTTTGTACCCAAGAACACCTCTAAAATACAATATAAGCTTCAAAAAACCACTTAACAAACTCAAAATACCTCTAAATCACTCTAAAAAAAATACATATATGTCAAATCAAAATAAACCAAATGAAACTTGACCAACTTTTCCCATCATGTTTAGAGAGAAAAAAAATACATCCATTAAACTTCTCTCTCGAGAAGAATCATTGACACAAAGATCATCATTTTTTATGGTCAGAAAATAGCTTAACAACTTTCTCTCTCATTTTTCATTTTCGATGAGTTTGTCTCTTATCTCTCAAACCTAAGAACTAATAAATAAATAAAATATTTTGGAACAAGATAAAGATTCTTAAACCTTCAGATTGACAAATACATTTTCTCCATGTTTTACATTGTTGTCCTTTATTTTTTAATTGTATCTTTTTACTACAATTAAAAACTTTATTTTGTGAAATTAGGCCACAATATGATTAAAATATAAAAAGTTTTATTTGAAAAATAGAAGAAGATGAAAATGAAAGAAAAAAAGAAGAAAAAAGAGTGGCTTTATTTTTGTCCTTTATTTTTTAATTTTATCTTTCTATTACAATTCAAATCTTTATCTTGTGGAATTAAGCCACAATATGATTAAAATATAGAAAGTCTTAGAACAAAAGTTGAAAAAAAAAATGAAAATGAAAGAAGAAAAAAGAAAAAAGAGTGGCTTTATTGCATGTTCATATGAATAATAGAGCAGCCGAGAAAAAAGAAACTCATATATTTTTTTAATATATTGGATAATAGTCTGGGCGCTCTCAATGATCAAAGCTTCAACCATTGGTAATCAGAAGTAGAATCAGACATTTTGGAATGGGGAAGGGCTGAACAAGAAAACAATTGATTTTTTTATATGAAAAATATGTTAAATTAAAGAATATAATTAAGAACATTCAAACTTCTAGGACTAAAATATAAAACTTTCCAAATTTTGATGGTACCATAGCCCCCACCAGCCACGAATCAATGTAGTTTCGCCTTGTTGATAACGGTGAACCAAAACTTTTATTTTTTTTAGGTATTAAGGTTAATTTATGCTAATTTGATTAATTTTACGGGTTTTAAAATTAACAATCATACAAGCATGTAATAATATAATTTATAAAAAACAAATTTAGAATCTAACCAATTAAACCTAATCTTTTACTGTTATCAAAATTTTAACCTTGGTTGGCGACGAGATTGCCTTCCCTTATTTACACAAAGCATCCTGTTACATTTTTAATTTAATAAACATGCGTCGTTTTCAAAAAGAAAAAAAATAATAAATTAATAAACGACATGCATGCATGTTGATTTTCGCATTATTATTATTAGGCTGTTCGAGAAGATGAGCCCATCTGCTTCAAGGCGATGTCTTCCAAGTTAAAAGGGTCCCCATGGAGGACAAGCTGATGGCGTCGGCCATAATTGCATAGGAGAGGTGATTCTCTTGGTGGTGGAATCGGAACTGGACAAGCTAAAAAGGTTCCGACCAGTCTTGCCTGAATGGCATTAACTGTTACAGCTTACAGGCCCCAAAAGACGGCAGTGTCGCGTACTGTTCCTTGAAAAATATGAGGATATAAAGTTATAAACCATTGTTATTTTAAGTTCAGTCCAACCTCGTGGCAATGACCTTAAGGAAATTGACCCCTCACACCTGCTACTGGACAAACCGGTCCCAGTTAGAAGATTCGAGTCACATATTCAGGATTCTCAGATTTTTTGTTATCTTGTTGTTGAGAAGATGCTGACCCTTATGAATTTCAAGAACGAAAACGCAGTTTCTAAGTGCTGTTATCTAATTTTCCTACAGAAATAGCAAGAGTCCATTGGCACATGGAGTGGAAAATTTGACCCAAGTGCAGCGAGAGACACGACGGTCGTTAAGATCAGGTTTTGGTCCGGATTGTTTTCTTGTTTCAAAAGTATTTTTGAAAAAATTTAAATTTGAATTTTTATTTTTTTCTTTACTTCAAATTAATATTGTTTTGGTGTTTTTAGATCATTTTGATATGCTGATATCAAATATAATTTTTATAAAATAAAAAAAAATTATTTTAATACATTTCTGAGTAAAAAACACTTTAAAAAACAACCGTAACTACACTTCCAAACATAAATTTTTTTAAAAAACCAACGTCTTTGAATAAAATAACAAATATAAAATAAATAAAAACACAAAACAAAAATTAATGTTAATCTAATCAAAAGCTATAGATAGTTAAAAATAAAAAGTTGGTTTTTCTAAACTACTTTGTAAACTTGTGTCTATCTATTTGATCCATAAAAGACAGTGGTCAAGATTAATTAGCTGTTCATGGATGGTGAGCTGCATAATCAATCAAGTAAGACGTCAATTCTACTTTTTAAGTATAAAATAGCTGGTCAAGTGGTTTGCCATCTCACGACTGAGGACAGATAGCCCTATCTACAGTGGAACATCAATATATTCTTTGTTTTTTTTTTAATTATAGATAATTTACATGTATCTCGATAAATTTTTTAAAATCTTAAAATTAAAGATTTATAGTAATTAAGCTGATAATTTTTAAAAAATAAATTCAAAATATATAGAGTTAAACTACATTTCTTGTAATTAACATCAATATATTCTTGTTTGTTTGTGCTTGTCAACTTACAAACCCATACTGAAATGCGATAGAATGAAGGATGATCTGGTGGTTCTGATGGAATAATCATTGGGTATGATGAACATATATAGCAACTGGAATTAATCAACTTTTTTCTGGACTTCATAAATGCTAATATAATCTTCTGACGCTAGCCGCACGCACCATGTTGCTTGAGCTGAAAGGTCAGATTTTGGTATCATTTTTTAATATCAATATGCCTCGAGGCTTGATGGCATCAGATTTCTAAACTTCAAACCCGACCATTCCAAACAAATATCTATACACTAGTCATACATCCTTCTTTGCGTCGTGCAGTTGGGCTTATTTTATGGCTCAATTATTTATAATTAATAACTTTTTTAGTTTTTTTTATCATATCAATAATTAGATAATTGTTTTTGTTTTTATTATTTTGTACTATCTATGGAATAACAATACCGTCTCTGAACATACATGTAAATATTGGTTCTCGAATATTATATACGCAGCGAAAACTATAAAATAATATTATTCGGAAGTCTCTAGAATTTCGTTAGATAGATCTGGAGTTGTTTAGGGATTTATTACCTTAAAATCTAATCTTTTCGGTTTTAAATAATTTTTTAAAGGCTGAGTTGTTCCAAACCACAAGTCATCCAATTGTCTGGCATGCAACGATAATCCATACGAACTATCCATGAAAAATCTCCTAAATTCCTATTTAGGATAAAGGGATTCCTATGTTTAGAATGCTAGCTCTAATTTTGTGTTTACGTAGTTTTTATGAGAAAACTACTATTTATAAGAAAATCTGAAAAATCCTTAAATTGGCAAAATATTAATTTGCCTTCTAAATAATATCCATATATTAATTCAAGATAATTTTAGAAATTAACTCAATCAAGTCCTTACTTGATTTTTCTAAGTCTAGAAATATAATCTATGTATTAATTATATTCTAGTATACTTTAATTAAGTCATACTTAATAAAATCATCTTAGTTTAATTTATGACTAATGGTTTTTAATGTGTTTATGACCCATTAGGTTTCTAATATGTTGGCCCAAATATAAATTATAATTCTAATTAAATAGAATTAAATAATTTAAATAATTTAATTTATTATCAATTAAACAATTGATTAATTTATATTTGAAGATCAAATGTATTATCTAGTAACATGCCATGATCCCTCAAATATTAGAAAATTTATTAGTGGTTTGACTAACCTTTTAGTGATTAGTTTCTTAGTATCATTAATATCTTTTCATCAATAATGTTTTAATTTAACATTAAAGCATGAAGTATGTCTGTTATGTTAAATCATATTTATTCTCTACATAATAATCATTGATCATTTGAATAAGATTTGAAATTCTTTTTAAATTTCATTCCATCTTGGCCAAGAATTTTTCAATATATACTATTTGAGAACAAATGAACTTTTTTTTTCAAATTTACTTAGGGTGATGAATCCTCTCTTGATCACTCAAATACCTTCATATAGGTCATGTTATAATACCCAATGTCTGCCCTTTCGTTACCTCGATCAAGATAGCATGTAACATGATCAAAGTATAATAATCTCTATATAAGATGACTTAGTGATCTCAAGTTTAAGAATCACTTATACAACCATCATGTGAGCCTTTCCATAGACATAAGTGATATCTTCATATGAAATTTTCATGTGGGTCAGTTCAGTATACATTTTTTATGATAAGCATCTATATATTAGTTCTACGTATTCTTTATACCTCAGCTTATGAGAACAATTGCTTCCTTTTATAAATGAAAAAACATAATATGTATCAGTCCTTTACGACCCTAATGAATATCCAGTATTTAAGAGAGTATCGACCAGGAACATTTTAGAAACAATGCTTTGATGCAATAAGAATCTCATAATTATAACAACTCTATAATTTTTCTCAACAAAGCATTTTTTTTCCACGGACTTTATCTTTGCTCTAGATTCATTAATATAATATTAAAGATAAATCAAGCTTTTATTAATAATAAATATATATTTACATGAATATAATAATATAATGTGTAACCAACCGATTAACTATAAGGCATATTAAACTAATAGTAAAAACATGGGTAACTTAAATCTTATCCCATTGAAAAAAAAATTGTTTGCAAACTTATGTTCAATTGGATTTATTTTATATTACACCTCCCATCCAACTATACACATACAACCTAATTAAATAATTTTAGAGTGATTTAACAATTAAAAGTGAATTAAGAAAATTCATATTTCCAACTATAATGAAATTTCTTTTAAAAAATAGTATATGAATGTATAGTATATTCTTCATTCTAGATGGATATTCAATTTAAACTTTTAATTTCTCTTGATTTCTAAAATAAATACTAGAATTAACATGCAACATCTGATATCATAATTTTATTTAAAAATAGATTAATAGAAAGCCAATGATAGTGAAAATAATTTTTAATATAAATAATTCTAAAGCTCTTATATACAATATATATCAAAATGTTGACATATACTCAATTTGAATTCATAATATCTTTTTTATTTTTTAAGAAAATATTATAAATTTGCATCACATGATTTCACAATATTATTGGTAAAATATTTGAGTGAAAAATAATAAGAATGTAAATGATTTATAATTTTTCAGTTGTATTATTATAATTTTTTTAATAATTTAAGGGATCTATGACAAAGTTAATTCAGTATTTGAAACTTTTTTTCCTTCTATGATATCCATGTTATTAAAAAAACAAATATATGCAATATGCATGTTAAGCTAAAGATTTATTAATATTATAATTTTTTTTTTTTTGTAATCCATACATGCTAAAAGGGATCCATTTGTATATTGTCAAGGAACTACATTCATTTATTTATTTATTATTGATAGACGGTTACGTGCAGCGCCCATGGCCTAATGGATAAGGCGCTTGACTTCTAATCAAGCGATTGTGGGTTCGAGTCCCACTGGGCGTGGTTTTCATTTTTGCTCAAGCAACTTGATCATATCATTCCAGCTTTCAACTATTTTTGGCGCAAAAATCCTGAAATCTAATCATCGGATGCATGGAAAGTCAACAATGCAGAAAACGCAAGCATATTTTGCACTTATAAATGGTTGGAAAGTATTCCTAAATTAGCTCTCACATATTAAGTATATTTTTTTTATTTAGTTATATTTTTCTATCAGATAATTATGCAATCAATCATTGAAGTGAGATTAGACTAATTAATATTTATTTGACTAATTAATATTTATTTGACTAATTATACTACTTGTTAATTATTTTTTTTCTTTTAATAAAAAGAAACTATATTGTGGGACTTAATCATTGATGGAGGTAGGTAACCTTCAAGAAGAACCACATATGAAAGAGGACAAACATTTAAGAAGATAAAAAGAATTGCATAAAATTAATAGATATCAAAAATTAAATAAAGCAATAAAAAATTTTGTTAAAGAAAGCAAGTAAATAAATGAAAGAAAGTAATGATACTGGAAGAAATAAAATGAATAAGTGGAAGGAATATAAATTGTGTATGTTGAGTGGAACATCATTCATAATAGTTATATGATCCATTGTAGGTCATCCATGTAGATATGAGTAAATCTGGACTTTGATTTTAACATGGTATCATTAATGTAGACCTCCACGTTATGATTAATCATGATATAAAAAATCAAATTCATTACTCTTTGGTAAGTAGCACCCACACTATTTCAACTAAATGACATTACCACCCACTCAAATATTTTTAATGAATTAGGATATTTGAAAATAGATTTGACACATCTTTCTCTACAATGAAGATGTAGTTACAACTAGAGTGACCTTTCATAAAGTTGAGTATATATTTTATTGATAAGTGTTGCATTGATTAACATATTAGCCAATGACATTGAATATTTATCTTTTAAAGTTACAATATTCATACTTCTAAAATCTATACATATCCTCAAAATTCTATTCTTATTCAATATTGACACTATGTTAGATATTCATCCATCATATCTAATTAGCTTAATAAATCCAACTTCTAACAGCCCTTCAATTTTCTCTTTCACATGATTAATTATGTCAGGGACAATTCATTATGGAGGTTGTTTGCATCACTTGAACCCAAGCTTGATTTGCAAAGGATTTCAACCACACCTCAATCTAAATTAGGCATTTCATTGTAATTCCAAGCAACACAGTCTTTATAAATATGTAACAATGATACCAGATCCTTCTAAAATTCTTTCAGTATATTTGCACATATAAAAGTTAGTCTAGGCTTATCTTCAGGCCTCAAGTTAACTTTAATTAATGCATGTCCATCATCTTTTTTGGTGGCACTTGAGGAATAATTGTCATATTAAGCAAGATTAATTGATAATGTTGATCTAGATATGTTGAAGAAATTTTGTTTTAATAGGCTTGAACAAAATTGTTGAAACATGTAACTAAATCATAATGACTTATTTATTTGTTTCAAAATCTTGGCCAGTACTTTCTAATTAAAAGTTATTTGGTCGAGCAAAGTTTGTTGTTAGTCGCTCTATACATATTGTTTTCTTGGTTACTAAAATGTCAATAAGATGACATATATTTCCCATGCTAATGAATTAAAATGGACCTATATTATTGCTACACAACCATGTATCTACCATCCCTAAATTGATCATAAATGGCTTATGATCTATTTTAATTGTTTAATTGATCCGTACGGTAACCAAAACATGAATGGTTTTTGTTTTTCATTTTTTTTTAACTATTTCAGTTGATTCATCTGGTACCCAAAACACAAATGGTTTACCTTCAACTATACTTTCTTGTTTTCTAATGTTATAGTTCTGAGTGTAGTTCAATTTAATATGCAATCCCAAACATAGTTTTGGAGCTATTAATTTATCATTGTTAAGCATAATAAACTCAAGAGTATCAAGGTCATTCCACAAAAATTATCTTGAAAGAAGAAATTTATTTTATTAAAAATAATATTTCATTTGAATTCTAGGTTAATTGTGTCTCAAATATACAAGACAAATACAAGTATTAAAATGCATATGAATGTAAATAGGGTTGGATTCTTGGAATTCCCTCCACTACAACCTAGGATTAAGCATGACTTTCCCATTACTATTCATCTAAAACCATGCACAAATAGCACGTAAAATGGTCTCCATCGGGCGATCAAAGTGAGACTTATACAATAAGATCTACTAATAAAGTTATTGTATAACCATGGTATACAAATAAGAAATCAAGTTACTAAGTTACAACACTAAGCATTAGATACAAAATTAAGTTATTAGCACCTAAACAAAATGATGTACCAAAGTTTTTATTCATTAAATTACATGTGATAATTCATGAGCTCAATAATAAATAACTAAAGTGGGGTTGTCATGCCCATAAAGAATTACATGTATTGAGAGGTTGATCTAGTCAAGTGTAATAAAGTAGTGTACTTGAATACTCTTATAATGATATTAATTAGTATATATCAACTAGTTACGAGGCATAAGGACTTTGAGAAACCCTATTAGTCTTGGTTCATAGGTAGAGATTTATCTTTAAACTCAACTCATAAGTTACTCTTATAATGATATTAATTACTATATATCAACTAGCTACGAGGATAAGGACTTCGAGAAACCCTATTAGTCTTGGTTTATAGGTAGAGATTCATCTTTAAACTCAACTCATAAGGGATTTAGCTATACATAAATTTTATGAAAATAGAAAGATCAAATAATATAAGAGTGAAAAACACCAATGAAAATAATAATAATAATAATAAGTTCATATAGATTAATATCATAATATAAGCTTACAATAATCTGGAGTCTCAAGTTAAAATTACTTTAATCTTTTATTATTGTGTATATGATTTTCAAGTGCTTTTTATATTAACAAAATTTAATGGAAGGCATAAATCAAACGAATAATAATTCAATTATTTAGATAAAAAAAATCTTTAAAAAGTGTAAATCAAAACAAACAATGAATGATTCATAGATTTTTTGTATGAATTGGTCCGCTTTAATTATCTAATAATAAAAAAATAAAAGGAAAAGAAAAAACCTCCTGTACAAGAACCACCAACACATAGTTGTGCACTAGCTCTAAATTTTAAAATTCTAGCTATGGATAAGATGACCATACATTGTAAACCATGTAATTATAAAAATACAACAAGCTTTCTTTTATATTTATATAAAACATGATATCTCATTAAGAAAAATAGATCACTGTACATAGTAATGAAAATCACCACTTGAATAAATCATTGTAAATGTTCAAAAGTTAAGCTAAAACCTTATGATAAATTTGAAGCTTTAGAAATTAAAGGGCACAATAACATAATATAGGAGACTCGAAAAACCAAAAATACAATTGAGAAGAAATTTATCTAGGATAGGGTTAAGTTATAATCATTAAAAAAATCATTTACTAACATTTATGAACACAAGAGTTGTGATATTTTGAAGATAGTGAAAACTCAAACTTTACAAATAATAATCAATGCATAAATTTATAATTCCATTTAAAATGAAAATAAATAAATTAGTCCATCCATTTCTTGTCATGCAGATTCAATTATTAAAGGCCTCAAAATGGTTATCCATTTTTGTTTATTAATAGTACATAATTGTTTTATAAAAAGAAATCAATCATTTAGATTATGCCCAAACAACCAGCATGACCTCTTTTTTTTTTGTTCTCTCTACATTTTCTCCCTCTTGCATACCTCTCTCTCTCTCTCTCTCTCTTTCTCTCTCTCTGTACTAGCACACACCTCTATTTTTTAGTTTTGATAGCAAGAAACTTTTTATAAAGTACAATTATTATGAAGGGTTGACACCCCATTTCTAGTTAATAGTCAAAATATAAGCACCACCATATTTTTGTATGTAGTTTGCGTCACTTTTGTTTTTTATGTAGAGCAACACTACAATTCTATGATGTTTTCTAGCACTGATAACACTAACTTCTCCACCATTAGCATCACAAGCATTAACCTCAACGATAAATGCTCATAGTGCGCTATCTTTTCTCCACTTGCCATTAAGGTGAGCTGACATAACAAGTTTATAAATATATTAAGCCCTCACCATTAAAGAGGAACAAGACTAAATAGAGACTTAAAAAAGCAAGAGACCAACAATAGTCTATACAAACACAAGCTAGACCTGACACGATCAAAGAGTTGATGTCTTATCCCAAGTCCAGGAGTGTCGAAGTAATAAATAACCCGGCAATACTAGGGTCGAATCACAAGGAGGTGAACTATATAGAATTATAAATAAAAGAAAAGATTTGAAGAGAGCTTTGAGATGTGATAATGATGTAAGGATTTAAACAAAGATAAAACAATTGTCAAGGTTAAAGGATCCACTAATGATATTTCAAATAAGTATAGTATAAACTCCTTTTATTACTTGACTGGAAACCACACAAAAAGAAGGTTCCACTCGGATTATAAATTATTAACATGATTACATTAATTATCTTATTCGAGTAATGCCAATACTTGTAAATATTATCAGATATTCATGGTGAAAACTTATGTTAACAACAAATCAAGTTTCTTTCATAGCACAGGTGTCGGTTATACCATACAGTTGGGCTATGAAAGTGCCATATATTTGTTGTACTAAGGGTTGTTCAACACAAATCTATACTAACCATTTAACAAGCAAGGTATTAAGAGTGAGTAAGATAATAAATATAAAACATGTTAGTATCAAACATTAAAGTCCATGTTGAGTTTATACTATACTTATTCTTACACCATTAGTGCAACCTTTTCACCTTGACATAATAAACTTGGTTGAACATTATGAATAAGAGAAACATAGATAAACAAGAGAAAAACATGATTATATAAGTATAATAAAGGAAATGAAAGGTATAAACAAGAGATTAATGAAAGCAAAACTTAAGCATTACAAAAATATAAAGAGAGAGAGCAAGAACATGATTTTGATCTAAAAACCAAGATGCCTAAATGTATGACAAATGCCTCCTTTTATAGGCTAAAATTCAGAACTATTAATTTGATGACTAATTATTGAGTGGGTGGCCACCTTTTGACTTGGTAACCATCCTTATCTTCATGTCTGCAGAAAACATTATTGCTAACATCAGAATTTGAACAGATAGTCTTCATGAAAGTTCTGGGGAATTGTCTCAGCTTTCCAACAAAATAAGAATGAGGTCATTTAAAATTCTAAAACTCTAGATATGGGCTGAACACTTAACAGTGTCTGAGCTACATGATAGATTCTGACTTCTCTATTGTTGCTACAATTTGAACTTGAAAATGGTTCTTTTGAATCTTGAACTCCTCATAAAAGTTTTAGGCCTATATTTTAGCATTCTATCCATATAAACCAGACCTAAATCCAAGTTCTACAACTCTAGTTATGATCCAATAATCGAATGGTGTTCCAATTTGAATTCAACCAGCATCTTTTTTTCTAAGCTTAGCCCTCTCTTTATCTTCTCAATTTCAATGGTTAAACTCATCAATCAATTATTTGATTTATATGATAGACCTGCATTTAAAATGAACATTTACCATAAATTAAAGGTATCTTATATTATCAGACTTGTTATTATAAAACATGCTCTTAGTTAAGGAGTTATTGATACTTCAAGTGCAAAATAATGATATAAAACCTTGATAAAAATATACTTTTAAGTACTAATCACCCCCCAACCAGCTTATTACTAGTCCCTAGTAATCAAAACGTCAAAATAGAAAAACAATTTGCAAGTTCCACAAAGCAAGACATTCATCATTCAACTTCCATTAATCTATCCAAATAAACAAACTCTCATTAAATTTATATATCTGCTTCATACTGTTAAAATAATATATTAATAAACCTTCTTTTTATGTGCTCAATGTATGAAAACATAGATGATGGGGCTTTTATTGGAAGAAAATAATATTATGTTCTAATGTTTTTCTAAAGTTAACTTCCTTGGGTTGTGATTATTATATATATATATTTTAAATATATATACATATAACTTAAAACACAATGCATCTTTAACTTATGTAACGAGCTTTTGGCTAATGACTCCCAGACCAGCTGGTCTTAGGGCATTAGGTATTGAGACACCCCTACGAGCTTAGTAACTAGGGTTGCAGATACTGATACGTAGATAGTGCAATGTTTGATTCCCTTAAGCTTTTCTTCTTAACCCATGTAACAAGCACCGAGCCAAAAGCTTCCAAGTCAATTGACTTTAGGGTATTAGGTGTTAAAACACCCCTTCAGGCTTAATTGTTTAGGTTATGGAGGTTGCGAAACCAAACTTATCTACGTTTTTATTATCATCAATATTTTGTTTGTTTTTTTTGCAAATTATATACTATCCCTTTCCCTTAGTTGTTACCTTTAATAAAAGAACATAAATAATGTAATAATCCAATATGTAACCTACAATCATATGTTAAAGTGTGTGTGTGTGTGTGTGTGAAAATAAAGGTTTAAGAATACTTGTTAAATGAGTATATAAGCAGAATCAAATGATAACAATGCGAGAGTTTGTAAACCTGAATATTTCAAAGATATGATTGAAAATAAAAGTATGTGTGTGAATATTTCATATTTCATAAAATGAAGAGAAGGAAGAGAAGATTTTATAGATGATAAATTGAAAATGCAATCATACCACCTATATGTAGGCCAGCTGAAGTCTCACTCTTTTTTTTTTTTGAAAACATGTGTATGTACAAGTAGTTGTGATTATAGCTCATATCTTCCCTTGATTTTACATCCAAGAATAGTTTAAATGCCCTCTATGGATTGTGGATAGGCTTTCCATCCAGTTTTTTTTTTTAAAAAAACTAGCAAATAAGGTCTTTTTTAGTTAGATTTCCAAGACTATTTTTTTACTAGCACAACTTTTTTTTTGTACTAGCATAACTTTTCTATATCAATTGCACAACTTCTTTTCTCCACCTTACACAAGGTACACATTTTTTAGTTCACACCCCACTTCTAGCCAATGATTACAGTATAAGCACCACCATATTCTCTATGCAGTTGGCACCATATATTTTTTTATGCAAAGTAACGCCATAATTCTTCGTTGCTTTCTAGCACTGTTAACACCATTTTATCCACAAATAGCATCATAAACCCAACCCCAATGACCGATGCTAATGGCACTATAACCAATAATGTGTGCCAACTTCTATACCAATTGCACAAGTTCTTTTCTCCACCTTACACAAGGTGAGCCAACATAATAGGTCTATAAATACTTTAGACCATTACCAACAAAGAGGAATAAAACTAAACAAAAACTTAAAAAAGCAAAAGACCGACACTAATCCATACAAACACAAGCCAAACCCGGGCTCCATACCTAGACATACAAACTGACATAGACTCACAAATTCAATAGACAAAGTCTCAATAAGTTTTTTTTTTCTCATTCCCTGTATTTTTTTTGTTACACTATTTTCAACTTTTATATTTACTAACATAAGTATGCGAGTGTTCCCTGTACCTATAAGAGACTTGTTTTCTAAGGACATCTCCAGGCTAAAGATAGAAGCTCACATACCAATCACAACCCAATCCAATGATGTAGCTTATGGAAAACTCATTTTTTGTATGGAATTTTTTCACAACTTCGATATCTACTTCTTTATTCTAGAGCATTTCTAGAACTTATAATTTATTCAAGATGCTTTAGCTTTCTAGGTTACTAGAACTGGCTAGTATTCATAAAAGAAAATTATAAAAACTAATATTAGCCAAAATCACAAAGAAAAGATTAACTTGTGCTAGCTTTATAACATTATATATCCCGACAACTTTCTTACACACATAAGTTTTTGTTCATAATTCTTAATTTTGTTAAAAAAGATAAATTATTAGGTACATACATAGTTGTGCTCCCTCGCTTATGAATACGAGAAAATAGTTATTAATATATACAAGTTTTTTCTTTGGATAGATGATATAATTTCAATATTAGTATACTAATTTTATGCCTTTTCTCAATCAAGTATGTGAATTTTAATTCTTTTCTATTTGAGTGCACTAATATTTTTAAAAACTTTAATCAAATAATCTTGTCCACCTTTCATTAATTATTATGTTATTTGATGATGTATTATTTATCCTTAAATCGCTATTAGTACTCTAAACTGTCATTTTATAATAGTCAAGTACATGAACTTTAATATTTTTTATTTTGATACACCATCATTTTAGGTTGTTTTACTCAAGTTTTTTTAATACGTCTATCTGTCATAATTTCATCAACTTTCTATTTATGTTATAAATATTTAAATTATATCAATAATTTATTTTTTAGTTATAAAATATTTTTTAGTCTTTACAAAATGACTTATCATTGATGAAAAGAGTTTACATCTAAAAGAATTTATTTAAATGTTTTTTTACAATTATTTAATTTAATTTAAAATATTTTTATTTATTTTAATAACTTTATTTTAAAGGGTATTTTTACAAAAAGAAATCACATTAGAAAATGAAAAATTGACTAAAGTACTCTATTGAAACAATAAAAATAAAGGTGTATCAAAATGAAAAAAAATTAAAGTTATGTTGGCCCAAGGAAAATAGGGTTTAATTGGACAAAGAAGAGGGTTTAGTTGGGCGAAAAGCTTTCTCTTGTTTGTGGATTTAGTTAGGCCGATAACTCTCTTTTATGAGCTCGGCTGGGCTTTTTATATATATATATTTAACTTTTACAACCTCTCGTAAGTCGTAACCCTTGGTATCTTAAAATTATAAATATTCGTGAACAATAATTTACGAAGCCATCGAAGTTTATAATAATAATCGATCTTGGACAACGACTAAGAACAAGGCTTCATTGATTAGACATATCCAACGGGTAACGAAGGCCCAGCTGGATTGGGCCACAGAGGCCTAATGTTTACAAAAAAGGAAGGCGTGTCTTGATGTCTTCTTGCATGAAAGGAGAAACAAGGCCAGTTCAGATGAGGTTAGGTCTCTCTATCTTGTAAAACAGAAACAGAGGCACAACTGAAGACAGCAAAATCATCTCTGTTTCGAATTCAATTCAATCAAGCACAGCCATGGCTCATTGTCTCACAATCAACAATGTAAGGTTCCTGTCTATGCCTCTGTCTCTGTCTCTATATTCTTTTATTTGAGAAATTTTTTTTCATAATTTTCAGTTTTGATGGCCTGTCATTTCCCTTCGAGCTCTTCACTGCACCCCAAAACCACCATAAAACCCCACCAAATCCCACTAAGAACCATCACTTACCCTTCCATTAGATGCAAGAAACAAGACCCAATTCTTGAGAATGATAACAAAACTGAAAATATCAATAAAAAAACCCATTTCAATTTTCTCTCTTTACCCATAACTCTCACTATTATCTCCACCTCTCTCACTCCACACCCTGCCTTTGCTGCCACACCAACACCCAAAACTTACCATAAAAAGAAAACCTTAAAAAAGACACAACAAGAAGCCTTGACACCGGACCAGCTTAAACAATGGTCTCAGAATCTTCCAGTTGTATCCAATAGAATACCGTATACTCAAGTTTTGATTTTAAAAGAGAACAACAAGCTTAAGCATGTGATTAAAGCGCCTAATGCCTCTTTAAAACAACGTCCGGAGGCTGTTTTAGTGGTTTTAGATGATAATCAAGTGTTCAGGACTGTCTTGCCCTCGTTAGAGAGTAATAGGAGGTTTTGGGATTCATGGGATGAGTTCAAGATTGATGCTTTGTGTGTGAATGCATATTCCCCTCCGGTTAAGAGACCTGAGCTTCCTAAGCCATATTTAGGATTTTTGTGGAAAGTTCCAGAGTTTATGCTGTCGAGGTTAAAGCCTAAGAAGGAGTCCAAGAGAGCTATGGAGTTGAGGATGGCCAGAGAGGAGTTTAAGAGGCAAAGAAAGGAGGAGCTGAAGAAAATGAGAGAGGAAAGAGAAATAATCGAGAAGGCAATCAAGATGCAAAAGAAAGACGAGGACAGGAGGAGAAAGAGGGAGACTAGGATAAAGAAGTATGAAGAGTCATTGCGTGATGCACGGAAGAATTATACAAGAATGGCAAGTATGTGGGCAAATTTAGCACAGGACTCAAATGTGACAACTTTGTTAGGGTTGGTGTTTTTTGTAATATTTTATCGTACAGTGGTGCTTAGTTATCGGAAGCAGAAGAAGGACTATGATGATCGGCTCAAGATTGAGAAGGCAGACGCTGAAGAGAGAAAGAAGATGAGGGAGTTAGAGAGGGAGTTGATGGGTATTGAAGAAGAGGAAGAAGATGAGAGCGTGCCTGGGAAAGCGGAGCAGAATCCTTATTTGAAGATGGCTATGCAGTTCATGAAGTCAGGAGCACGTGTTAGGCGTGCACATAATAAGAGATTGCCTCAGTACTTGGAAAGGGGTGTGGATGTAAAGTTCTCTGATGTTGCAGGACTTGGGAAAATACGTCTTGAACTTGAGGAGATTGTGAAATTTTTTACACATGGAGAGATGTACCGCAGGAGAGGAGTGAAGATCCCAGGTTAGTTTTTGGAAAGCCATTGTATGCAATTTTAATGATTTTTGATTGAACTTTCAGTAGGATTTGTTTTCGTGGCTTGTCATCTCATTTATGTTCTTTATCTAGTTTGAGGATTTGGTTGAGAGGACCTTACATTTTATGTTATTGTTCTTGTTTTAATTACATCAAACACTTCACTTTTTCTCTGCATGTTGTGGAGTCACTTTAAACATTCAATTTGGTAGTGGATTGAGCACAGATTGAACTATCATAGCAAATTAACATAGCAAATTTGTGCAGAACTTCCCTTGTGCAGAACTTGTGTAAATAAAATCAAAAGATAAAAAAAAGCAGCACAGATTGAACTATCATAGCAAATTAACATTTCACACTAATATGCTGCCTTGCAGGCATTCATTCTTTCATGAGTATTAAGTAATAAAAAAACTCAAACATAACTTTTACAGACAACGTCATAGAGGAAGAAAGGACTGGAAATAACAGCTTGCTTTAAGCAAAATTATCATAGACTATTTGTGATGTTCTCTTTAAACGCTTGATGTTCACTATGCAAGTTCTATCCAACACATTCTTTTGGTTGCATCTCAAATTACATGACCTCATAAACTGGTATGAATCTTCCCTTTGGTCAATTTCTGGGATGATTACAGACACTAGATTTGATCTAGTTGAAGTTTACTGGAGATTCTTGGGGATAGAGTATTCTGTGCTATTAAATGTTTTTGAAAGCAAGAGATGAAAGGGATATGGAGCAAAGAATTATGTTTTATTTATGTTTGTGATTCCTATGAATTTTCATTGCCAATTAAATTATTTTTATGAAGTCATTATGCTTGTGATCCTGTGTGCATGACTTGTCTGCTTGAATCCATTTTTCAATCAGGTGGCATACTTCTTTGTGGCCCCCCTGGGGTGGGGAAAACTTTACTGGCAAAAGCTGTGGCCGGTGAGGCAGGTGTAAACTTCTTCTCCATCTCTGCATCTCAATTTGTGGAAATATATGTTGGAGTTGGTGCTTCTCGAGTTCGAGCACTTTACCAAGAAGCAAAGGAAAACGTAGGTGTTCTCTTTAGGTTCTCTATTATCAAGGTTTTTCACATGATAGCTTGGAGTGGTATTGCTGATGTTAAATTCTAAACTTGTTCTCACTATGAATTTAGACATGTATTTACCTTTTTTTTCTCCCAATGCTTTCAAATTCAAATATAGAGCTGAATATTGTTCAGAATGCAACACCTCTTTTTCAAGCTCTGGGAACTTTAATCTTTTTCACATTTCATCATACTTAATTTTTGTTTGCATAGGCTCCATCTGTTGTTTTCATTGATGAACTGGATGCTGTTGGAAGGGAGCGTGGTTTGATTAAAGGTTCTGGTGGACAAGAACGTGATGCCACTCTTAATCAGGTTGGTTGGGGCATATCCTAAACCTGTACTTTTAGATTTCAATGCTGCTGTTTTATGATAAACCTGCATTTGAGGATTGATGTTCAGTTTTCTAATTCCAGCTCCTTGTATCCTTGGATGGGTTTGAAGGTAGAGGGGAAGTGATCACTATTGCTTCCACAAATAGACCAGACATTCTAGACCCAGCACTTGTGAGGCCTGGCCGGTTTGATCGAAAAATATTTATACCTAAACCTGGCGTCATAGGCCGCATGGAAATTCTGAAGGTAATGATTTATGATCTCCATCATGTTTTTGTGTTCTCTTTTTTTCTCCTGTCATTTTCTTTATGGCATTGAGAAACTAGGCCATTCCACGCCTTTTAGCTTCTTTTTATCCTGTTTTATTTTTTAATTTTTTTTGGTAATAGGTGCATGCTCGTAAGAAACCCATGGCTGATGATGTGGACTATATGGCTGTTGCAAGCATGACAGATGGAATGGTTGGTGCAGAGCTGGCCAACATAATTGAGGTTGCTGCAATTAATATGATGCGTGATGGAAGGACTGAGGTATTGCCTATTCTTGTAAATTGAAAATCTTACTCCATTTGCCAGTATGATTTCATGTCATTAGACCTGAATTGCTGAAGAGGAGCTGTGAGAAATGGAATGATTTGGACTTTAGGCAGCTTTTAATGCTCTTTGAACCAAGTAGACAGAAAAGCATTTGCGTACTGGGGGGTCTCCCATAAAACTTGATGGAACTGAGACTTCAATTTCCTATTCAGAACATTCTTTGTCTTGGCAATCTAGGAGACAATATTTTCCGCCCCAAATTTAATAATTACTTTTGTGTATAGCATAATGTCAGTGAATAATTTATTGCATCTGTGCAGATTACAACTGATGACTTATTACAAGCTGCACAAATAGAGGAAAGAGGAATGCTGGATAGAAAGGAAAGGAGCCCTGAAACATGGAAGCAAGTAGCTATTAATGAAGCAGCCATGGCTGTTGTGGCTGTGAACTTTCCTGATCTCAGAAATATCGAGTTTGTATGGCTTTTAAATTCATTTTTATTAGTTTTCTCATAGTACTGTTTCTTTCATTCAGTTGCATTCGTTGACTCACTTTTATTCTTGTTTAGAGAGAGATTTTAAGTTAAAACTCATGATGTTTACTTGAAATGCCATTTTTTATGTGTGAGATGGAGAATATAGGGCACAATTCATAGCTTGTTTCTATGTGTAGACAACGTGAGTGCAGAATAACCGCCTAATCATTTTTAAAATCGGTCCTAAATGTACCACATAATTTTTATGCACTTTTCTGAGTCAATGAATATTTGCTCAAGCCTTTTGAGTACTAATTGTGGTTCTATACAACTGGCATTGATTTTCAAAGCACAATAAAAATGAGAAGTTGCTGGCTTTTTTCAAAAAATAAGTTGGATTAGTTAGACACCTTTTATTGAACTCTTTGAAGATTGGGGAGGATGAATCAAATTCATGGCATATGTAGATGATTTGTATGCATTTTGACAGCTGAACACTTTGATAGTCAGCAAATTTATTTCACATTTTGTTGCCGTTGAGTGGTTAAATAATTTTTCTTTGGACAGACTAATAGATTTAAGAAAGAAAGAGAATAGATTCTGCCTGTTCTTTGTTTGTAACCTTGATTATAAGGGGATGTTGCTTTTCTAATGATATATATTGCACATTGAAAAATTTCTCTCATATTCTTGGAAACTCTTGGAAATTCTAATAGAAAATGGTGAAATTCTAGAGCATGACCATGGACAGAGAAGCAGAAATAACTCAAACAATGGACTCTATAGTATGGTGTTAGTCTTTGCTATGACTTCGGGGTAATGGTGTTTCATTATCATTTGCCCAAAATGATGTTTTAACTTTTAGGAAAAACATTATAAACGATCAAAACAACTCTACAAAAACTATGGCAAGTTCTTGGGTTTTTACATGTCGAATCTTCCCTGTTATAGGGATAGGGCTTTTTTAGGCTGCAACAGGAGCTCAATTTCTGGTGGTTATCCTTCTGGTTTTCCAATAATGTTTCAAATATTTTAAAATCATCACGTCTTTGTATTTGTCATTTGTCTTTAGCTTGGGGAATGTCAGCGTCTTGCCTTTTATTCTGCTTGCTATTGAAATATTTGACTTTGTTGAGATGATTACCTAGAAATTAAAATTGTTGGGTATTTGTGCTAGTATATATCACAAATTGTTCCCATAATAAATGTACTTTGAACCTTAAAATTATAGGATTATACTTATCTATTTATTGGATTAGGTAACAATTGCTCCCAGAGCTGGCAGGGAACTTGGTTATGTTCGGATGAAAATGGATCATGTCAAATTTAAGGAAGGAATGCTTAGGTATATATATCCTTTAACTCTTCAATGTCTTTTATTGCTCAAAGGATAGCCAAATATCAATCATGCCAAACTGTGATTGATACGATAGCACTGTGCTGCGATTACTGCAGTAATTGTACTGTTGAAATTGTTTTATGGACTCATATTTTTCTTTTAAGATACCCTCTTGTTCCTTTGTATCATGCAGTCGGCAATCCCTTCTGGACCATATCACCGTTCAACTGGCACCACGTGCAGCTGATGAGCTTTGGTATGGTGAGGGTCAGGTAAATAAACAACATGTGTGATTCGGGAGGTCATTGGATATATGTTGTGATTGATGCTTGGATATTAGCTATTCATTCTTTTGTTAGCATTTAAGGTCTTGTTTATTGGTTTCAGTAGTAGGTCTTTTTGCATTTCCTAAAGAAACAAACAGTCTTCCGAGTCATTTGCTTGATTTAACTCATATTAAGATCTGAAGACTTGAAGTCAAATGATGTTCATTCTTTGTTGAGTTGTTGATTAAACTAATTACAAGCTATTGCACGGCAGAACACTTCGCATAAAAAAGCATCCAACCATGAATTCAAAAACAGATGAATGATGTAAATGAAATATTGCATCAATTTGTTATACTATTCTGATTAGAATTTTTTTTTCAGCTTCTGAAGCTAACAGTTTTTTTACTTCGTTTTAGTTGGACCACCTTAATTCTTAACATTCAGGCTTTGAGAAACCTATTGTCATTGGTAATATCAAAACCCTCACGTAGTTTTGTGTTTTTGATATCATCATATGTGGTTTGTCGTGTAAGTTGATTGTTCTGTGTATCAGGATTGGTATTTTGTATTCTATATATCTTAACTGGTATGCTAATACTTGCCTTGATACATCAAATTATTCCAGTTGAGTACAATATGGGCTGAAACAGCAGACAATGCTAGGTCAGCAGCACGGAGCTATGTTCTTGGTGGCCTTTCTGAGAAACATCATGGTTTATCCAACTTCTGGGCTGCAGATCGAATTAATGTAGGGATTCATGATCTTTTCTACACTTTGCATCATGGTTACATGCACCACACATTTTTTTGCACCTGAATTACCATATAGACTAACGTGATTATATTGTTCCCTTGCCATTTATACAAGCTGAAAGTGGATTGAAGATGGTTATATAGAGCAAATTTACAATATTTTAGTTGAAATGACACGCTAATGCAAACATTTTCATCTCTATTATATGCTAATTATTGCACTAATGCATTCCAAGGTGGAAATTTGCAAATTTCAGGAAATTGATTTGGAGGCGCTACGAGTTATGAACTTTTGTTATGATGGTGCAAAAGAGGTACTTAATATAATGCAAAAGAAGATCTTAGTTGCAACTTCCCAATATCCTTATCTTGTGCAAACAATTTGTCTGTGTCAGATTCTGCAGCAGAACCGAAAACTGATGGATGCTGTTGTTGATGAACTTGTCCGAAAGAAAAGTTTGACCAAACAAGAATTTTTTAACTTAGTTGAGTTGCATGGTGTGATCAAACCTATGCCACCAAGTATACTCGACATCAGGGTTGCCAAGCGTGCACAGTTTCAAGAAATGTTGGTGCACCAGAATGAAACAACTATAACAAGCAATGCAAGAGCAACATGCCAAGAGAGCTCAATTTAGCATGGAACTCGATCTTTGTTTATGCTGCAACATTAGCCAAGGAAATTAGCCATGGGAAGCAGCTGTTACCTTGATTGCATGGTAAAAATGAACAGCTAGTTGTGAACCGTGCAAATTATGTTAATGTGTGAGGTAAACTTCTTGATGATAAACCTAGATCATGCATCACCTTGATCTATCACGGATGAGCTGATACAATAGGCACACAGAAGTCCAAGTTACGTGTGGGGAGAAATTTTGACGGTGCTTCATCCTTTAACCTTTTTTCTGAACTCTCATATATTCTGCAATCATTTTCTGTTTTGCTTCACATATTATGATTTTTTTTTCGAAGAGGCTTTAGTTAGCTTGTATCTGCTTCTTACTAACTGGTTGTGCCCTCAAAGGCCAAGCCATTCCTATCTCTGTGCTGAGTTTTACTGAATTGCTAATGAAATTTTTTTCTCATCCTGTGCATTCTATTGTAATGGTCAGATGTGCGATTCTCTCATGATGGATGCTGTGTTGTTTATTTACATGTTCAAGAGCTTCTACCTTCCATTAAGTTTAGAAGTAGATCTTCAATTCCATGTACAGAATGGTCGTAACGTTTTGGTCTAAAACCAACTACAAGTAGCTAGTTAATCTTTCATTTGTATCAACTTAGCACGAGGTTTTTTCGCTGACCATGCTGCTGCATGTAAAATGGGGAGAAACAGGCCTTTGCGTCTAGAACTTGTTCAAGTTCTCCATTCTACTTGTTTACTCCATCGAAGATTCTAAAGTAATGTTTTTAGTTTTAGTGGCAAGGCCAGTATATACTCTATCGAAGATTCTAAAGCAATGTTCCTAGACCAATGGCAAAGAAGTTTCAATTGTTGGGGGGTGGTCTCTGATATATGGTTTAATTACTTCATCCCACGTGATTTTAAGAAAAGTTACGCGGTATGATTATATTTGAAGTTATTATAATTCCAGAGATTTTAAATTTACGATTTAACGAATACATTAATTCGTAATAAATTAAAACTGATTTCCTTTAATAATAATTATATTTACTCCTTGAAGGTGATAAATAGTTATTTTTTAATAAAAATCCTACTTAATTTTTCATAACTCATAAGTACGTTCGACTTGGACATGTTACCAAGATTTTTTTCAAGGTAATAATCTAATTTTTTCAGTTGTAATTGTACTATAATTTTAAATAACTATCAAAATTATATATATATATATATATATATATATATATATATATATATATATATATATATATATATATATATATCATAGCTTGAACAACCAAAGAAATTGTCTTATTAATAATAGTAGTGTTCCACATTGCGTTTTGAAAGTGTTTTTTTAAAAAAATTAATTTTTTTTTAAATTAATATATTTTTAATGTTTTTAAATATTTTAATGTGAAAAATAACTTTTAAAAAAATAAAAAAATATTATTTTAATAAAAAAAAAATTCAAGAAACAACCAATACTGTATTCTTAAAATTTCCAATCTGATAACGTCCCACTAAGTCCTCCTTTGAAAGAGTCAAATCAATTTTAGATTTCTTCAAGTCATAATTGTCACTAATCCACACTCGATTATCTCGCAAACCATCCATTACTCGATTAATGTAACCGCCAAAATCCTCCACGTTCTGAGTTGAATTAACTACCAACCACTACTTTCCACACCCATCATATCGATCATGCTTTTGGTTAAAATATATAAAGCCCTCTAGCAGATACATGCAGACGACAACAATGAACATCACCAAAATGACATCTCTTGTGGTTTTCTTTTGCATTTGTTTTATCATCACTGTTGCGTCCATGAATGGTTTGGTTATCGCAGAAAGAGTGTTCAAAGTTGGGGATGTGTTTGGATGGCAAGAACCTGGACAAAACAGCTCTTCGTTGTATGCTCAGTGGGCTACTAGGAACAGATTCCAAGTTGGAGATTCTCTCTGTGAGTCCATTACAGTTAGCTAGATCTTGACTATACAGTTTGCTTTCTACTTCTACACCTAAGTTTTTTGAATGCTGTTAAGATTGCATGATTTTCTCTGGTTATCAAATTTCTTACTTGGTGTGTAACCGTTGTTCGGTTTCTGATGTTTACATGGTAGAAACGTAAACTTTTCTTTCACCAGGAAATTTCTTTTTGATGTTCTTCTACTTGCTTATGAGAAAGTAAAGAAGGAAATATGGGCTGTCCTGTGTAAACATCATAATTCTGAAACCAGATAAGAATGATTTATGACCAAAGAGTAGTACTGTTCTTGCAAGAGAATGAGTACAAGCTTAAAACAGTGTTTTCTTTTTTGTGCAGCCAGTAGTAGCATTTACGTTCTCAGATTTATGATTCGTTCTGTTGTTTTCGTTCTTTGCAGCCTTTGATTATAATAATGACTCAGTTATTGAAATAAACAAGTGGGGATATTACCACTGCGACGCTAGCAAACATATTGTTGCCTTCAACAATGGAAATAGAGTGTTCAAGCTCGACAAGTCAGGACTATTCTACTATATTAGTGGAACCCCAAGTCACTGCAAGAATGGCCAGCGTTTGCTAGTTGAAGTGATGGGTCTCCACCACCATTCTCCTCCATTTATTGCAGCTCCACCTGGATACCTAGCGCCATCCCCACAACTAAGTTCAGGAGTATCAGTCTCAGGGACACTTGGTTCATTGTCAATGGCTCTTATGGCCGCATTGATTGCTTTGTTATGGTCTTTAGCATGACCTATTTTCCTTTTCAATTGTTATTAGCTAAATATAGGTTGGTTTTCTTGAAAAAAAAAAAAAACCTTAGTATCTGATTCCCGCTGTTGGAATCTTGTGTTTGAGCATTTGTCTTTTCAGTCATTCATTGCATATTGTTGGATCTAATATGCTAGGAGTTTGTACTTTGATTTTTCCAAGAAACGTTATTGCTATTGAATTTAAAGCATTTTATTAATGTCTTACTCCATCCAGTGTGATTTACTTGTGCTGAAAGAATGAAATCTTGGCAGGAGTACCTCCTGGGTTTGAAGCATTATATATATATATATATATATATAGATTATGGGATGAGAAGGCCCCAACTGTGGGGACACTCGCACAGTATCAGCAGCATGGAACATAACCCTCTCTGCTCTTTCAGTTTTTAAGAAAACATTATAAGCTTTGCAAATTGGATTTGGAAAATTACATCACACAGTAAGGTAAGTGTACGATATATATACACCATGAGTTAGATAATTTATAAAATTATATTAAGCAGACACAAGCACATTTTAAAGAAAAGGAAAAAAATGCAGAATGATAAAAAATAACAAGTAAAAAAAAACGATGTCAATCAATGTTAACCTTAACCTGTTAAGTCCATAATTTGAATCATTTGACAATTTTTTTTATAAAAAAACCTTGAAGCCTAATTCACTCTAGTTCCCTGAAGAAACAGTATAAAACAACGCATAAGCATGATTATCGCCATCAATCTTCTTCTCAATCTCGCTCACATGCTCCTTGGAGAAAAAGACCTAGATGCGAGCTGAGATTAATAACTACACAAGCTATTAAGAATGAACATTATTCCCATGAGTTAGGAGACTCTTCACTTTATCACAAAGTGTCACACACTCATTTCTTCAAAGACCGTGTCGCTACAAATGACATTTTAGATAACTGTGATGACCTTATAAATCTCAGAAAGCACATACAAAACATCATAAACAACATAGAGCTTGTAATACAAAAGAGTGGTGGTACTTGCAAGATTTCCGTATATGCCAGGATATGGTATCATATCCTTGAACCTAACTCCATCATTGACTTTCACGATCTCTATGTTTGGCTCATCTTTTATATTAAAACTAGTATTCCAGCTAAAAAGAACACAACTAAGCTTTTCATCATCAACCAATAAAAAGATGAAAGCACTATAACATATCTCTAATGATTTAACGAATAAATACTAATACGAAAGATCTACTTGAACCTATTACTACTAAAGCTCTAATTAGTGGAGTTTATAACTTCTCTTTATGAGAAGCTTGCATACTCTCAATGATAGAACTCTCTTCAATATGAAAAAAGCAATGAAGAATCATATTCTAATAGAAGAACAAGTGTGACCAAACAAGAACATCCTCATTTCCAGATGGAGAAATATTCTTAGTACCATCAATCTATTACCAAGCAATCTAAGAGGAGCATCAAGGATCTATTCATGGTAGTTTGATATTTTTTAAGCTTCTGACCACACATTTTACCACTGCATGTGTTAAGGTATTAACTGTCATTCAAAGAGGTTTTTGTGTGATACCCATTTCTTATGAAAAGTGGTACAAACACAAGGACCTTGACAAGTTTTATCACTTTAATGTCATACCCTAAAAAAAAGATGGAAAGATTGGTCTTTAATGGATACCTCTAATAATTTATGAATAAGGAGATGCAACCTAAACAGACAGGGAGAAATCTTTATAATGCATTACCCGAGATCAAATAATTTTTAAAACATGTATCGCCATTATCTTTTAAACTAAAAGCATTAATTTTTCTTCATATCTCCAAAGTCTCAACAAAAAAATCTCTATATCTATAATAAAATGTCCATAGCGATATATCTATGTCTTCATTGAATTCTCCAAGTCTTTGAGACCACTTATCTCCAAAGGAATCAGAGATCTTTCTCCAAATCATCATGATCACTTATCTTTAGGTCTCCATTAAACTCTTTAGGTCTTCGTGACCATTTATCTCCAAATAGATTAAGGATCCTTCTCCAAGTTATCGTGACCACTTACCTCCAAGTCTCTGTGACCACTTATCTCTAGTAGAATTAGGGATATTTCTCTAGGTCTTTATGATCGCTCATGGGAAATCTGTTTCTAAATACTTTTCTAAACACATACACATGCCATATTATTTATTTTTATACTCATCTTCTTATATTATTACTAGATGATTTTTTTTTTAACAATTCTTACTATAGAATCAAAGTTAGTGTGTGTGTGTGTGTCTATATATATTAGACTAGTGAGCAATGATGTCTAGTTTAGCATAGCAAGACATGCTAAACATAAGAAAGTTTTCAAGGAAATTTTAGAGTTCATATAAGTTTAAATCTATAAGCATGCAAAATAATAACTCATAACAACATGTTTTCAATAAATATAATAATAGAATACTACTATCCATACTAAGCATATATCCAAACTTACAATTGATAATAATTCAAAGTTCTAGTATGCATACTATTAATAATAATAATAATAATAATAATAAAATATATACTTAAATTAAAAAAAAGAAATGTATTTACTTGTTGAAGCATTTTAAAGTAATGAGACTTTTATTGTTATCAAGGATGAATATTTTATCCTCAAGGCTTTATTTGTAATGCCTTACACTTCCGAATGCATTTATACTTAATTCCTACAATCTTGTACGTAAAAATATAGGTGAATGTTTTTTATATACAAGAACAATCCCAACTCATCCATCAACAATTTCATCAACGAATACAATGATACATTATTCCCTACACATATATACGTTTACATTACTTTCTAAATGATATACATAAAAATTGTTCTTAAAGTAATAATTTGAAATACACCAATCCCCTCAATCCCCTCAATATGGAAGGTTAGATAGCTCGGGGTTCCTCCAAAAAGAAACTAAGGTAATCAAAGGACAAATACCTTAAATACATAATTAATATAGGTCATATATCTTTGATATCCATAAATATCATCGAACTTCTACTAATTTAAGGAAAGATAACCATGATAGTGAAATTCATACATATTCATATTCATTACCATAATATTTAAATTAACTGTAGAAATGACATAACCTTAAATATTCTCCTTAACAAATTTTTCATTAATACCATAACTTCCATTCAAATCGTTCATTTCACCGATTGATGGCCTTTCTTCTTTTCCCTTTAACTCTACTATAAAATCATACATCTATTCTCCAACTTCATTAATACCTTCTAACAAGGAAAATTAAATAACTCAATAGCGCTTCTTTTAGATCCCCAACCTTTAAAGGCATTTACCTGAAAGCACATATAAAATCATGAAAAATATAATAAACATTCGAGTTATCAAGTTATTAACATTCAACACTTATACTAGAGATACCATTCTTATCAATCTTCTTTAATTATTTAAAATCTATATCATTTCCAAATTTAACATATACTCACCAACCTCGATTGAATTCTCTTTTCAATTCCATTATAGTGTTTCCATATCATGTTCTCATACAAGTCACATCCATTCCATATATTTCATCATCTCACGAACACAATTTAACTTATACAATATCTTATTTCTAACAAAATGGATTTCAACCCTAATTATATTTCTCAATCTTCACATTTCACAACTCATTTAATTGCTTTCTTTTCCAACAATTCATCACAATTACCGTTGAATATCCATGATCGTTACTTCTACCTTTTATTTTAATGTCCATTTCATCCTATTTTAATCTTCTAATGATTATTCAAGTATCTCTTTACCCATTTTATTGTTTTCAAACAATCAACCTTTCTTGAAATTGTTTCAACATGCTTAACGTCACATATGACTTAGCCGTATCATTTACAATCCATACATATAAATTGGCATTTCAACGTTACCCATATTATTTCCCATTCTCCCTTATTACTCATACCATTTGGTTCATCTATATATTTTTCTTTTAAGAGATCATTTCTTTGTACCCCTTGTCACATTCATAAATTTTTCATACCCATTATTTATTTTATTTATTAACAACATGTTCTAGTGTTTCTTTCAATACAACATTTTATATAACCTTTTAGTTTTCAATTCCTATGAATATATCATTACCCATTGTCTTCACAAATTCTCATCTTACATACTTATTGTGATATTTGCATTTCCTTCCTTTTTTGTCTTTCAAATCATCTTCATTTAGTCTAGTGCGATCTTGGTAAATTTTTTCTTTAAAATAAGTCATTTTCATGTTTGGAGATACATATTATTGACACATACAAATCAATGCTTAATTTCTGGTCCTGTCATTATAGACCCTATTCTCACATAACACCATGACGACCTCATGGCTACCTCATCATATTCATCCATGATCAATATTCCACCATTTAAATCAATTCCATATTAACAATAAACTTAATGAACAACTAAATACTTAAATTATAATGTGTATACACATCAAAATAAAATTATTTAATAAACACGCCTTAAGATTCAAATAAGTGATATACCCCTCCCAAGGGATCATCACTTAGCTATAAAAGATACTATACTAATGATCTACTGCTTATGACTGTACTGAGATGAACCTGAATTCAAGTAATTAACATCATAAATGTCTGAGTACTATTATAAGCATTAAAATATGAGCAACATATCAACAATAACCTCTTATTCTCATCCCTAAAAGATATTCAACCTATTTCTTTGATTCAATAATTTAATAATTCCAACCATCATTAACTAGGTCAACTTAATCTCAATCATCCTATACGAATGTCTATAACCCTGACTATCCTTCACTGATGCTAATAATCCAACAAATCCATTTGGTTGCCTATAATCCGGCTATCCCCTCATGGATGCCAATAAATCCAACAAACTCATTTGGTTACCAATCAATCCAGTTATCCCACCTGGATGCCAAAACTCTAGCTAACCCATTTGGTTGACAATAATTTAGCTATCTCTTTATAAATGCTAATAAATCCTGCAAACCCATTTAGTTGACAATCAATCCGGCTATCCCACCTAGATGCCAAAACTTCAGCTAACCTATTTGGTTGCTAATAATCTGGCTATCCCCTCACGGAAGCCAATAAATCTGGCAAACCTATTTGGTTACCAATCAATCTAGCTATCCCACCTGGATGCCAAAACTCTAGCTAGCCTATTTGGTTGTCAATCAATCTGGTGATCTTTCACGAATGCCAACAAATTCTTCCATTTCTTTAATCTTTTTTTTTCTTTGCATTTCCAAACATTCAGAACTCAGTCATTTACAATCAAAGAATTTTGTTTCAATAGGTGTAAACCCCTGAAAAGAAACTCGTAAAATTAATGAAGGGAATATTATGATAAATGAGTAAAAGGAATAATTAACACATGAGGATAATGAAAAAAGGAAGAAATTAAAATAAAATTTTGAAGTTATAGTTTTTAAAAAATAAGTTACAAAAATAGCCAAAAAATACAGAAATATAAATAAAAACTAAATGAAAATAACTTTTCAGGGAAAAATTACTTTTGAAGTTATTGAAAGGATTGGTCCTGTTACTTATCATTTAGGATTACCTTCGCACTTGGCATATACATGATGTGTTCCATGTATCATTGCTTCGAAAAGCGGAGCTAGATCCCACAAAGGTATTGCCACAAGTGCCTATAGAGATTCAAGAAGATTTGATTGTAGAAGTGCAACTAATGAGGATTTTGAATCACAATGTAAAGGACTTAAGAAACAAGAAGGTTCATTTGGCAAAAATCTTATGGAGAAATTCCTAAATTGAAGAAGAAATGTGGGAAAGAGAGTCTAAAATGATGAGAAAGTATCTATAACTATGTTGACATATAGATATGAATTTTCATATAAGTAATGCCTCTATATTCTCAATACAAATACTACAACAACTAACTCCAAGTCACGTACTAGATAATTCACTTCATATGGCTCTAGTTTTCTAGAAGTATAGGAAATTACTTTGCCATGCTGCATAAGTACACAACCTAAACCTTTAATGAAAGCATCATTATAAACCACAAATCTATCAACCCCCTCTAGAAGTGCTAATATTGGAGTAGAAGACAATTTCTTCTTCAATTCTAAGAAACTTTCTTCACAATCCTTTGTCCATTCAAACTTGACATCATTTCTGGTTAATCAAGTTAATAGAGAGGCTATAATTGTGAATCCTTCTATAAACCTCTTATAATATCCTGCCAACCCCATAAAACTACAAATTTTAGTCATATTCATAGGCCTTTCTCACTTAAGCACCACTTCTATCTTCTTAGGATCCACATATATACCCTTTTTTATATATCACATGTTCTAAGAAAACCACCTTATCTAACCAAAACTCACACCTACTTAGTTTATCATACAACTTATCTTGTCTCAAAGTCTTCAATACATTCTCAAATATTGTTCATGTTTTGCTTGAGAACGAGAGTATATCAAGATATCATCTATAAACACCACCATAAATCTAACCAAATAAGGCTTGAAAACTCTGTTAATTAACCATAAACATTGTTGGAATGTTAGTTAACCTGAATGGCATCATTAAGAACATGTTATGCCCATATTGAGTCCTAAAAGTTATCTTTGCACATCCTGCTTCTTAATTCTCAACTAATGATATCTTAATCGCAAATCTATCTTCTAGAATACTTGTGCTCCTTTGAGTTGATCAAACAAATCATCAATTCTGGAAAATGGATATCTATTATTTATGGTCACCCTATTTAACTATCTATAATCTATACAAAGTCGAAGAGTACCATCCTTTTTCTTTAAAAAAAAAAGCAGGGAGCTCTCTAAGGTGAACTACTAAGTCAAATGAACCTTTTTTCTAACAATTCTTGCAGTTGCACCTTTAATTCTACTAATTCAATAGGAGTCGTCCTATACAGAGCTTGAGAAATAAGTACAGTACCTACAACACTTTGATAATCACCTATGCCTCTCGTTTGGGAGGTAATCCTGGTAATTTCTCATGGAATACATCAGGATAGTCTTATACTATAGGAATATCTTTTAACTCCTTTCCTCTTTTCTAGGTATCCTTGACATATGCTAGGAAAGCCTCACATCCTTTTCTCATTAGTTTCTCGACAATAATCATGGAAATCAACCCATTATACACCTCGTTTCCCCTATAAATATTACTTCATCTTTATTTGGCATAAGAAGAATAACGACCTTATTATAACAATCCATTTTAACATGGTATATGCTTAGCCAATCCATTCCTAAAATTATATCAAAGTCAAACATGTCTAACGGTACTAAATCTACCCTTAACTCATAACCCCCTATTAAAATAATACAAACCTCATATACCTCATCTACTTTTACTTCCTCCCCTAATGTTGTGCTAATAACTAACCTTTTAGCCATTTTTCGTATAGGTACATTCAAAGTATTTACATAATATAAAATAATGTGTGGCTCTGGGATCAAATAACACATAACCCCTCTGATCATACATAGTAATCATACATGCCATTACATCTGGTGAAGCTTTAACAGTAGTCTGATCCATATAATATGCTCTGCCTTGAGTCCTGCTGCTCTACATTTAGCCTCGACCCATACTAATACCAACTCTTGATTGAGTGGGTCATCTATGTTGTCCCCCAAGCTTATCCATTGTCTCTAATTGTTGTTGGCTCGATGCCTAAGTCCATTGTGGGCAATTCATTCATAAACGCAATTATTATATCGATGCCTCTTTTGCCTGCAATTCTTATTGATGCCCTTCTTACCTGCAAATAAAACACCTCCCAATAGTCACTCTACAATCTCCTGGATGTACCTGTCTATAAAAATCATAAAGAGGGAACACATGTGATCTCTAAGTAGCATTCCTTGATGAACTACCACCATGTGCTATCCCAGCTCGTCCTCTTTTAGGAATAAATCATCCCCTGCTAAACCGTGAAAACCTACCAGTTGATCCCTTATTAGAGAAACCCTTTTTTAAAAAAGACTGAACCTGCTGAAACCCTTATCCTTCTCTTTTAAGAAGAGAGGGTTTGCTTGTAGAAGATGCAAACTCTTTCCTCTTCCCTAAATCCACTCAATCATGTCTCCTAGTCGAGGGCTCCTTATCCCCGATCACAACCTCTAATGTCTAAGCAAACTCAACCAACTGTCATAGGATGTAGGGCTACCAATCCCCTCTTCAGCTCTTGTTCGAGCCCTTCTCTAAATATGTTTATTTTGTGCTGCTTTGTCCGAAGCAAGGCATATCAAAATACAAAAAGCTCCTAAAATCTCTCTCATATTGTTCCACGATCATATCTCCCTGTCTTAACCCCAATAAATCATGCTCCTTACTTCACTGATGTTGTAAGGAGTAATATCTAGTCTCAAACTCTAAAAATCAGCCCAACTCATCTCCTCACTTGTCCTCCGAGTCCTAATAGTAGCCCACAAAGTCTAGGCACCATCTAAGAGTAACTATGCCACATAATTTACCCTAATCTCTTTAGGCATTAGAATATGTACAAGTGATTAAAGTCCATGTCAATTATTTGACCAAAATTTTGGCGGAGTTTCCTCTGTATCTGGACCATACCAAGTTATCCACCACTTTATAGATAACACAACAACTAACTCCATCACTTTCTAGCCTTACTCAACTCTTTCTACAACAACCACTACCTTTATGAATAAACTGATGAGTTACTGATCAAGTAACCAAAGCTTTGAAAATGTAATAAAGGTGATAACGGGTACTTTTTTTAGCCATAAATAGTGAATTTACTATTTTTGATGACCTTAGAGAATATTCTCTATCTGACTCATTCACATTGTTTGAAAGTTAGATCTAGTTAAAGCCTTTTTTAAGCCATGCTTAAATTGTTTAAGAAGGTTTTGACCATATTTCAAAGCCAACCAATTTTGCATAGTAATCACAAATCAAAAAGCTCGAATTGTTCTATTTGAAGACTTATGTTTTTATGAATCAATGACTAGCAAATCAAACTGCAAGTGATTATGTATACCATTAAAGTATGACCCAAGAGATATGGGACGTGAGTATTTTATTTTTCAATTATTGGTTCAAAATTGTTTGGTTAAAGTATGACCCAAGAGATATGGGACGTGAGTATTTTATTTTTCAATTATTGGTTCAAAATTGTTTGGTCACCTCAAAATGAAAATTGCTTGAATGAATCGTTTGCCACCTTATTAAAGGGTGTCTAAACATTATTTGATGTAAACATCAAATTATTTATGAAATAAAAAAGCAAAAGCAAATTTTCAAAATTATTTTGGCAAAAGGGTTTTTAACAAAATTGATATGGTCAAATATTTTGAATAGAGAGCCATGAGATTAGTCATGAGGGTTGATTTTAAGAGTTTTAAAGGGGTTGCCTCTTGGCATTTTGCATGGCATACGTTGGGGTTCGATCATTTATACCATTATATTTATCCAATCATGGACAAAAATATAATGCCAAGTTGTTACTTTCACAAAAACATTTTTTGATTTCAAAACAACAAAGAGATAGAAAAGGCACGTTTCACTAAAAAGGTGATACAATCCCATAACAAAAATGCATAATAGCAATTTTTCATAACAAAATGATCGTCAATACAACACCTTCTTAGATTAGCTTCCCCAGAAATATCTATGTCTTGTCAGCATTTATCACTTGTTATGCTGAAAATGATCTGGTGAAAATATGAAAGGTGACATTATCTTTTAGAAACTCAACTTGTCCCTTACTCATCAACTTGCAAACTTGATATTCTAAAATTCTTGCAATTTTTAGATGAGTGGTCAAGGATCCCATCATGATATTCATATTTATCATTTTAATTATACCACCTAGAGAATGGTGATTGTATGGAATCTAATGGATTTAGGGTAATACACCCGGTGTTCAGAAGATATTGGTGAACATCTTTGAATGGTAAGGGTATATCATTTTTTTACAAAGGTGCGAGAGCATTTGGTGACATAAAAATAGGAAAATGTCCGAGATGGATGAATGAGATGTTGAGGTATGGGATGATTTGATACCTATTTCTCAGATGGAATTCTTTCAATTCATCATCTGTCATAGTGTTAAGACTTGTTACCGCATTCCTGATCCTTCCCACTTTCAAGCCTTACTCAACTCTTTCTGCAACAACTATTACTTCTGTGACCACCTTTGCTCCATTACTTCCGGTTCTAATTTTTCAACTTCATAACTATCTGTTTGATATAGTCCATAATGGCGTGTCATTAACTTGTCTCGAGTAATCACTTAGTTGTTGCTTTGATGCATGGATAACTTGCATTGTATAAATTTAAATGTATGAAAAACCTTTATTATGAATGATAATTCAAATCTGTTATAGTGATATTTAACGATGATTGAAATTTGGAATTTGTGTTAGAAACCATTTTTTATTTATACTACTAGCTAAGTTTTGTTCAAGTTTTCAATGACATGTCTGATATTTGGTTTGTTCATCATAGATAAATGTTTATTCCTTGGTTTAAGTATGCTCGTGAGAAAGTTAATTTCATATGTTTCTTCAGAGAAACATTTTTTTTAGAGTTTTTTCAAATCATGGTTAAAATAGGGGTATGGAAAAATCTCTGTCTATGACAAACTTTTGCATGTAATTAATAGATCTTAAATCAATTTTGGAAAAAGTTATCAAATGCAAACTTTGATTCTTTATTTTGTTTATAGGTAAGGCTTTTTTTTTATTATTATTAATTTGGGTTGGCCTCTCTTAGCTTATAGCCAAGCTTGTTTGAAGTTTTTTTTTTGTTTTTTTGATAGCATGGGGTAGGCTATAATATAAGCATGTGTGTTTGGTTTGTGTTGTACAACCTAAGCTTTTAAGGCTTAAGGCTATGTTTGATAAGACTGAAATTTATCAAAAAAAAGAATGCATTTTTTTTTGTATTTAAAGCTTGTTTGGCAAATAGGCCCATGAAAATTTTCAAGCTTTATGTCTTTATCTTTTTGGTGATTTCTAATTAAGGATTTTTTTTGTCTCCATATTTGAAATTGTGACATACATGTGTGGTGTTTTTTTAATATTAAATAAATTTATTTCTTTCCATTAAAAACACAACAAAAAACCTTTCTTTAAAAAAAAAACATTTAATGTTTTAATTGCATATGACCAAGTCTAAAAAAAAAATTATATTTGCATAAATAATAAAAATAAAAATATCCTAGCATAACTTAGCATTTTTTTTTAAATACCAAAAATTCAAGAAAAATAGTTTTTATCTTTGTATGCATTTTTGGATTTAATAACTAGTTTATTAAATCCATGAGAATTTGGTCTATATTTCAAAAATACCAAAAAATTATTTTGTTTCTTTAAATATCAAAGATTACAAATTTATATGTAAGATGTATTTCTGATATAAAAAATGTAAAAAATATGTTTTGACTTTAAAATGATTAAGTTTGACCCATAAAGTCAGAACCACTCAGCTGGAGTGGACTAACTTTAAACCTTATACTGACCAACAACTATAAACACAACAATACCTTAGTTTATATCATATAAACAAACAATGCAACTTACCTTAGGTAGGTGTATTAGGGGTGATACATCCTCCCTATATACCACCAGTTCCCTTATCTAGACTTTAAGACCAGTTAGGATTTCTAGTGACCAAAATACTAGGTGGCGCCTCCATCCTTTTTTTACTGATAAGAAACAAGAATTCCTTACTCTTCTCCCCTGGCATCAGAGTGATCCTGACTCGGGAGCACGATCGCCGCAACGCCACACACGTGCAATAGAATGATGATTCCACTGAGAAAACTTGTGGACTAAGCTTTGCTTTTTTGTTTGATTGTTGTGTTTTAAATTATTTGTTATGTATTTATTTTTAACCTGTCATTTGTAAATATTGTTTATATGATTTAATTTTTGTACATATTGTTCATGTATTTGTATGTTTTGTAAATTAATTCCTTTATGAATCACCTGCTTTAATTTTTGAAAACACATATAAACTTCTAATTTACGTAATGGATTAACAGTCTGCCTTATGACTATTGGTTAGGGTTTAGATGCGTGAAACACCCAACTCATATCTGAGTATCTGCTTGGTAATGGTGGGGTGCCTTCACCATTCCTCGTAACGCCCCTATATTATCTTTATGATGATCGTCACTGAGCAGATCTAAGACTTTGTTTAGACCAAGTAGAAAATCTACCTATGTTCACTTAAAGATTATAACTTATCTTTAGACTGTTTGTGCCATCTGTAAATTGTGTTAACAAAAAGTTCAACGTGTAGCATCCTGAATTCAAGGACTTTTGAGTGGCAAATAGTCATAATATAGATTCTATAAGAGTCTAGAATATTATAAATTGATTGAGATGAATATGAATTTCCTCGTCGGTGTAGTAAAACACTAGGTGACAACCATTTGCCACCTCTTGAAGAGCAAACTTGTATTCAATTTACTCTTTTTTTTGCGTGCATACCATATTTATTTTGCAACATTGCATATTTTTTTTTGTAGAAGAAATATGGGCCCAACCCTAAATGTCAACTCCTACAAAGATCAACAAGACGCAAATTAGAGAGTTCAACATAGACAAAGGCAAGATAACTTTCTGAGAAGGGAGATGACCTAATAACCCAATCTGCTAAAGTGAACCATTTGCTCTAAAAACAACTTATCAAAGCGAATACTGAAAAGTCTATGCCTCTTTGTCCCTTTATATTCCCTCCTCATAAGAGAGTTTTAGATGTTTATTTGCTTATTCTAAGTTTGCAATTTTTTTACCTCACCGAGATCATTTAGAGATTCATGTTGTCTTGCCTCAAGATCCACTACAATTTACTACAAATCACATCAAATATCTTCACCTTTATTAAAGAGACTCAAAGATGTTTACCAACATCTTCTGAACACTAAGTGCCCGTTTGGCACTGAGGCTAGAAATAAACGCAGGACTGAAGTGTTTGGTTAAGTTGAATCACACTTTTATTTCACGTGGGTCCCACTAAAAAACTAAGGTCTAACCTCAGTTTTTGAAAAGCAATTTATAATTGTTTTTCTGTCTGTGTTCTCCTCTCTCTCACCGACACTGCTAATTAATTAACACAACTTTCCCAACCTGAGCTAACGTCCTCTGTTCCCTTCCCCTCTGTTCCCTATGCACGAGTTGATTGATTCTAATTTTTCTCATCACTCATCTATTATCACTATTACTTTCTTCATTTTTCTTTGCTCAACACCAATATAAGCTCTTCTATCACTATCATTATTACAAGTTGAAAAGTCAAGACTCATGCCATAACCAACACGACAACATCTCACACATGAAAGCTCTCCTATTATTTGTTCTATATATATATATATATATCGTTCAAGACATATTTTATATTTAGAAATTATATGTATAATAGTTAATTATGTATTTATTAATTGTTAAATAATTTTATATCATGTATTTTTTTAAAAAAATTATATGTCAACTACGTACCTAACTTAAATATAAGGTATTATGTAGCAATTCTATTTTCAAAGCCGAGTTCTTTAGTTCTTTATTCATCAGCATGATTAATAGATTAAGTGCCCGTTTAACTAGAGATTAATATATATATATATATATATATATATATATATATATATATATATATATAATGTCCTTTTCAGTAATTTTACAATCAAACTTCATACAAAAAGCATATTAACCAAACACAACAAACTGTTTTTTTTCAACCATAATTTCAACCGCAGTTTTAACCAAACACATCAAAATTAAAAACAAACCTCACAAAAAGCACTTTTTATGAAACTGCTTTTTTAAAACCACAACTACAACAACAACCACAATATCAAACAGACTCTAAGCATATTTCCATCAGATCCCATATAACCACCATTCTTTGGGTGGTATAATTCAAATTAGAAATGTGAATGTCATGATGGGATCCTTGACCACTCAACTGAAAATCACAAGAATTTTATAATATCAAGTTTGTAAGTCGATGAGTAAAAGACAAGTTGAGTTTATGAAAGATAATGTCATCTACCACAATGTTACTGGATCATCTTTAGTGTAACAAATAGTTGGTTAACGTTGACAAGACACAAATAATGTTAGGGAAGCTGATCTAAGAAGGGTGTTGCATTGTCAATCATTTTGTTATGGAATTTTATTCGTTTGCATTTTTATTTTGGGATTGCATCACATTTTTTTAATGAAACATGCCTTGTCAGTTTTTTTATTGTTTTGAAATCAAAAGATGTTATGTGAAAGTAATAATTGAGCATTATATTGTTTTCCATGATTGGATAAATATAATGGCAAAAATAATCGAACCCTAAGGTGTGCCATGCAAAACGCTAAGAGGCAACCCCTTTGAATCTCATAAAATTGACCCTTGTGACTGATCCCATTGCTTTATTTGAAATATTTTACCACATTAATTTTGTGAAAAACCCCTTTACCAAAATAATTTTGAAAAGTTACTTTTGCTTTTTTTTTTTTCAAAAATAATTTGATGTTTGCTTAAAATAATGTTTAGACACTCTTATGTAAGGTGGTAAACGATTCATTCAAGAAATTCTCATTTTGAGGTGACCAAATAATTTTGAACCAAGACACAAAAAATAAAACTCATATTTTATGTTTCTTGGGCCATATTTTAATAGCATGCATAATTGTTTATAGTTCGTTTGCTAGTCATTGATTCAAAAAACTCAAAGTCTTATTGTAAAAGTTTCAAAATCATTACACTAGATGAGGATAAAATTTATCAGTCCTAACAGTTTGCGCTTGAAATGATGAAATGTCATCTTTGTTATCCCTTTATGTTCTAAAAATACATCCCTCGTGGTCCCCATTAGAGCTTAAATAAGTTTTTCTTTCTAAAAATCTTAAATAGAATCACACCCCACACTTGAAGGAAAATGAAAATTTCAATGATTAAGAATTGATCCCAACTAAGATCACATCCCACACTAGAGGTCAATATGCTAAACCAGACCAAATTTAATAACTATAACATCCCATCATTTTTTCATGAACACCATCAAAACCGAATAAAAAGAAAAATAAAATATGGCATGTATGGTAAAAAACAAAAAAAAAAGTTTTTTTCTCACACACATCGGTACACTTCTTAAGATCGAAGATGAAGTAGAATACAGAAATCAAATTGCATGAGCATGAGCTTGAATGGGAATTCCAATGGTTATTTGGGAAAGTATGTTATTTCTTTCCCCCCCTTTTTTTTATTTGGAGGGAAATGATTTGTTCCTTGTCTAATTTTAATGAGGTTAAATTTATCAAAATAAATAAATCAATCAATACCACATGTTTTGTTAAATCAGATGAAAGGACTAAGAAGTGATTACTTGCCTTCTTTTTTCAATTTCTACCTTTTCTTTCTATTAACGGCAAAGAATTTAGCAAAAGGGCTAGGTCAGGCCAGGAATTCGATCGTTTACTGAAGAAAGAATTCTCGATACAAATATTGATTTTGAGAAGGGATATTGAGAGAATATTTTCTCCCGAGTTATATACACTATTTTATTTTTATTTTTTTACAGGGTCTTAATTTTATTTTTTTATATCCTTGAAACTATTTAGCAAGTGTAATTTCATTTATGAAGCACATAGCTTTGAAACATACATAAGATTAAGTGTGTGTATGTTAATGTGGTATATTTTGTTTTTTTGCAAAAATACTTCTTAATTAAAAATAATTTATTTTAGAGTTTTTTATTTAATTTTTGATATTTTCATGTTAAAGTCATTAATAAATATTTTAAAAACAACATCAATTTTATATATTTTCAAGAAAAAAAATAAAATAAAAAGTTGAAAGATGTCATCTTCTTCAAAGATGACCACAATTACACTCCTTTGGGCAAACTGACATTTTTCTAATGGGAAATTGAAATTCTATCATTTAAATTACACAAATCTCGATGATAAGACCAGTTCAAAGCCTCAAAACTTCACCAATTTTAGATGGCTTCAGCATATGTCTAAAACTGTTTAACCAATTATTATGTTATACGAATAGCTCTGCCAGTTACAATGGATATATGCTCATCCATTCCGTATAAAAGCTAGAACAAGAGTTTTAAGCCCACTGGTCATAGATAGCTCTAAATTGGGACATGATACTGTAACAAAATAGACAAGCCTTTGTTATTTACAAAGGGTAAAAAGCCATTATCACAAAATTTCCAGTAATGGTAGTAGATATCACTGGAATTAATTGAAGGATATACCCTTTTTCATAGAAGTCATGTGCATGTCCAGGAAGGAATAACATCAAGTATATCTGTCTGGAGGCAAGGATCTTCAATACTTGGATCTGGAGAGCCACATGACTTCCTGAACAGCTGATGCAGCAAGCAAGAAGCAGCTCGTGAAAGTAAAGAATATAGAGACAGCAACATGGTCACAGAAGCTCTGTAAAGGCTTGCAGAAATTTGGCAAAGCTGTATGTTGGATTCCTGTTCGATTGAGGTTGGTGACTCCTGATGCAGCAGCCCCTGCACTTATCATTGCATATGCAAATACCTGCAACTCAAAAATTAATGAGACCTCAGTAGAGCACTAGGTCAATGCATGAGGTGAAAACAAGTATTTGAAGATGCACCAGTACAAACTCTGTAAAACAAGCATCCCTAGTTCCAGTCAAGTTGACTTGAGATGATCGATTAATAATTTCAGCTAGGTAGGGAAATAAGCAACAGGGTTTACTCCAATAATCTGACAACTTTGGCACTAACGGCTCCAGAAAAATTAGAATCCTTTGCACCAGAATGGGATGTCAATATGACCATCATTTTAAATTTGCGCTCACTGATAAGGAGCAAATGGATGCAAATTCCAGAGGCCTGATTTCTTGACAATGTGATGACAACATTTTGTACAAGAGATTAAAAAGTATAGCCCTCCTCAATTCTCCCAATGAAACATGAGGAAGCACATGTTATGTCAGTTTCCAACAAGACTTCTATGACATAATAATTGTGAATGACTTTTTCAATTTTGTGCACGCTCCATTTTCAGCTCCTAGTCCTTCAATGAAATGGTGAAACTTTTATATGTAAAGCATGTGCTAGCTAGGTTGGATCAATAAAGAAGAGTGTGACACGTTTTCATTCTCACCCAGCTAGCTACCTTGTTTAATTAGTAGAACGAGTTAGCTAAATTCTGTGGATTTTCTATATCATTAATAACCAAAGCATATAGAAAAAAGAATTGCGTGAACAAATGAGAAATTTCAGAAATGCACATACGATACATAAGGAAGGCACTTTTGCTCACTGAAACCAAAACTACTTAGAAACTACCAATCCGAGAGACAATTAGGTAGCAGCATGCGTGCTTTTAAGATGAGAATTTATGTATATACCTGATCTCCTGCAAAAATAAGCCATGCATGACTTCTTGATGGAATCACCGGAGATTTCCTAAGCAACCTTGTCATGCTAATCAGCAATTGCAGCAAAGAATGTGCGGCAACAGCTGCAGAGACTCCAACCAGATATCTGTTCAGCACCAAATAACAGAACTATTAACGTTAGATCATCCAATTTTTTACACAAATACAACTCCTTTTAATATATGTCCTCCATAAAGTGGCAAGGCAGGACTTCAACATGAGGCCTTCCCCTGTCCTGCTGTGCTTTGCAGGAAGGGATTAACACAGTCACAGGTTAACAACTCCTTTTTACACGAAATTTACTTCACCAGATTATTCTTCACTCATGTCAGCATCAACAGCCTTAAACTTCTCTTACATATTAGTAAGAAAACAACAACAACAATAATAGCAATAATAATAATCCGACCAAGAGTCGTATACGAAAATACTAAAGTAACCAAAAAAAAGAGTCACGGGTTTGATTCTGTTCATTCAAATGCCATGAAAGTGGAGGTGGGAGTCCCAAAAATTTGTTGTTACACTAAGAAGAAACAAAACCAAGGGCGATTTCGTAAACACAAAAAACAACATGACAAACAAGTAAGGTCATACCCTGCGGTTGTCGGTTAAGCTTGGATTGGGGCAACACAGCACCGCCCAGAAATTCAATTTAATAAACCACAAATTAAGACTCCTTTAATCAAATAAAAATATATAAAAAAAGAGGCCCAAGAAAATTAAGTTATAGATTTTGGACATTACTTTCATTATGAGTATAAAATGAACACAATGGCATGCTTGAAAAATGCGAGGGAGGCAAAAGCTTTTTAATTAAACCCATGATTAAATAGATAATACCCTCCATTAACAAACAATTAAGTGAAGCTCCAAACTTCCACTCTCTGCCGTTTAATTTCCATCGGATTCCCAGCAACCATTTAAGCAGCGCAGCAACAAGAACAAAAGGGACAAGGGCATTTGCGAAATTATTGTGAGAGTAACTTACTCAAATGAGTGAGAGAAGGACCACTTAGATTGAACAGGGAGCATGAAGCCATAGATGGAGATGGTGCTGGACTGTTGTGCTGTGACCATAAAGGACAGTGCTGCCACAGACGTTATTATGCATAGCAACCTGAGTAACACGTGCATAACTTCAGCTTTCCGCCCAAAAGGCCTCATAGCAGCGGTCGTTCCCCCTCCTGAAGCACCTACAAGGGGCCCACTCATGGTTTCACTGATATTATCAGCCGCTACCTTCGACTCAGGCAGCTGCACTGCCACCTCTGCTGCTGGTGCCAGTTTTTGCCCATTCATCATCATGGTTTTAAGTTTCTTTTTGTGGGTTTTTTTGCTGCTTTTTTATTTAATATCATGTAGAGTTTTCGAAATTTTTTCGATGTGTAATACGAAGGAGGCAGTTAGGCAGTAAACCGTGAAGAGGGTGGAGAGATTTTATAGGCACCAGGGGTTACGTGCTTGTCTCTCCTGTTACTTCCAGAGCGTGTGCTTAAATTGTGTTAATAAGTAAATATTTAATAATATGATGATCTGCAACTAGTTATAACTCCGATTCCGCGGGTCAATTATTTTTTATATTTTAAAAATAATTAAAATCTAAAAGTATGTTAGGTTTTTTTTATAAAGTTATATCCAAGAGTCTCAGGTTTGATTGCAACGCCTGACCCAAAAGTAATATTTATAATATTAATAATAACATTAAACTTGGGTTAACCCTTAGCATAAAAGTGTCTGGACTGCAATACCAGACCCAATAGCATTAGACGTGGGTCTGGCTGAAAGGTCATAAAAATATGATAATTAAATAGATTAGTTAAAAAGAAAAAAAAAATTCAGGTTAACTCGTCAAACCAAGTTAACTCATTAAACCCGGGATCCGTATCATGAATGTTTGGTAACTAAATAAAAAAAATAAACATTAACAAACTGAACTAAACAAAAAAAATTAATTAAAAAGAAAAAAATTTGGGTTAACTCGTCAAACCATGTTAACCTGTTAAACCCAGTATTTGTGTCATGAAAGTCTGATAACTAAATAAAAAAAATTAACATTAACAAACTAAATTAAACAAAAATATTTATGAAAATAATAAAAAAAAAAATTGACGGGTCAAACCAGAATTAACTGGGTTCACCCGTGAAACCAGGTTAACCCTCGGGATATGTGTCATGAAAGTCTAATAACTAAATAGAAAGAAATTTAACATTAACAAACTAAACTAAACGAAAAAAATTAATTAAAAAAAAACAAAGAAAGAAGCAAAAAAAAATCCTAAAAAACATAAAAAAAAAAAAAGCTAAAAAAACTTAGACAACTTAAAAAAAAAAAAAGTCTAAGAAATCAGTGTTATATTGTGGATACGCACTGTACAGTCCACAGTAAAACACTGATTCCTTTTAGCTATTTATAATGATATATTTATTTTTATATTTTAAAATTATTTTTTTAAAATTAAAAAAAATATTTATTTATTTTAAATTATTGTTTTAATATTTTTGGATGGGTGTAATGTGTTTGTGTTAAAAATGAATTAAAAAAATATATTATTTTAATATATTTTTAAATAAAAAATATTTTAAAAAATAATTATTAAACTATCTTATAATTTTAGTGTTCAACAGCTTCCAGCAATGAAATAAGTTTGATTTTCAATAATTTAAATTTATTATAGCAATTTGGGTTTGTAGCATTGGCCGACTGGACAACAATGTCTAATTATTGTTTGGGCTTGTTTTTGTTTGGAACAGCAACATCCACAAAATTCAGATCCTGGCTCAAACAGTTACACTTTTACAGTGAGTTGTTCAATATACACACCTAAATATTTTTTCAAGTTTTCACACGCACAAAATTTTATATATTTTATTAATAAATTCTCTGTAAATACACACTTCTATAGATTGGTACGACATTTTTAGCTAATGGTCAGAGTGCAACACGTGATTTATTCTATAAAAATCATTCATTTTTTCTCTTAACCAATAATTATTTTTATCTACCATGTCAATCATATTCATGAACCACTTTATCAATAATAATATTAAACACTATAATCAATGGTGACTACCAACATTTTCACCAATCAATTATCATGTAACTTTCTCAGATGAACTGAAATGATTAAGGTTTATAAATACTTTAGGACACAAGACAAATAAAAAAGGTAACAATTTATTAAACTTTACTTTTTTCATTTTACAACAATTCACTATTACATGTATTTTCTTTCTTATACATATTATTGACTTAAATATTAAAGAGTCTTTCGTTTCACTAGAAAGACATGTTTTTTTAGATGAATTTTCAGCCACAACACAAGCCCAACTACTATGCCTAGAAACAAAGCCTATATTTAAAGCATAGACCTAGGATGGAAGCCCATGAAAAACTCCATATCTATATAAAATCTTTTTACAACTTCATCACTATACCTCTTATGTAACCCAAAATTCAACCTACCATCTATTTAATAAAAGTGCAAAGATGGAGTATGATATTTAAACGATATTTAAATATAATCTTTTCATCAGGGCATAATCAACCCGTTCTTTTTACATTATGTTTTGAAAATGTTTTTTAAAATATATTTGAAATTGTTTTTTTTTCCGATGATATTGATATCAATAATCTATATTATGAAAAAAAATATTAATTTAATATTTTTAATATATTGTCATTCTAACTGAGTCATTTACCATCAGATTAATCTCTAGTTGACAATTAACTTGCATGAAGTTACTGGTTGGCACTAGTATCCATTTATCGCCTCTAAAATTAAGATTGAGGCTAGCTAAGTACAATATATAACAAGCTAATTTTTCCATTGATATCTCTCCCATGATTTTTATAAGTGTTAATAGAAAAGGTAATCTTATGGTAGATTCTTTGACTAAGCAAAGAGTTCATAGACAAGTTGATTTGGCTGTATAGTTATAGTCATCTTTCAAATATTTATGTTTTACTTGATTTGTCTATTTTATTGACTTAATAGGTAAGTGAGTTAAGTTTGCTTGGTTCATGTTTAGTTTGAAAAATATTTTTGGGTATTTTTTCTTCTCCTATTTAGTTATGCTTTTATTAGCTAAATGAATTGATTAATTATTTTCCACTAAAAATAAAGTTACAAGTTGATATTTTATTGACTTTGATCCCATATAAAAATCAAGTAAAAATTCTAGTTTTGCAGAGAAAAATATCCCATTAAAATAAAAATGAAATATATTAGTAGGAGATAGGCTTGTTTTACCTTGTATCCTTCTTCAGCTTATATAAAGAAAAAAAAAAGAGTCAATGAAATACCCACGTAAATCATCTTAAAGCATAATTATTGCTTCTCATTCCTTAACTAAACCCTAATTATCAATTTGGATCAGGACAGTATAGGCTATATATATATATATAGAATGAGTTGAACAAATAAATTGCTAGACCTGAATCAAAACAAACATGATAAAATTATTTCATAAATATAGTGTTAAAAAAGTTCTTCAAGATAAATATATATAATCTCGTCATCAAGATGATGGAAAATCGATAATAACTATAAAACACTTGTAATCTATAATAATTTGCTATATTTTTTTTCATTAACTATTTTATCCATGTTTGAAAATGATTTTTTGTAAACTTGTTTTGTTTTGATTTACTTAAACTGCTCTTGAAATATTATTTTTTTTATTCAAAATGACATAGTTAATACTAAAAACTAATACAAGTAATTCAAATATATGAAAATCACATATCAGTTAGAATAACAATCAATTTTTTTTTTAAAAAATCACAATTTTGTCTTTTAATAATAGTTGCTAATAATTATCTATATAGTTGTAAAATTCAACATAACTAGCGAGTTGACTTGAAAAACTCAGGACTCAAAACCTAATCTCAACAAAGTGGCTAATTAAACTGGTTAACGCTTTGATATAGTAAAATTCATTTAACTTGATCATACTTAGTCCAAATCAAGTCTTGTCAACTATACATTACAAAAAACATATAGAAGGATCCTATGAGATATAGGTCTATTTAGAGTCATATTCTTTGCCAAACTCTATAAAGAAAAGTCAATGAAATACCAACATAGATGATTATATATGATTATGTGATAAAAAAAAAAAGGAGAGAGAGAAATGATAATTCTTTTTATAAAATATTCAGTCTACAACTTTAAAGAATAATTCTTGCTTCTCATGACCTAACTTAATCCCATAAAGGTTCAACATATATATATATATATATATATATATATATATATATATCTTAAAATGTATATAACCCAACATTATTCACCTAAGAAACCCTTTCTTTTTCTTTATTTTTGGTAATAGTCGAAAGCCTAAGAAACCCTTTCTCTAACCCTTTATTTACTTGAAAAAACTTAAAATGCATCATTGAGATCTTAATAAACTCATTCATAATCTTGTATTACACTTTAATCTCCTAAAAAATGAAAAGACCCAATAAGCTTTTTTATGCTAAAAACACTATATTGGAATCCCTTATGTAAAAAAGAACTCATTGATATCAAGAATGTTTTTTTTATCACTAGATTGTGTCTAAAAACCTCAAGGAATTAGGACAAAAAATATAAAACTCAAAGATTTTAAGGACTAAAACAATTTAAAATAGGACTCAGGGATAACAAAGAAAAAAAAGAGACTAAATATTTATTTCAATTTTAAATTTTTCCCTAAAGCTTCAATTGTTTAAAATTGATAAAATATTTTCTTATTCCATCAAATTGAGTAATGATCCAACATCGAAACCTATTTTTTACATTACAAGAACCTCACATCAAGTCAACCAAAATAAATAATCAAGCTCAATCCTAAATGAACTCAATGTAAAATGATAAAATTGAAAAGAAAAAAAAAAGCCAAGTGATGGGCAACTATTGTAATCCATAGTGGATTGTGCCCCCTCCTATATTGCATTTCTTTCTTTCTTTTCAATATTTCCTCCACCTCGCATTCCTCACATGTCCACGATTTTAAAAATTATTCCATGGTTCATTGAATGTAAGTTTTGCAAAACTAAAATGCAATAATTGTCAAAAACTAAAAATCAAAATAATAAGGATCAAATTTGAGATAAATAGTGTTTTTATGTTATATTTTAAACATCATTGTCCAAGCATGACCTCACCGAAAAGCTTCCAACTCCAACACCACTAAGAAATGTGGGATTTTGAGATTCTAGGAAGTCTCACACTCCATTACAGTGTGGCGACTTCCTTCCCATGCTGACACATGCAACCCACGCACCAGCCTAATTTTTCCCTGCCTACCCACATGCCAACTAGTTTCCCCTAGCACGTTCACTTTAGTCTCTAAGTTGGTAGAAAAGGGGTTGAATATTTGTTTTAATTTTAAATTAAGTCCCTAAAGCTTTAATTATTTAAATAAATAAAAGTAAATTTTATTTTTTAAAACCAAGCACTAGTTTTTTTCTCTCGATATCATAGGATTCTCATATCTAGAGAACCAAAACAAATCATCAAGTCCAATCCTAAATAAACTTAATGCAGAAGAATCAAATGATCCAAAAAAATCAAATGATAAAAAAAAAGTTGGACATTTTCCCCTTCCCATTCAATTTTCCCTCTCTCTCTCTCTCTCTCTCTCTCTCTATATATATATATATATATATATATATATATATATATATATATATATATATATATATATATATAAAAGGGAGTGAACATTCATCTTAGTTTCAAATTCTAAAAAAACAAAAAGGAGAAAAGACGAAGCTAAGAGAAGATTTAATTATTTTTGTGTATTTTATTGTCTTCATTAGATAAAAACCTATATATTTTAGCCATAAATTATATGAAATAATAATAAGAGTGTATTTGTCAAATCAAATGTTTATAATTTGTGATTATATAATAAGAGTGTATTTGTCAAAAAAAAAAGTCTAAATCCCTGCCCTTTTTTGTTAACTAGTCGTCGTCGTCATGGTCTCCAATCCCCACCTAACCCCACAATTTTTTTAGGTCTTGGCTGTAGCGCTGGTTACCTAAAAAAAAAAACAAGGGGAATCAGTTGGAGGTTAAATTAAAAACTTTTATTTTTAAAAGTAAACTGTAGATTTTAGTCTTAATCTTAATCTTAATCTTAATCTTAAATAAATTCCAAAATATTTTATTTGTTAAATATTAATTTGAGTATTTTATTTTCCTATTTTCTAAAATAATGTCACAAATTTAATGGCCGAGAGTTTTTGATAACTTTTATCTAAGCATGTCAATATTCCCATCTCACTGGAGTCTCTATTATACCAGTAGGAGCTGGAAAAACACACAGAGTACGATCCAAATGATTCCTGAAAACACCACCATACCTTGATTCCATAAATCCATTATATTTCATTAAACCCCTATTTATACATATTTTGCACATATCCTCCATTAAACTCCTTTCCAAACATATCATCCATTAAATCTATAAATATCTTGCACATATCCTTTGGGATTCCACCGATCTGTAGGATCAACTTCCTTACTCATATATATATATATATATATATATATGTGTGTGTGTGTGTGTGTGTGTGTGTGTGTGTGTGTGTGTGTGTGTGTGTGTGTTGTGATATGCTAGTTAATGTGGTTAGATGATTTTGCCAAACTTGTATGACTGTAAATTATATATAAAGTGGTCAGATTAATATTCTTGGCTCTCTCAAATCTGTCATGGTATTAAGTCATGAACTTGTTAAGATTGTTTAGTTTGGTATGAGAAATTTTGTTGTGAAAAACCTATAGCAAGTATAGATGAATGTTACAATAGGGGAGAAATTGAAACAACACAAGATTTAATGTGATTCGGAAATGTCCCTACATCCACAGGAGCGAGGTACTTTTATTTTTTACTATGTTGAAATAGGGTTACATGGTATGTATTTATAGTAGACCCTAAATCATCCAAGAAAACTTAACCGCCTAAAGAATCCTAACCATCGAATGAGTATTAATATTTTTTCTAATACTCATTTATCGTACCGCAAGGGTGTTTTCCCCGCACCCCCCAACCTATTAATCATTCCTAAAAACAAAACAGGAAATAAATCCTAGAGAGGAAAATGTCGTCATTCTGCTTCGCTTGGTACACTCCACTCCAACATCTACTTATGAATAACAAACTACAACAATCTCCACCTTGGCCAATGAATATCCACCCCTTATGAGAAAAATAAGGAAAACTCTACCTAGAACAATAGGTTGGGACGTCTCCCATCTAGCATATGGAGACATTAATTAAGTCCTAGCAATGCTTGAAATTATTTGTGGTAATAAACTTTATCAACATGTATATTGTATTTTCAAAAGTGTGAACTTTTTCTAGCAACATTTCACCAGAAAAAACCAATTTCCTGATCCTGTGAAACCTCACATCTATGTGCTTGGTTCTTGCATGATATACTTGGTTCTTTGCGTTCTTTGCTAAGTAAATGAAACTCTGATTATCATAATGCAACTGAACTCCACCTTGCTAAATACCCAGCTCTTTAACCAAATCTTTAAGTCGCAAGGCTTCCTTGGTAGCCTTAGCCACTACCATATATTATGACTCAGTAGTAGATAATGCAACTAGAAACTAAACCATTGAATTCCAATAAATAGGCCCCCTTACCAGAGTAAATATATAACATATGGTAAACCTCCTATCATCCAAATCACATGCATAGTCTGCATCTACATATCTCACAGCTGAAGGATTACCATGATGTCTGTTAAATATGATACCATAGTCTATAGTACCCTTCAAGTATATGAAGATCCACTTGACTGCATCCCAATATTGTCTTGAATTTGATAGAAACTTGCTCACTACACTAACTGTGTGTGCCAAATCTAGTCTTGTACAAACCATAGCATATATTAAACACCCAATTGCACTAGCACAAAGGACCTTTGACATGTCTTTCAGTTCATCATTTGTCTTCGAGCACTGTGCAATATATTATCTAAAATGATTTGCTAAAGGTGTACTCACTGGTTTTGTATTATCCATGTTGAACCTTGTCCAACACTTTCTCAACATAACTACATTGAGATAACTATAATCTCCTAGTAATTCTATCTTTACGACTCTCCATCCTAAGAATCTTCTTAGCAACACCTAAATTTTTCATGTCAAATTCTCTACTCAATAAAGTCTTAAACTTGTTGACCTCACTCATACTCTTTGTTGCAACTAACATATCATCCATATAAAGCAATAAAAAAAATAAAGAGTCGTCATTTAGGCTATTTATGTAAACATAATAATTATTTTCACATCTTTTGTAGTCAATCCTGATCATGTAAGAGTCATATTATTTGTACCACTATCTTGAGGACTATTTCAATCCATAAAGTGACTTCCTCAATTTACAGACTAAGTGTTCCTATCTAGGTTGACTAAATCTTTTTGGCTATACAATGTAAATTTGCTCCTCCAAATCACCATAAAGAAAGGTTGTCTTATAATCCATCTGTTCTAACTGCATATCAAATGTTCTACTACGCTTAACACTACACTGATGGAAGTATATCCGGTTACAAGGGAAAATATATCATCATAGTCAACCCTTTTCTTCTGTGAGCAACCCTTTGCTATTAGACGAGCCTTGAACTTCTCACCCTTTTTTATGATATTGCTTCTTTCTTCTTTTACACCCATTTGCATCCTATCACCCTCTTCCTCTCTAGAAGTTTAACCAACTTCTATGTCTGGTTCTTATACAAAGACTCCATTTCTTCTTTTATAGAACTTATCCATTTACTTTTATCTTGATTGTCTAATGCCTCTTAAAAAGTGGTATGATCCCTATTATAAGTAAGAAGTGCATAAGAGACCAAATCTTTAAAATCATACCTTAAGGGTGGCCTGAAAGTGCATTTAAGCCTGCCTAAAGCTATATTATCATGTTGTTGGTCTTCTGAACTAGAACTCCTTGAATTCTTAATGGTTTCTTCCTTAATATGAGTGTCTTGCTCTATATGCATCTCATTGTCATTGTTGTTGTAATGTTTTTGGCGCTTGTTTTTTTTTTCCTGAGTACGTTGTAACATGGCTTTTTCATCAAAACAACACATCTCTACTGATCACCACCTTGTTTGCCTTTGGATCCTAGAGATTGAAACCTCTCAGCCTATTTTTGATACTCCAGAATGATACATTATCTAAACTTCATATCAAGCTTTGACCTATTATCACTAGAAACATAAACATAGGTTGGACATCAAACGCTTTCAAACTAGAATAGTCACTGGACTGCCTGTCCATACCTCTTTTGCTACTTTCCCATCTAGTTTTGCCCTAGGTGATCTGTTAATAAAAAAACATAACATATTCACTACTTCTACCCATATGTTCTTAGCAAGCCTTACATTGAGCCTAAGACACCTTACTTTTTCAACTATTGTTCTGCTCATCCTTTTCACTACAACATTATGTCATGGTGTCTTGGATACTGTGAAGTGTCTCTTAATCCCATAATGCTCACATAACTCTATGAACTTCAAATTTGTGCACTTAATACCATTGTCTGACATGAGGCATTTGATCTTTCTCCATCTCTGGTTTTTAAGTTTTGTTTTCTATACATTGAACTTGGCAAACATTTCTAACTTATATCTCATGAAGTACATTCAAACCTTTCATGAATAGTCATCAATGAAAATCACTATATATATATATATATATATATATATATATCCACATGATGCTACCCTTACTGGACCTCAAACATCTGTATGAACATAGTCAAGAATCCTTTTTATTTTATGTATGGTTGTCTTGAACTGCATCTTAGTCTGTTTTCCAAGAACACAATGCCTACAGAAATCAAGTTCGTATGTTTTGACACCCTTCAATAGATTCTTCTTATAAAGGTCCATCATCTCACACTCACCCATATGGCCTAATCGCATGTGTCATAAAATTGTGTTACCTAACTCAGATTCTACAATTATAGCTCCACCTACAACTATGGTACCTAGCAGTCTATAAATATTTCTCAACAATCTTTGTCCCTTCATGACTGTCATAACTCTTTTACTCACTTTCAATACTTCATCTTCAAACTCAAAGCTGCACCTACTACGGTCTAAAGTGCCTAAGAAAATCAAATTCTTCCTTAAATCTGTTATATGTCTAACATCACACAAAGTTATAACAACATCATCAAACTTTTAAATTTTGATATTTTTTATTCCAATAACTTTGCATGAATCATCGTTACCCATAAGAACAAAATCATAATTGACTAACCTGTAGTTGTCTAACTAATCTTTATTGGGAATTTTATGATAAGTGTTGGATTCCTAAATATCATACACGTAACGGAAACAATAAAACATAATTATTTGGGAGTACCTAGAATCTCGTTAGACAAATCTAGAGTTGTTTAGGGATTTATTACGTGAAGATTTGATCTTCTTCGACTTTGAATAATTCTTTAAAGGTTGAGTTGCCACAAACCATAAGTCAGCCAATTGTCTAGCCTCCAATTGTAATTCATATGAACCACTAGTGAGAAATCTTCTAAATTCCTACTTAGAAGAGAGTGATTGCTAGGCATAGAGTGTTAGCTTTTTATTTTATGACTTACATAGTTTTTTCTGTCTAACAGATAACCACACTAAAATAAGAGGCATGACTTATTATTTATAAGAAAATGTAAACAAAACCCTATAAATTAGCAAAATATCAATTTGCCCCTAAATAATATTCATATATTAATTCAGGATAATTTTAGAAATTAACTCAACCAAGTTCTTACTTGATTTTTCTAGGTCTAGAAATATAATCCTTGTGTTAATTATATTCTAGTCCTTAATTTCTAAAATATATTTTAATCAAGTCATAATTAATTAAATCATCTCAATTTAATTTCTGACTAATGGTTCTTAGGCCCCTTTTGTTTGTTGGAAAATAGTTTCCTTTTGGAAAATGGTTTACTTGAAAAGTGAATTATTTTCTGATGTTTGGTAGTGTCATGGAAAATAAGTTAAAAAACACTTTTCAGTGTTTGGTTATGTCATGGAAAATGAGCTGGAAAATAACTTATTAATATTTTTTTTTCAAGTTTATTAAAATAATAAGAAACAAATCTTACAAATTAAAAAGTTTAATGAGAATGAGATTGAAAAAAAAATCTAATTTCATAAATTATCTCAAATAAAATAAATAATAATCAAAATAATGGAGATCAAATCTAATAGATAAAAAAAAATTAAAAGATGATGAGATTAAAATAATAATAATTACAATTTCATAAATTATTTCAAATAAAATAATTAACAACCAAAAGAATGAGGACCAAATTTGATATACAAAAAATTTTAATTAAAAAAATAATAAGAGAAAAGCAAATAACAATCATAAAAATAAGGACCAAAGTTAATATAAAAATCAAATTAAATCCAATCAAATCAAATTCTAAGCGGTGAAATTGAAAAAAAATAATTCAAAACAAAATATATAGCAATCAAAAGTTTGAGGATCAAATTTGTTATAATTAGCAAATAATATGATATTTCTAAATTTCTCACAACTTCTCGAAAGTGTTTTCCGCCCAAAATAAAGGGAAAACACTTTCCTGAAAACCAAGCCAGATTTCCTTTTAACTGGAAAGTGTTTTTCGTTGACCAATTTTTCTAATGGCAAACAAACACATGAAAGTTTGGAAAGTGGTTTCCAGGAAACCATTTTTCGACAAGCAAACGAGGTCTTAATGTGTGTGATCCATTAGGCTCCTAATATTTTGGTACATATAAATTATAATTATAATTAAATAGAATTAAATAATTTAATTAATTATCAACTCAACAATTGATTAATTTATATTTGAAGATCAGGTGCATTGTCTAATAATGTGTCATGATCCCCCAAATATTAGAAAAGTCATTAGTGGTTTGACTTAATATTTCAATAATCGGTTTTTCGGTGTAATTAATATCCTTTAATCAATAATGTTCTAATTTAACATTAAAGCATGAAGTATGTCTGCTATGTTAAATCATATTTATTCTCTACATAATAGTCATTGATCATTTGAATAAGATTTGAAACTCTTTTCAAATCTTATTCCACCTTGACCAATGATTTTTCAATCAATACTATTTGAGAACAAATGAAAAAAATTTCCTAATTTACTTAGGGTGATGAATTATCTCTTGATCACTCATATACCTTCATATAATTCATGATATATCCAATGTCTACCCTTTTATTACCTCGATTAAGATAACATGTAACAGAATCAAAGCATAACATTCTCTATGTAAGATAACTTAGTGATCTCAAGTCTAAGAATCACTTACACAACCATCACGTGAGCCTTTCTATAGACATAGGTGATCTCTCCATATAGAATTCTCATGCGAGTCAATGAACTGTCTTATGACAAGCACCTACATATCAGTTCTAAGTATCTCTTATACCTCATCTTATGAGAATAACTGCTTCATTTCATAAAGGAAAGAGCATAATATGTACCAGTCTCTACGACTCTAATAAATGTCTAGTATTTAAGAGAGCATCAACCAAAAATATTTTAGAAACAATGTTTTGATGCAATAGAAATCTCATAATTATAACAACTTTATAAATGTCTAGTATTTAAGAAAGCATCAACCAAAAATATTTTAAAAACAATGTTTTGATGCAATAGGAATCTCATAATTATAACAACTTTATAATTTTCTTTGCAAAGCATTTTTGTCCCATGGACTTTATCTTTACTCTAGATTCATAAATCAAATATTAGATTCATTAATCTAATATTATATGAATATTAAAGATAAATTAAGTTTTTATTAATAACAAATATGTATTTACATGAATATAATAATGACACGTGTAACCAATTGGTTGGCTACAAGGTATATTAAACTAATAATCTCACTTACACTAAAATCAATCGCTCATGTATCTAATATCATATTAATTTATATAACATTAATGCTTTTCTATGGATAATGACTTAATAAGAGGATCTTTTATATTCTCTTTGGTGGGTACTTGTTATATCTTTACATATTTTATTTCATTGATTTACTGAATCAAATAGAATTTCTTAAGTACTTGTTTGGATAATTGATGAGACATTGTTTCCTTTACTTATGCAATGACTTCAATGTTATTACAGTACGGGGCAACTAGATCAATAATGCTAGGAACCAATCTAGTTCACTGATGAACTTCTTGATCCAAACAACTTGTTTGTTTTCTCAAACATGAAGGTGTACTCTTATTCAGTTGTAGAATTAATTGTGCTCTTTTATTTAAAACTCTTCCAACTCAGAGCACTACCATTTAGAGTAAAACATATTTTGACTAGTATTTACTATTTTTTCAACATTTCACTGAAAAAACCTTAATCCAAACAATTTTGAACTTCTAGTTTATCTTCTTCATTGATGGATCCTATAGCCAAGTATAGGATACCATTTTCATCATATATCTCTCAATCTGTGTCTTAAAACACATGTCTTTGGAGGGAGGTTTTCCATGCAAAATAGATAAGAATTCAATCTTAGATTCTTGCATGCTAAGCTATTTTAGCATCCAGTCTTTATGCATGGATTGAGATAATCTAAGCAAAACTTCTAGATCTATCTTTAGAAATCTTTGTATTCAATATATAAGTTACTTCTCCAAAAAAATTTATGGAGAAATTCTTGGACAGCCAAAACTTTATTGATTAAAGTAAAGATATATTGTTTCTTAACAATAATATGTCATTTACATAAAATATTAGGAAAACAACACCACTCCCACTAACTTTTTTGTAAACACAAGGTTTATTCATATTTATTTTTTTATGAAATTAAATCTGTTGATTATACCATCAAAATTGGATATTCCTACTCCTTAAAGCTTGTATTGTATATTTGTACATTGTCTTTCATGTTAATCTTTCTTTTAAAGACTCACTTATATCCATTAAGTTTTATCCCTTCAAGTGGATCAATCAAGTTCCAAACTTGGTTTATACATGAAGTCTATAGCTCCAAGTCATTTCTTCGAATAAATATTATATATTAATTCAAAGTAATTGGTAGGGTCATAAATTATGAGCAACATGTCATTCATAACTTCCATGAGAGGTCCTTATATCATTGATGCATGACATATCCTACCAAATTTATAGAGATATTGTTTTTCTTAAGATTTAGGCTAAACATCCAATGTTTTAGCATTGAAAATATATTTCATCTAGATATTATGTTCTAAGAGGTATAAAGAATCTCATTCTCTTTTAAATAATCCTTGAAATATTTGATCAAATATCAATCACCTTGATCCAATCAAAGTTAATACTTAATCCAATCTATATTTCAATTTTATTATAGTTTATATTGAACCCGAACATATTAAATTTAGGTATATACAAACCATTCATATAATTATCAGGTCCATAAGAACATCATTATTATAAAAGAATATTATTTATCCTGAATAATAAATTTAAATTCGTTTAATACTAAATAAAATGGAAACAATGTCTTAAAATACTATAACAAAATAGCAATTATAAAGTTCTAGTATCAACTCATTAGGCAAAACAAAATAACTAATTCCTAAAACTAATGCATAATTAGTTCCTATAGTTAATGCAGCAAACCTTGCTTCATTACTAAGTTATAGATCCATTTTGCCTTCAATTAATCTTCAACTTTTCTTTAGTTTCTACATGCAATTGAAAATGTGAAAACCACATTCAATATTTAATTCCCAAGAACTATAATGCAAAGTAGTATGATAGTTTTCAATTATAAACATACCTGAAGTATAAGCTTATTTGCCTTCATGGTTGTAAGGTATTCCTTGCAATTCCTCCTCCAGTGTCCTTCATTGCCACAATGATAACAAGTGCCCTTGTCTTTCTTGATGCCCCCACTAGATTTGTTTACTTTAAAGATAACACCATTATTCTTCTTATCCTTCTTCTTAGAAGACTAAACTAGAAGAACTATGTCTTTTTTCTTCTTAAAAGCTCATTAATCAGTCTCAAGCATATTAAGCAATTCTGGCAATATATTATCCAACTTGTTCATGTGATAGTTCATAATGAGTTACGAAAAGCTTTGAGTAATGACTACAAGACTAAGTCAATACTTAACTCATGGTCCATGAAAAAATTCAATTGGCCCAATCTCTGAATATAGCCAATCATTTTCAAAACATGGGTGTTCACTAAAGAATCCTCTATCATCTTATAGTGGAACAATTCCTTAGAGGTCTCATACATCTCGGTCCTACTAGTCTCATCAAGCAATTCTTTAAAATACATAATCATAGTATGGGCATCCATATTCTCATGTTACCTTTGAAGTTTAGGTGAAATATTGGCTAGCATCACACATGTAGCATGTTCATCATCATTAACATAACATTGATGTTCATTCCTAACTTCTTCTTTGGCATCCTCAGTAGGGGCATTTGGAATTTGATTTTCTATAACATACAATCTCTTTTCTTGCTTGAGAACAATTCTTACATTTTAGTGTCAATCCAAGAAATTTGATCTAGTCAATTTGTTAGCATCAAATATGCTTCGTAGAGATATGTTGCTACTCATTTTGATCTACCGACCTATTTTTATAAAGATAGAGAGTATTAGTTTCATGCATACATATTTAAATTCTAAATTTATATAAGGTCTTTAATTCTAATTTGGTCTTCCACTATTTTCTTACAAATTAATAACCCTCCCTATTAATTCAGGAAATCTCTCTTAGATTTTCCTAGTGAGCTAGGATCTCATTTAATTTATCTGACTTTTAGTGACTCAACAAATAAGAAATAAAATAAATTAGGTAGATAACATAGTTTATCAATTATTTTTTTATGAGACTTCTAGATTAGTTAGGTGACAACTCTTTATCTAAACATATTTTATATGTTTTGTCTAACTCATGTCTCTAACCTTATATGATCATGAGTGACTCATCCAAATCATATAGGTTAGTTAAGTATAACCAATTTTATAGCATTAAATATATTCGATTAACGGTAACCTTGAGTGACTCAACAAGTTATCCATGAATAAAACTCTGGTTTTACGCATATAAAATTGCAAGGCAACTATTCATGTTCTCAACATATACTTAATATATTAATGAGAGATTTATTATTAATTAATTAGGTCTGGACATATCTAAGCTAATTTTCTGGAGCCAATGAAGGGAATTAGATGATCAGATCTTAGGTAGCTACTGCAAATCTTCATAAGTCCTTTGCAAGCACCTAAATTGTATCATTCATCGCCATTTCTTTCTTTATCTTGGATTACAAAATAATTTCTTACCTAAATTCCTCCATTTTTAAATTACATAACATTTACATAATTAATTAAGAAACCTTGAGTTACATTCGAGTTGAATTAAATAAGAGAAGAATTTACAATCTAGAAGAAAAATATAAATAAGATAAAACACGCAAATCTTATTTAATATTATAACCATTCAACCATAAAAACACAATCGCATTGGTATTTAATATTATAATCATTCAACCATAAAAACACAATCGCATTGGTCTTTAATGTCCATCATCATTCATCATGCATAAGAACATATTAATATGTATAATAAAATTATTGGATGCTTCAATTCTAATTATTGGCTTTATAATATTTCTAACTCTTATAAATATTAAATTCAAATCAAATTTGATAATTTCCCAAATATAATAAATTTTATTTCTTATAGATTCTTTTATTCAAAAACTATTTTTCAAAATTTAATAAAACAATTAATCATATTACAATTCTTATTAATATCCTATACTATTTTAGGATCAATTAAATAAAAATATTTTAGTTTCAAAACTCTATTCACTTTAGAAAAAGAAGTGAAAAACCATTTTTCTAAACATTATTTAATTAAACATTTTAACTAAATCCTGAACCTATTAGCATATAACCAAACTAAAAAAAAATTAATTAAAATTTTTAACTCAATCCTAATCCAATTAGAAAAGGTAATTCTAGAATTAATTTAATTTATTGTTTCCATTTTAATAAAAAAATCATTATTTTATATATGGAGGGTTAAAATCATAATTTCAGCCCTAAATATATCTAAAAGTAGTTAGATATAAGTTGCAGGGCAGAATCATAAATTAATACCCCTTCTTCTTCTTCTTGCTGCTATAGTTGCTGCCGGCTTGGGCTGCCCATGCTGGTTGTAATGATTAGTAGTGACAACAATGGCAGTTGTTGCGTGCAGCCACACGAGGCTACTACCTGGTTCTGCATCTCAAGTAGTGTAAGTCAAACTAGTGTTCATTGCAAAGGCAGCAACCCTTAGTTGCTACCTCTCCAACCTCCAACCTCCAGCGATCTGGCCTGTGGACGCAACACAGGCCAGTCACACCAACGATGCAAGGGCCATCTCTAGTGGAGGCACAACTTTAATTTTTTTAAAAAAATCAATTGTGGATTCTGGCCAAACCTAAAAAAATACGGCTTGATCTAGCCAAACCAGTATCCAGAATTTTTTTAAATTTTTTTGAAAGACATGATTTTTCCAACCAATCCTTGGTCGGATTCCGACCAGATCTGGAAATTCCATCCAGATCTGACCGGAACAGTAACCGAGTGATGAAAAACATTTTTTTTTAAATCTGGTTTTAAAAATTATGAGATAAAAAAAATTGAATTTTTGAAAAAAAAATATTTATTTCACATATAAAATTAATTTCTAATTAACATTAATAACAATTAAAACAAGCAATCAAATAATTCTAATTGTTCTAACATAGGCTCCGCCACTACTATTAGGTTCCCAAATATCGTAATTTTAAGATTTTGTAAACCTCTTAAAGAGATAAACTTTATTGTTATTATTTTTAGAAAGAATAAAGTTTGTTTTGATATTGACAATTCTTTTTGCTCATTAAATATTTATTGTTATCTTTAACTTCTGCCAGCTGTTGTTCTCTTGAGAACTTATTGAGGTTCTTATTTCTTAATTGACTAATCAATTAATTAGTGCATCATGGAGCACAATCAGGTTTTATCTGTTAAGGTTGATAAGAAGAATTTTTCTCCCAAGAGTCCCATCTCCATGTTCTTGTAAAGGGAAAAGATAAGGTCGGCATTCTTGATGGCTCTAGTCCCGAACCTGTAGATGACAAGCAGAAGGCACAGTTGTCAGTGGAAGATAACTAATCTCCTCGATAACCAACCCTGTCAACGACATCGCTTTGAGTCTTAGGCCTTATCAAACTGCTACTGCTATGTGGAAACACCGAGAGAGAGTTTACTCTCAGACTAGTCAAGCAAGGCAATTCGAGTTAGAGTTTGAACTCAAACTATCAACAGGATGACAAAGACGTTCAGACTTGTTATTCAGGTATTATTTCTTTGTGGGCATAACAAGATATAATTACTACTGTCAATGTTCCAGTCACAACCTTTGAGGTCGAAAACAAAACAAGCCATGCAATTTCTTATGAAGCTATTATCAGAATTCAAAATTCTTCGTACTAACATTTTAAGTTGTAAGAATCAGCCAAGTATTGATGAAACCATTTCTGATTTCCTTAGTGAAGAAACACATCTTAAATATAAATTGATTCACACTTGATACCACTGGTTCAAGCACGAGCTCGGTCTTCCTTCCTTCTTGTTATTGGGCTAACCCAAAGGTTAGGATCAAGGGCGATCCTGTGTTGTAGGTGCCATGGCACCCCTAATCTCAAAATTGAGATCAGCACTGACACTCTTGTTAGGAGCTACGACACTTCTAATTTCAACTTCTTTTGGAACTGGTTTATATAGTGCGTATTTCCCTGATTTTTGCTTGCAGTTTAGCAGTTGAATCAGCTGCATCCTGGTTATCTAGTCTATGACAAGCCACCTCTTTCTGTAGAACTTTCAGAGCTCGATTTGCTTCCTCCCAAAGTTGATCCTGAAAGTGTTCAAGTTTGTGAATTTCATGCATTAACGTGAAAGGTGCAGTTGATGATTGCCTCGTAGACTGTCTTGGCATCGTTTTCATGATTCTATCATAGTGGATTGGCTCCTTGCTGTCAAGATCTAGCAAGGATGCGTCAGAGTAAGAGAGATAATTATTCACTGATGGACAGGGTGATTCCAACATGCTTTGAAGCATGTCAATCCTCTTGAAGTTTTTTGAACAATTCATCGACCTTAGATCCTAATTAAGTTTCTAGTTCCACCTCTGATTAGGACGACCAACATTCAGGGTCGCCATTGCAATGAGATGGTTTACATCACATTGTAGAAAGAGGAACTTTAACAACTACTAAAAATGTCTGGCCATATTATTTTTGGTTTTCAACTTTGGAAAGAAATTACAACCGAAAAGGACATCGAGCTTTTCATGCCTCAAACACATTGGGCTCATAGAATCAAAGGCTACCAACAAATGACGCTTCCCTTTCTCACAATGATGAGCCACAAAAGATTCAGAGCACTTTACTTTTAACCTTACCAGCTTCCATATCTACCACTGGCATCTGACGAATGAAAATCAGTTTTTGAATCTTGGTTCTTTGATTCCGCCGCTTCTAATATGATGATGTAGGAGCTTTTTTTTTAAGAAAATAAATATTATATATATATTTTTTTTTTTTTTTCTATTATGTATTGTTATGTTTTTTTTTTTTTGTAGTTTTTTCTGGTTTGAAGAGAATGGTTTTTCTATTCAGTTATATGAAAAGTTGTCATCGAATTTTCGCAAGTGAGATACATATTAATAAACATTAAATATGTTAAGCGTTTATTTATAATTATGATGTTTTTGTTTTTATAGGTTTCTACTTGTAATAAATTATTATTTTTCGTTCCTAGCCACGTTAGCTAGTATCAAAAGCCAAAGATTCTTTGTGGTTTTTGTTATAAATGTTTTGTCAAAGCATCATAGTAAGTGGTCATAAAGAACATGTATCAAAATTTAATGGTTAATGATAGTTAGTTGATATGTGTTGTTGAATAACTATGGTAAAGTCGCAAATCAGGGTATGCTCGTGAAGAAGAGGATGAGGACATCTCCTCTCAGGAAAGATACGTTTGGAAATTAGCATGTTGTTTTCGTTCATGTTAATTGTTATTGTTGTAGTTATTAAAAATCTTGACAGTGAGATCCAAAATGAGATGATCCATATAAAGGTGTTGCATACAGACCACATATTAAAGGATGTTCGTGGTAGATTACGATTTTGTATTGAGATTTGAACTCAAGATGAGTTCTTTCCAACTCGAAAAGACTATTATAAGATATTTTTGGGAAAATAAATATTTTCCTAGGTTAATTTTACTTTTTCTTATATTCATTTTCCTATTCTATATTATTATTATTATTATGCTTTTTTAGTTTTTTTTTCATTTGAAGATAATAGTTTTTCTATTTTATTGGTTTTATTCAATTATATTGAGAATTACAATAACTTTTTAACACGTGAGACATGGATAAATAAATAAAAAAATACATATTATAGGTGTCTTCCTATAATTATAATATTTTTTATCTTATAATAAACTCCATTATTATTCATCGCTCCCACGTTATAATCACATGACCGGTGCATCTCAGGTTTTAGCAAATACCAAGCCACTAAAATCTCTTAATTAATAACTTCAATTTTATTGATCATTTAACCCCATTAACTGGCCCATCCATCTTATTTTTATTTATTGTTTTGAGAAATAACATCCACACAGATAAGAATCAAACCACTAGGTGCCAATGTCATGCATATCCATCAACTTATCACTGTCTATCAGCATGTAAAGTTATTGTTCATGAAGGTAAAGTAGCAGCCCACTTACAAAACCCTCACTTTTAAAGCCTTACTGTCTCTCTCTTGCAACTGTGAATTTGTAAAGACTTCATATTTTGTCATCACTAACTTTCTTGCCATGCGTAAACTTCACTACCTCTCAAAAAAGTGGTTCATTTATATATATATATATGCTCGTGAAATCATTGGTTGGTTGTAAGATCAGCGGGTTGATGCATGCGCTGTAATGTAGAAGCAGGAGTCTCTTTTCTTCGTGTTTCTGTCAGCAGCATCTGCATTAAAAGACAAGATAAATCTGTGGCTGGAATATACCCACATGTGAACAATCAATTTTTATTTAGCATTTTCTAATCTTTTTAGTTCCCAGAATCACTATTTTGAATGAAGAATTAAAAGAGGTTTCTAACATCATCACATGACAAATTAAAACCCACTTCATTAACTAAAAAAACAAATCAAAGCAGAACTTCAAGGTAGTTGTTTATTACATAGAACGACGTTCGACCTAATAATTAGAGTATATAATATGTAATTTTATTGGTTCAACTATGGACCCTCAACCAGCTTGAAGATACTACAAAGTGCCACGTATTTGCATGTAATACCTCAAATTGACACCAGCTACGTCTTAAGCCAATCGTAGAAAGCAATGGTGGAGGAACAGCCCCACGTCTCCTGCCTAATCTACCAAAAAAAATGAAAGGCAAAGACAGTTGAAAGTACAAAACATCCTCATTTTCCCATGAAATGACAATGATGCTCCTCACATATAGCCGTGAACCGTCTTTTCTTTCTATACTTTCTTGAGCAAATCTAGCATAAACTCACGATTATGATAATTGACATGTGAATCTTCAAGAACCACATAAACTCACTGTTGAGATTCCTAAGAAAAGAGGTGAACCATTATAAATATGGTGCCTGTACTTGAACGATATAGATACCACCGCAGAGATCATAATCTTCCAATTTCTTCATCACTCTAACCCTATTTGAAGTGCCTTTTCTTCAGTTGTTTTTGTGAAGCTTTGAACCAAATTAACTTCTCATCTCATCATTAGGGATTTGTTGTTTTCCATCTGTAAGAGGCACGTACCATAATATGGCACCACATGGGGAGGCTATTGCTAGCGCTTACACCAGGAAAAATGCCTTCCCCGAGCCACCAAGGCTCTCAAAAGACAATCTTCATCGAACAAAATCCGATATTTCTTTTGAACTAACCAAAGAAGTAATTGATATCAATCTCCCACCAATATCCGAGGTTGAAGATGCAAGATGTGAGTGTTGCGGCATGAGTGAAGAGTGCACCCCTGAGTATATTGATCGCGTTCGGAACAAGTTTCTAGGGAAGTGGATATGCGGGTTGTGTACAGAAGCAGTGAAAGAAGAGATGGAGAAAAATGGAGGCCACAAGGAGGAGGCTTTGAATGCACACATGAGTGCTTGTACGACGTTCAACAAGTTTGTCCGGGCGTATCCAGTTTTGTCTCAAGCTGAGGCCATGAGGGAGATGTTGAAGAAAAGCACATTAAGGGCCAAATCCTTTGGTCCTAAAGGTGCTCGAAAGATGGTCGGGATTGCAAGGAGTTCAAGCTGCATTGCAGCGATTACAAGGGACATGGATGATCTCAAGTTGAAAAAATGATCATTGCCAAGCTTGCTTACCTTCAATGGGGTCATGGGCCTAGCTATATCTATCAACCTTCGTCCCCATCTCTTCTAAACAAGCCCTTAAAACTCTTAGGATTTTCTTTTTGTCTCCCTCTCTATGCCTTAATTTCCAAACCCCACTAGTATTTTGATCTGGAATGACAATATTTCCAGTGCCCACATCAGGTTTCAGACGTTGTAGGACATATTTTTATCAGATTATGCTAGGTGGACCAACCCTTTTTGCTACCTTACAAGGTTTTCTTGGGTTGATCCAAACCTGTTTCATGCTTCTCAACCAAGGGCTATTTTTAATTCCCCTTCGTTGATTTTGCTCCCCGTCTTTAATAAATATATATACCCTCTATGGGTTTTCTAGGTGATCAGATTCTCCTCTCTTCTTCTTTTTTTCTTTTTTTTTTTTTAGGGATTGGTCCGGATCGTCTCTTCCATTCTTCTTCCTGCGTAAACAACAAAGTGCTACGACTATATGACTGGCAGTGCCTGTATATGCCAAACTCAAGCTAATTAAATTAAATGTGTGGCTAAATTTGCCATCTGCATGTAACAAGGGTAATTTAGACATTGTCGATTAGATTTAGAAAGTGTTGAGGACTGCCAGCATTTATATTAATTTAACTCAGCAAGGTAATTAATTGTAAATAGTAACTTTTAAACTATAGCGGATAATTGTCGTAATATGGACCAAACTTTTTCTTTTCTATATAATAATGTGATGGAGGTTTCGAAAAAGTTTCATTTTAGTGCTTGCAATTTTCAAAAATAATTATTCAATCCCTATAATATATTTTACCTTACAAATTGGCTCTTATTTTAAAATTTCCTGGTCCTTGTATTTTATAAAAATTACAATTTAATCTTATGATAAAAAAAAAACTTTTATAATTAAATCCATGCATGATTTCTCTTAATCATTTAACAGTTCATTACTTTATATATATAATGGCGTAACATAATGAATCACCACAATTATAATCTATTATATTACAATTTTGAAAAACTCATAACCAAACATAAAAATATAATTAATCATTAAATCATATATATAGTAACGTTTGGTGAGGTTATTGTCACGAGAGATAAAAAAAACAAACATAATTGAGATAGATACAATATGTTTTTTTATTTATTTTTAAAATGACATAAAATCATTTATGTCGTAAAATCATTTCAAAATTATTTTAGAACAAATTTAATTTATGTTTTTGTTTTTGTCTTTCCAAAAAAAAAAAACAAAACATTTGTCTTTGTTGTATTTGCTCCTTTTGTTATGTAACATTAAAGACATTATCCATATGATTTATTATATATCCAATAAAACATTGACGTATGTAAAATGGTCGCATGCAGTCAGTATTAGTATTACTCCATCTTTTATGTTATCCTATGTGAGTAGATTTATTAAAAGGGATCATCCTCGAATCATGAACTCAGTACAGTAACAACAATCTTTCCATTGATCTAATAGTTTGGAAGCAATTTCCACCCTACCTATAAAAACAAATACTCTTCTCTTTTTCTTGTTTTTCTAATTATGTTTTTTTTCATAAAAAAATTAGAATACAAGAGAAAGATATTATTCAATAATTTTATTATATGTTTACAATCAACTCATGTAGAGTTTATATAGACATATAATGAAATAGAATAAAATAAATTATAGTCTTGATCATCTTTTTTATTGGATAATTGAAATAATTTATTGATTTTCTTGAGTTATTCAATTCATTAATCTTTTTATTTAAAGAAAAGAAGATAATCAAGAATATTTACCTTGATAATTTTAATTTTTTTTGAGTTTGACATACATCACTTCTATTGTCATTATGACCTCATTTGTTTATCTTCAACAATTCTATCTTTCTAAACATGATTATTCTTAGTCACTATTTTTCTTGTATTGTTGCTGCCACATTTCTCTAGTCAAATATCTCTTTTCAAGATTTGATTTTTTAATTCTATTTTGGCTCACCTTTCATTAGACTGATGCCTTTTTATCATAGTTTCTTGGCTATTTTTTCATCTTCTTCATTAGGAAAAATGCTCTCTTAATTTCTTTTATTTTTATGGTGGTCTCTTTTGCACCACCTCATCTCTTGTGCAAGAATTTATGAACTTGCACTAAGTTCCTCTTGTTTTTTTTTTCTTTCTATTGATGCAAGATCTCAATTCTCTTGTAGGGCTTTGTCATCTTACACCTATATTTGTTTTTTATTCTTTGGATGTCATTTGGTCATTCATGTGATATTGAGGTTTAATCTCCTTATCAAGAGTTGATGTATCATTGAAAAATGATAATAAATAAAATATTTAATTGAAAATAAAAATCATTGAAGATACAAAGAAAAAATTTATAATAGAAGAGAAAGATATTATTCGGTAATTCTATTATATGCTTACAATCATCTCATATAGAATTTATATAGTCACCCAACAAGATACAAAAGAAATAGAATAAAACATATTATAGAAAAAGCTTTTTTGTCTCCTTTGATTGGATGATTGAAATAATTTACTAACTGTATTGAGTTATTTAATTCATTGATCTCTTTCTTTTATTGATTAGAAAATAATCAAGAATATTTACCTTGATTATTTCCTTAACAATACTTTATGAAATTGAAATATTGAGTTGTTAAATTTGTAGGGTTTTTTGTGTTATTTTTGTGTTGGTTACAGTGAGAAAAGCGAATGTCATTTGTGATGGTGAAGAAAAGGAAGAGGAGAAAAGATAAGAATTCTCTGATAGAAAAGTAATTGGGAGGGATGATAAGGGGATTTTCGAGTTTTATTATTTTTTAGTATTTTGTCTTTTGAATATAAAAGAATTTAAGGAAAATCAATTTTTATAAGGTCCAAATGACATAACAACAATTATGGTTTGAGAATACCATATATATACAAATGCAATGTAAAAATATAAAGAATTCATTAAGGGGTCAAACTAATAAGCACTCTAAGAAATAAGTTTGATGAAAGATTAAAACTATAAATATGTTTATAGCTATGTTATGGAGAAGGGGAATAAAAATGCATTAATTTTATTTTTTCATGTGAGCAAAAATATTTATTTATGGTGAAAAAATGCCCCACCTACCCACTTCCATCAAATCAGAAGGAATTTAGTGGTCGAGTGAGTATCCATAAAGATGTAATTTTGTCCCTATACATCCCCTAGAAATAGAGTTAATAACTCCCCTCTTTTTCTAGTACTATTAAAAAGTTGACTAAAAATGAGTTTTATTTCAGAAGGTAATTAAAAGAGTTGACTAAAAATACCTTATATATTTCAGAAGGTAATTAGCTTTATGAAGCCAATAACTTCTGCAGTTAATTTATTGTATTTAAAAGGTCTATTAATTATTATCTTTGTTCTACTTAGCTTTATATTTGTGTTGTCATTTTCCCTCTCTTTTTCTTTTTTTTTTCTTTTCTGATTTTTCAAGTTTATAAACGAAAGGATTGAAAATGTCAACTTGAATGAAGTGGTGAAGTTTAGTTTTTCCTTGTGTAAGCAGCCTACTCCAACCAAGCTTATAGGACCGGCACTCCCTTTTAAATGAGCGCGTTTGTTTTTATGATTGCTTCTGCTTTTAAAATAAATTATAAATGTTTGGTAATTAATAAAACTCAATTCACTGTTTATGAGTCTCATTAATATATGCGTTGAAAACGCAGGATCACTGAAAGCAGTACAATGCCCACTGTTCATGTGAACAGTGGAGCATGTCTCTACTGTTCCGGCCGGACTGGGTCCGGTCTAGAGCTAAATGCATTGAACCGGGTCAGACCTAGTAAAAAAATTAAATTTTATTTTTTATTTTTAATTGTGTTTTATTAAAAAAAAACTAGTGTTTAACATTATTCAATGATACTACATAAATTAGACGGAGATCACTTGATGACGTAGCATTTGCAGATTTGATCGCAATGCCAATTTTGTTCCTAATTATATTTTACCTGATGTTGTTGTGTGCTTAAAAAACCAAGAAAATTATAGACCTTGTCGGATGTATTTCATACGTGATTGAATTGTAGATAGTTTAATTGAACAATAAAATATATTTTATATAAAGTATTATTTATTTCATGATATAATGAATAGTTAAATTTACAATATTTAAATTAAAAACCATCAATATTAATATATATTTTTTAAAATTATTTTATAATCTCAATTTCAAAAGCATTATTAACCAAACACATTAAACTATTTTTTGTTCAATCTCAATTTTAACCACAGTTTTAATCAAACATATATAAATATCAAACCAACCTTAACCAAAAATATTTTTTATAAAATAATTTTTTTCAAACTATAACTATAAAAAATACCACAATATCAAACACGGCAGTTAAATGAGTTTGCGTTTACTTTTTTTTTTTTTTTCCAACCATAAAAATATATAGTGTTTGGTTAATTATAAGAAGTTGTGGTTTAAATAATATGACCTCAGTTATTACGAAGCAACTTTTTAACCTGCTTTTCCTGATCACAGTTATTAATTTATCTTTGCAAGCTTATTTTTTTCAAAACCGTTGAAAATACAGTGAGACCAAAATAACCTTAACCTTTACCTTTCTTTCAATTTGTCTTTGCCGACAAAACAAAAAAGAGAGAACCATTGACAATACACGTGCGACATGCCAGAATGAGCTCTTAATAAATAATTTACTATACTTTAGCAAAATCTTTAACAAAAAGGTAATTAATGGAACAATAAAAATATAATTAATTTTAATGTTGCATTGTTGTATTAATAACTTATTAATAATTCAGTGTACAATAACATAATTCAAAACTATAAAACTATATTTTTTTTAATCATTTTATTATTAACAATACTTTCAACAACAGTTTTAACCAAACATCTTTTAATTGTTTTTTATATAATAATAACTTCAATCAAACACATATTTTAATTCAATCAACCACAATAAAAGTTGATTTTTTTAAAATCACAACCACAAAAACTATCACAATAGCAAACACAATCTGAAAATGAGGTAAGGTCTTCAATTAGTTCTCTAAAAAATAAATCCCACAAGATCAATAGTCATTTTGTTTGTTTATCCTCTTTTTTTTCATCATTAATATTGTTAGGCTATGTTTGTTTCATGAAAAGTAGTTTCTTATAAATTATTTTCTAAACTTTCACATGTTTGTTCATAGAAGTAGGTCTATCGAAAATATTTTTAGTTAAAGGAAAATTTGGTCTGGTTTTCAAGTGTTTTTTTTTTATTTTAGATAAAATAAACTTTTCAGAAATTGCAAAAAAAAAAAATAAACATCAAATTATTTCTTGATTATTTCAAACTTGGCCCTCAATTTTTTATTTTTATATATTTTATTTTAAATCATTATTTTTATTTTTATTTTTAATTTCATCTCTTAAAATTTGATTTAATTTTATTTTTATATCAATTTTGATCCTTAATTTTTTTATTATTTTTTTTTGAAATTTTTTATCTATCATTTAGTCCTCAATTTTTTTTTTATATATATTTTATTTAAAGTAATTATTAAATTGATTTTTTTTTAATTTCATTCTCCTTCAACTTCAAAAAAAATTTATTATTAGCAAACAATCAACACCTTAATCTCTCATCTTAGAATGACAAATAGAAAATAGAAAATAGAAAATACCAATGAATTGAAAGAAAAATTGAATATTGCATCGTCTAAGGTGAAGTTAGGGATCATTGATCGGAGAAATTCCTTGTAGAAGTTCTTTTGATATTGAATTCACAGGGTCTCATTAATGGTATGAGAGTTGCGGTTAAAGGTTTTTTATTAATTTTTAATATTAAAACTCTTTAATTATTAATTAGAATATGTAAATAATCCAAAAATATTTGTTGATTTTTTCTTTGCAAGCATCAATGAAGATGTAAAATACTATAAACAATGAGATGCAAGCTACAATTTATAAAAAAAATAAAATAATAAAGATAGTAAAATAACAACTAAACTATAATAGGATAAATGTAAATTTCCCAAAATTTTTATGTAATGTGCTCAAATGAATTTGGATTCTAAACTTTTCCTGGCAAACAAGTCCTTGATGGAACACAATTTTAAGGATCAAGATGTACATAAACAAGGTTGTCATGCTGTGAGTAAACACCTGCTGACGAAAGCCTTGACGATGAAGAATAAAAACTGTAACGTGTAGGATTAAAATGATAAAGGAAGACTTTTTAACACATTAAAGATTACAAGGATGCACAAAGGTATAAGTTCGTTGGTGAAAAGGGAGCAAAGTTCATGGACGACTGGACTTCTGGAGACAAATTCAGCTACCTATCAATCTACTTAAAAAGTCTTTTGGATAAAACCTACTGCGTATTGCAAATAAATCTAAAACAGCAACCTAGGCTAATCCATGATTGCTGATGCAGAAAGAACCTGCCTAACTTATCCCAGACACAAATAATCACCACAGAACATCCCTGTAAGCAACACAGGAAAAAACCAGAATTGACAGATTTCGGTTGCAATAATCAACATAGACCCAGGTGAGGACTTAAGAACAAACCAGTCAGAAACAAAATGATCCCCGGCAACTATATCGTCTCGTCCACAATCTCTACGATAATGAACCCCACACAAATTTATAACATAGCAAATGAACTAGGTGCTCCACGGTTGCAACATGTTATCCATAAAAGAAATACAAGCCAGCAAAATAAGACAGATAGAGTTCTCACTCTGTGCATCAGCCACTCCACTAGATTCTGGTTTCAAGTCTCAGACAAAAGACCAGTTTATAAACATAAAGCAGATGCAATGCGCATTTTCTTCTTCATTCAACACTTTCCAGGCCACAGCTCTTTCATATGAAACTGGTCTGCCCATGCTTGACAAACAGATACCACCTTGAAGACAAGTAAAACCCTAGCAAGAGAGAAATATACATAAGATGATGATATTGAATTCTACCAAAGCCAGGCCAGGCTCCCCACTACAATATCTTATGGGGGGAAACTGCCCAAAGCAAAAGATGTTATTCTTTAGCATATCATGCTTCAATACTACATTATTTTTCAGACTATTACATGTACTTTATTGATGGAATAATCTCTACACGAACATTATTATGGTTCATTGTTTATTGATTAATGTGTGCATTTGCCTGAACATGTTAGGTCTACATGCGGAATAAACTTAGATTTGAATAGAGATTTGCTATCAGCTTGGTAATAAACTTCTAAATATAAATATGAAGTGCGCAATTATGGGAAAGAAAAGGTTTTGCGTATATTGTTGAGTTTGATTTTCAATAAAAAAAAAATACAAAACATGTATCTAGAGAGGTCAACCCCAATTGGCCAGTGCAAATTGAGTCGGGCCAAACATTAAGAAAAAAATGAGAAACCTAAAGAAAAAAACAAGGGCAAATTTATAATTTAACATGACAGATGGAAATCCAATCTCCTCCCTTCATCATCCTTTCAAAATAAATCGAGGTTATTTGAGCAAATCAACAAATCTAGAATTATAGAAAATTAAAAAAAAATAAAAAATACAGGCATCTTAGGGAAATGAAAGTTTTAAATGATAGATTAATGTAAATGATTGCTACCAAACATATACAAAAACACGCCAATTTGGTCTTGCAATGTTGTGATTGCTTTGACTGTTATGTTGTGGTGTGTTGCGGTACACAAGTTGTTGAGAAAGTAGCATTTGTAGAAGCAGTGTTGGGTAATTGGCTCCTGAGCTTTTAAAAATTTATATTTTTACTTAATAAAATAGGCCCCAAAATAAACAGTTTTGCTTCTTGTTAAGCCAAGGCACCTGCTTTGATCTAAACACAAAGCAATTTCCTTTCAAAATGCTATGTATTTTGCTTTCAAAGCAAAGTGGCCCTTAACCAAACACTAGTGTAAGACCAAAAGCAATTAGATGGGCAATAACTAATTGCGATAAATGAGAAACCAAAAATAATAAACTGGAAGAAATGAAAACTAAGGCTTGTTCTTAAGCATAGTAATTATTTTGTCCTTTTGTGGTGGCATTTGGTGAATATAAATCTCAATTTAACCTGGATCCATTTTTCCTTCACTAAGATTTAAGAGAGAAGGGAAAACCTGTTGCATAATCTGTGGGAATTCTGAGCAAAGAGTTTTTCTTCCATGATCATCAAATATCTTTTCCAAAGTTATGTCTTGCAGTGCAACTAAGGTTGTCTCAAGCATGTCAAGTCCAGCTTGGTTTGCAAAAGTAAAGATGGGCAACGCCTGCAAAATTCACCCAAGTTCAAGACCATATTGCTTTGAATACAAAAGGTTAGCAACAGAGCTGAGGTAGTACTTCAGCATAATAATGGCATTTGAATTCAGACCTGAATACAAAATAGCAATGCATGTTAAACAAAAAGGCTGACAATATTTATTCAACTTGCATTATATGCATGAAAAAATCACTCTAGGAACATGAGAATGATAATAATATTTTGTTGGTTCAACACGTTTTCCAGCACAATACAAATACGACAAGATATGTCCAGAAATAATCATTTATAACAGACTCCAAAAACTTCAAGTTATACATGCAAGTAACTGTATAGTAGAAGATAGAACATATGCCATATTATAAAAGTGTCTCCTTTGCAAGGTAACAGGGAACATTCATGGGCAGATATGCCTTTGTTCAATTTAATACCATGTTTGTGTAGGTCCCCATAATTCCTAAATCCTTGTCCAAGTATTCTATAATTAACGGCAAATGGAAAGCAGGATATATTGTTGTCATGCACACCTTCAGTGAGCAGCACATAATAGCATCTGAATGATGCCACAAGGTTTTCAGAATAGATTCACTTCCTTCGCCATTGGATTTGAGTAGCTCCACACCCAAATAGCTCCTGCAAAGTTGTGACCAAGTATTAAATAAAGTAACAAGTGTTCAGTCAATTAAATATCTCTACTGTTCAAGTTCGAAATGTTTTTTCTTTGGAAAATGTAGTCACTTCATAGATTATAGAAAAGCTTTTAAAAGCAACATGAAACTTGAAAGAATTTGTCCTTTGACCAAAACAAAAAATCAATTCTTTTTCAGTCCAGATATATTTTCTCCTGTGTATACAAATGAGAAGATCCTATTAGAATCCAGAAAAAGTTTTATCAACATATTCAAATTCATTATCATTTTAAAATTATGTAACAAAAGTGAAGAGAATTCAATAACAAAGAAATCTATTTCTCGTGGGAGAAGACATAGACTAGAATCACTTGGTCATCAGGCAACATCTCTCAGATAATTAAATTGACTTGTTAAGCTGAATGCCCTGGATTATCACCCAGGTCACAAAATGACCCATTCTGATCAAGATAACATCTATGAGAGGGAACAACCGACGCACCTGTAGCTCTGGCAGATCCAACGAGCAAGTGTCTGTGCTTCAGGAGTACCCAGTGGTGACCGAAGACCAGCCTGTGAACCAAGATGAGGAGATAGTGCTAATGCCACCCTCTGAACTGAAGATATAATGCTGCGGATATATTGCCGAGTCATTGATGCTACATGTTCTTGCATGTGGCTCTCAAATGCAAATTCAAATGCGATTGTCATTACAGATCTTGTGCAACCAGAATTAGCAGAATGATCACTGGATGCTCTGTTTCCAGCTGGTCCGACTTCAAGAGCAGCCGCAAGATCTAAGGTACGATTTGGACTGGAGGCTTCCTGCATCATTTTTCAATGCATTAATTAACAGCCTAATAAATAGGCATGGAGAAATAAACTACTTCAGAATCAAGTAAGCTAACCTTCCCAGAATCAAGGGGAATGATGCGAAAACCAGAAGGTAAAAGCGGTGCATCATCAGCAAAAGTAGCATCAATGGGAGCAAATATAAGTTCAGCACATGTTCCAACAGCATTCTCGTCCATTCCACAGCAGAGCTGTCAGAGATGAACAAGTGGAGCAAATAAGAAGAGAACCAGAAGAATAATGTATGTCATCAAGAGATAAAAGATTGAAATGAATCAAGTGGTGCAATCTCAGCCCAAGTCTAATTAAGGATACTCATAATGCATAAACCAAACCAGGGGTAACTAGATTCCCCATACTTTCCAGGATACCCAGGTGATTGGCAATTCAGGACCTCAAAAATATATTTTGGAAGAGAATTGGAAACATGAAGCAAATTTTCTTTTCATTTTAAACTTCTACTCTAGAAACTTGTTCTTGCTATGAAACCAAAATGTGATCTTTCAAAGGAAGGAAAAGCTGATTTCCACTAATTCCTATCTGAACAAAAAATGGCCAATGGCGGAGATCTACACAACTATTTCTGTCTTTCAGATTCTGTAGTTCATTCCAAAATAGAACTACATGGTGGGTCCATTTCAAAAGTTCATGAGAACTCTCACTGATTTCCCCCACTCCATAGCTTAGTTTGAAGATTGATCTGCTGACTTGGGACAGGAAAAACGAGCTCGTCTTGCCTAAGAGAGAAACACAGAAAGCATAGAAAAGAAAGGTCTTACTTGCAAAAGAAACACATCTCTGGGCATTATTGGATCTTCAGCAGAATGGCCAACACCTTCCAGTTTTATGACCTCCAGGAACTAATGAACACAGAGCTTATCAGATGCAAGACAAAGGTGAAAATAATAAATATAACACCCATGTTGAATTTATGATACAAGGCATTATCCAAGCTGTAAAAGCATGATCAAATGGCACACCTCTTCATGTTCAATAGTGTGAGCCAGCGGAAGTATAACTTGACCCCCGAAACTTCCAACTCGAGAACCTTGTAGGCTAAAAGGACCAACTTTAACCGCTGCAGCTGCATAGGCATCGATATTGTTATCTGCCCATTCTGACCTGTGCTCTCGCAAGAATCTGAGAAGGATTGCAGGAGGGACATTCTGAAAAAGTAAAGTGCACAGCATGAGGAAAAGATGACAAACAACAAATCAATGACAAGGCACAGGAATAAACAAAAAGGAAAATAAGATTCAAATTATGACTTCATTAGAAACAAATTGTCAGCCTCTCTTTGTATTCAATTTTATGAGATATACTATGTATCTATCTATCTCTTGGTATTGTAAAAAAAAAATCCATAAATAAAGAACAATACAATTCCCTATAGCAAGAACCTAACTGTTGAAGTTACATAGAAGACACATAGTGCACAATTTACCAAGTCTTATAGCATATATTTGTATTTCAACTTTTTTCCACAAGCCTAGGACAAAACATAACCCTACCTGTAAAAGCATCGATGCTTTAGCACACAGGACAGCACTGCTGACAGCTGGAAACCCATTAGTGAAGGAAAGATTTGAACCCATCAACTTGTCAGGAGATGAGTTCACAAGGATAGTAACATCATCCATGCCATCATTTCCGATCATTGACCATCCCTCATCACTAAATCCATTGAGAGCCTCATTAAAACCCCTGCCAAAGTTACATTAGATTCTAACTGGCAGATCATTAATGGATTGAATCAGATACTATCAAACAACAGAAGATATTAATACCTGCTCAACCTCTGGCTCAGTGCTCGTAGAGCTGCAGGTCGTCTGCCCCAGTTGGTCACATTAGACTGAGAAGCTTCCTGAGCTATCTGCCGCAGCTGGCGTAGAGCCTGAATGGAAAGGATATACATTATTGAAATATTAGTCCCCGTCTGGTTCAGAAGTTACACTTGCATCACCCAAACTACATCAGTGTTTCTGTACATCCATTAAATGTTCATGACATAAAAAGTTGAAAAATTGCTTACCACCATTGTTGTCTTTTGAGCAAGTACAGTTGAGGATTCATACAGCGGCCGTAGTACTTCAGGCACACTCCAAGGCTAGTTGAAGAAACCAGCAATCGAGTTATGATCTTGGGTCAAATAGAAATTCAACATCACATAGTTTATAAAAAAAAATTAAAAAAACAATTGTGTTCGGCACATCCTACCTCCAAATCCATGTGGTCAACTATGTGTATGATTGACCCACCACCTTCACAAGGCCGTACCAGATACCCACTTGGGAGCATTTCTGCTCTCACAAAATGCTGCACTGGTGGCATGCTCGGGCCATTTTGAGTATTTTTCAGAGATCTCTCACATACCTGAATATTGCATGAGTAGAAAGTAAATAATTCTTCTAAATTTTCTAAGAATAACAAATGTTAAGAGTTTGGGAGCATACCACAAGGCTTCCATCTTCTAAAACAGAAGTATAACGCAACAACCAGAAGTCACGACCAGGTGCCAATGTAGTTGGCGCATAGAGCTATATCCTCAATAAAAAATAGAAGTAATTAAATAATTGCAGCTATAGGGTTTTAACAGAAACAACAAATGCATGATGATTAGTCCTTTACCTGCATATAAAGCAGCTCAATGGTTCCACCATTTGCGGTGGGCAGCACATTAAGCACATCCACAGCTCGGCAATCACGAAACCACGATGGCCGATCCTTGAGGATTTCAGCAACCTGGAAGGAACACAATCTATTACATAACCTTGGCAACTCAGTAGAAAATGGTATGGTAAACCAAGTGCACTTACCCTTGTAGGTTCAAGACCCACTAGACCACAAGCTCGTGCTCCCACACCAGTACAACCATGAGAAATAGCAACGATTCCACTGGAATCCGGACCAGGCTACACATTTGAAAAAACAAAATTGTGATGAAGAAACAGATTAGAAAAACCCAACTTGGTGAAAATCAATTGGTGGAATTCACGCATAATGCTAAAAAAGGACAAAGAACAAAGGATGTATTTTCAGATCAAGAAATTCAAATCAAACCATCGTTTAGAAAAGAGTCAATGGAAAGTTCTAGCATTCAGTAGCCTGACATTATAGACGCTTGTAATGAGGAGATCAACTTAGTTCTGTCTTTGCATATTTATATACTTCTTTAAATGCAAAACCATTAAAGAAATAAAATAAAATAATTTAGCTGATTAAATTTTGCAATTTTTTTTATAAGATAAAACAGTTCTTAATTTATGAAAGTTGAAAAAAAAAAAAAAAGAGCACTGAGAGATACCTTCATTCCAGGCATTTGGACCCACTCTATAGCAGTTCCAGTAGCCTTTGAAAGAAACTCTGTTAAAGTCTCTTCTGCAATGGACAAAAGCCTAGAAAAAAATACAAAGCATGAATTCGAAATTCCACACTAGCTCGCACATACACACAACCAAGTGGTCACAAAGCACCATAACCGAAAAGGACCTAACAACCAGAACCCCACTAACCCTGCAGGACTAGCATCCCTTGGCGGATGCTGAGGTGTCAGGTGGTGTTGACCGCTTGTCACCACTGATTCACAGCTTGTATCTTTGGTTGCAAGCGGTGTCTGAAAGAAAACAAGCCATCTCTATCTCAATTTCCACATAATTCAATAGTAAATAAACAATAAAATTTCTTTTTCTAACAAAAAGAAAATCGTTTACATTGCGCACCCCTTGATTGCTAACAAGTTATAGCGAATAGAAGAAAAAAAATTCCACATCTCATCAGCAATTCCAAAATTTCAATTTACTGCCCCTTTCAAGTTCCTAGTAACCAAGCATGTTATGATGTGCAGCGGATGATATAGCAAGAAAAAAGAGGTAGAATTCTCACGTTATGGGTATGTTGACGAAAGTAGCCATTCTCATACACCAGCTGCGACACCTGCTTCTGCAACCTATCATTCTCTTCCATCAGAAGCTTGTTCATTGCACTCAGCTTCCTATTCACCGCCTGGAGGCGAGACGCCTCTTTCCTCTGTTTCTCTCGACATCTGAAGAATATAACAAGCATTAGAAAAGAATTCTAAGATAAAATCATGGAAAGATAGCAAATCCAGAATTTCAAAAATCACATTGTCCATTAAGGAGCATCAAGCCGTAGTACAAAAGTAAAAGGAGAAAAACCTTTCCATTTTTGTTCTTCTATACAAGCAAAGTAAGTCAATTTAACATGTCAAACAAATACAAAACGTTATAAAAAAATCGAAAATCTGTTTTCTTGGCTGTGAAACCAGTAATTTATTATTATACCTTCTATTTTGGAACCAAACTTTGATTTGTTTGGGCTCAATGTTGGAGAGAATTGGACACTCCCTAATGAGCTGCTGGCGGCGAATGGAGCTGGGTTTGGGACAATCATGATAGAGCCTTTCCAGGGCTTCGACCTGCTCAGGCGTGTACCGGACATACTTGCCATTGTCCATGATAGGCTGCTTACCATCCTTGCAGGACATTGCCATATTCAAATTCAACTTCACAAATACCCACCAAATATATATTTGCAACACAACAACCACACAAAGTGGGGCGGGTTCTTTCCCTTTCAAGCTCCTAAATTTCTAAGCCCCGACAAGATCCCAAAGAAAACCCCTTGAGTGCCTCTTCTAACCAAACTACCTTCTTGTGCTTAATCACACCTTGAACCAACTTTGTGCAGCTTTAAATCCACCTACGTAACCTCCCTTAATCATAGATTACAACACTTTTACCAGCTTAAAGAAAGGAAAGGAAAGGAAGGGACTGAACAAACAGACACATACAGCTGGGAGACACTTGTTAAAACTCAGACAGCCTAAATAAAAGTAAACTAAGCCCAGCTAGTCTCTCTTCCTTAACCAGAATTTGAAGTGCTTTTTGGATTTTTAATGGCTGCTGATTGTGAAATGTAAAGATAGAGAAAAACCCACAAGGGACAACGACGTCCAGGATGGATACATCGTTATCCTCCTCATCCTTGTATTTTGTCTACTTATCAGACAGTCCCCAAACACAAGAAGAGCATAAACCTTTCGAGATCAGAGCTCCACACCAAACGATCTGTCTCAGCCACAAAACCCCAAAACATTCACTAGCCAGAGAGAGATCTCTCCTTTTACGGCACCGTATGGCCGATCCAAACTTGTAAAGCAATCGTCCCTAACCGCTGAAACATTTCCTTACAATCCCTTTATGGCCCTCACCTCATTGGGGAAAGAAAAGAAAGAAACAAAACGGAAATTGATTCCCTTTTAATGGTGGCTTTGCAATATGTAATTGTAGAATTTGTTTTTTTCTTTCTCTAAATATCTTTACAGAAAGGGAGGAAGAGGAGAAGGACAACCTTGCTCGTCAAAGAGGATTAGAACTTGGAACTAGGGGGGGAGAAATGAAGGGAGGAACAACAACAGTACTTGTAGTAGTAGTAGGCGGTGGTGGTGGTGGTGGTGGTGGTGGTGGTGGGCAGTGACTTAGCTTTAGAGGATTTTGCTATGTTGTCTGTCTGTGTATTATGTGTGTCTTTCTCATAGGTTTGTCAGTTTCGCCTTTGAGAGAAGAGAGAGAATAGACTTTTCTTTCACTCTTCAAACTTCCTTTCCACTGTGTGGAGAAATGGGAAGTTCTGTTTTTTCTTTTCAGATGGCTGAGTTTTGTAATGACAGATATGTCCTTTCGGATCATTTTGGTGTGACAGTTAAAAATTGTTTTAGGTTAATTTGTTTATGATTGCCTACCTTGGTTGTGTTTCTTATTATTCCACGTGCGTTGTTTTATTATTATTATTATTATTATTATTATTTAGTGATAAATTAAGAATGTGTGGTTTTTTTATTTATAATTGTATTAAAATAATATTTTTTATTTTTTAAAATTTATTTTTAACGCCTATTTATATTAAATTGATTTTAAAATACAAAATGCATATTTTTCTAACCTTAAGATTAACTTAAAATGTAAATAATATTTTTCTATATATAAGCATGTTTTTCTAACCTGGATGGGATCGAAGGCTGTCGTTGATGTTAAATACAAATTGACTATTGTTTAAATCGCCGAAATCAACCTGAAAAGGGTCTTCAGACGACGGCGGATATTTCAGGTGGATTTCAGGAGAGAGAAGAAGCTGATGAAGTCAATGGCAAGGGAGTAAATTAGGGATAGAGAGGGGGGCAAAAGGAAAAGGGAGAGTAATAAAATGCGCGAATGGGAGGGAGGGGGGCAGCTTACGAGAAAAAGAGCAGTAGGAACCCAACCAACCATAAAGGCACGGCAGAGGACAGCATGATGAGTTTTTTGCATGCGTCTCTCTCGATTCATTCTTTAAAGCTGAAACCAAAATGATAAAAAAAAATAAAAAAATAAAAAAACATTCCTTCCATATTCCATGGTAGCCTGAACAAGAACTTGTTTTTAATTCCAATTAAAGAGTATATTTTATTTTTAAGCCTAAGAGTGGCAATAAATAATGCCACGTCATCATCAGGCACTGCCAATGCAGGCATGATATGCATGACATGACAAAGATGGGAGTATATAATAAATAAGAAAGATAAGTGATAGGATGTGAAATGACATGTGGGATGGGAATATATATATATATATATACACACACACATCTGGACAGACAGGGTGGTGGGTGGTTGATGTAACGTTGGGAAAGATAGGGTGTTGCTGCTTTGGAAACTCTTTCCACCTGTGTTCTATTTATCTTCAATCCAAAAAAAAATAATATATATATATATATTGGATTATTTTTTTAATAATTTTTTAAAATATTGTTTAGTTAATATTACAAATTAAAAATTTTAAAAAAATTCCTTGAAATTTCTAAGTGAAAAATACTTTTAAAAACACAGTACACCACAATACCAAATAAACACTTATTATACATGTTTATTCATATAAAAAACATATTTTTTATTAATAAAAAAAATTTATCTTTAAAACTCATTTATATTTTATTAATAAATTTAAAATAATTAATCATTTATTAACATATTCTAGTGTATATTGATCTAAACTTTTTTTAAATAGTTGATTAACACTACAAACTAAAATAAAATAAGAATTCACTCTCATTAGATTGTTCACTAAACTATTCATACCTATTTTTTCCTTCCAAGTCTTTGGTATTTTTAGTTTTTATATTTTATTAATTGTATTTTGGTCATTAAACTTTATGTATTTTTAATTTCATCCTTAGAAGTTATGTTAACATCATTTTATGTTATATAAATTGCATATTCTAGTGTGTATGATATGTCATATAATATTCCTCATTAAATTAAAGATAGATTTTATGAAATATAATTTTAGGTTTTTGTAAAAAAATAAAATAAAAGATAAAGTACAAAAGATAATATAAGAAATAAATAGAGCCTTTTTCCTTATATGTTGTAAAAATGTGTGTCAAAAAGTCTAGTTTGGTCCCTCAAGTTTATTTTTTTATATTTGGTCCCTTTTTTAACTTTTATATTTCAATTATGAAACTTTATTTATGTTTCATTTCAATCCCTAGTTGTTATGAAAGGAGAGAGAAAGCTCTTAGATGAACAAATTACAACTAATAATTATTATTTCGATGTATATTGATTCATCTATAGAAGAAGAACTCAATAAAGGAAGGTTTATACCTTCAATGATGTCTAAAAAGTAGATCATTTCTCTATAATATTTTATTTTTATTTGATTTGATTTTAAGATTTTAGTCTGATTAAAATATATTTATGTGGTTAGAAATGAGGTTCTAGAGGGCTATATAATGTTTTCCTATTTTTTAGGCGAAGTTGGAATTTGAGTTTTTAGGGTTAAAAAACTTGAACCTAAATTTTTTGGTCACCATAACCATCTTTGGTGATTAGAAAATATTACAAGCGGATGATGTCTCATCCATTCCATTTAAGAAAGATATGGGTGGATGACTTCTTAAGAAAAAAGAGAGGCATGTAAGCCAACCCCTCCAAGTTTAAGTGTGCCTATGTTTTTTAAAAGTCTAAAATAGCATTTAAGTGGAGGGGGAGGGTTGAATTATAGTTTAGTTAAAAGTTTGATACTTTAAGAAATCTAATTCTTCAACATCGATAGAATAATCTTTTTACGGAATCAAGATTAAAAAAACCTTTCTCTCTAATATTTTTCAAAGATTAAGATCTAAACCTTTTAATGTCTCACAACTAATATTTTCTCAAGTGGTTCAAGTGCCACTTATAATTTCATAATAGGTATATCGCTCATAATAATTTTCACACCTTACAATGAAAACAAGATGACAATAAATAAGGCTTAAGTCTTTATGAATGTAATCTAGTTCAAGAATGTGAAATTGTGATTTAATGCAAAGAAAGTTTAAAACTTTGAGAATATTATGAAAATAATGAAAGCTTTTAGATAAAAAAAAATTTTTGTAACCATGAAGTGTTGTAAAATGTAAGGTTGTAAGGTGGTTCCCATGAAGTGAATAGGTGGTATTTATAAGTGAAAAACCTTCACTTAGCCATTACACACACTAAAAAAGATCATGTATAATATTTTGAACTTTTAGAGTTCTATTTTTTCACTTGTTAGAAACAATTATATGCTATTTTTTAAAAGAAAAGATGTTGTTGCAAGAATTTAAGTATAAAGTAAGTTAACCATTAAAACAAGTTAACTCTTGAATGTAAAATAAGTCAAGTATAATTCTTTAAAAAATTACAAGTTTATTACTTAACTAAAAACTAGATAGGTGACTTGCGTTTTGCTATGGGTTGGCCTATTTTTTGTAATAAAAATAATGATGCTCATACATTGCTATGTATTTTAAAGAAGGCAAAAACAAATCAAGAACTTGAGTTGTAGATCCTATTGAGTCTCATAAGATGGTTTCATTCAATTATATGATAGAAAAAACAACAACAGTAAATAGACCAAATTTTAAAAGAAAAGGTGATAACGACAACCATAAGAAAACGATCGTTTGTTAAAAGGGGAAAAATATAAAGATGAATTCCAAGATAACCCAATGTTAAATGATAAATTAAAAAAATATATAAAAAAGTGACAAAAAAATACTCGAGTTACCGGGCCAAACTTGCTGCCCAAGTCACGAGATCGTGATAACTTTAACAAAAGAAAACTATAAAGCCTATTTTTCCAAATGAATAACGTCAAAGGATAAAATCTAATTAAAAAGTGCAAAAAAACCCATGTTAACTTTTCAAAAAAATGACTTGAGTCACTAAACAGAAAGCACTCCATTTGGACAAACCATGAATCCCAACTCCCAATAAATCAAACGTTGGAAGATGAAATTGACAAAAAAAAAATCAATTATACAAAAGGATAAAAAAATTAAAAAAAAAATAGCAATTAAGAGAATGAATACCTAATTTGAAATAAAACGTAAATGAGAGGACTACAATTTTGAATTGAAAGGTGGAATTAAAAAGAAAAATAAAATTCATAAAAGAATCCAAAACTAAAAATCAAAATAAAAAGAATGAGGAGTCCTCAATTGAGGACCTTATTTTGAAAAAAATAACAAATTATAATTATGGAACCAGGGATGAAATTGAAAACAAATTTAAATTTGACAAAATAGCCAAAAATAAAAATAAAAAATAAAAATAATGAGGAGCAAAGTTGAAATATCAATAAATGAGTAGACATTTATACAAAATATCAATGGTACAAAAGGATAAGAATAAAAAATAACAATTAAGAGAATAAGAATCCAATTTGAAATAAAAGGGAAATGGTAGGTCACCTATAATTTTGAATAAAAGGAAGAAATTGAAAAGAAAAATCAAATTTATAAAAAAATCCAAAAAAAATAATAAGAAAATGAAGATTATATTTGAAAAAATAACAATTATTTTTATGGGTTCAAGGATGAAATGAAAAAACTAAAAATTAAAAAAAGAATCAAGAACTAAAATTAAAAATAAAAACAATGAGAACCAAAGTTTAAATATAAATAATAATAAAGGTTTGCAGATGGTACCATACCCTTTGACAAACCTCCTGTAATAACTCGTTAGTCCTAGAAAACCCCTTAGTTGTTTGATGTTTCTAGGCAATGACCAGTTCACTATTGCCTGGATCTTGTATGGATATGCGACTACTCTAATTTTGGTTATCACGTGGCTTAGATACTCCACTTTAGAGTCACCAAAGACACACTTACTTCTTTTAGCGAAGAGACTTTGATTTTTGAGTATGTCAAACAATATCTGCAATTGTTCCATGTGTTTTTCTAATATAGGGCTATATATCAAGATGCCGTAAAAAAGACGAGTATGAATTTCCGTAAATGCCTTCTGAAAATATCATTCATTAAGCTTTGAAAGATGGCTGGTGTATTGGTTAAGCCGAATGACATGACCAAAAACTTATAATGACCATTATGTGTTCTAAAGGCTGTCTTGCGTATATCTCCAGCAAGCATCTTGATTTGGTGATAACCAGCCCGTAGATCAACCTTTGAGAATACAATGGCTCCCATTAGTTCTTCCAATAATTCTTCTACTTTAGGGATATGGAACTTGTCCTTTACCGTCATCTTGTTAAGGGACATTGGAATCCACACACAATCTTCAAGTGTTGTCTTTCTTTTTCACCAAAACCACTAGTAAGGCAAATGGATTGGTGTTGTGTTGTACAATGCCAGAATCCAATATCTCTGTCACTATTTTCTTTACTACATCTTTTTATAAGCCCGAGTGTCGATAAGGCCTGATATTGATTGGTTGTGATCCCTCCTTGAGGGGAATAACATGATCGTGTGTCTTAAGAGGAGGTAGCCCAATAGGTTCCTTGAAAATATCCTGGTAAGAATTCAACAGATCTTCTATAGTAGAACTAGTCCCAGTACCAAGCTGCATGTTAGTGGTCATAAAGCTTACGATGTGATCACTCTCTTCCACTAATCTTAGACTACACAAACTAACCTCCACTAGCTGAGTTGAATTGTTAAGAAAACTGTTGAATTGTTCAAAGCCAATAGTTTAAAGCTTAACTGGGGTGTCTCCCTACAACAATACTTCTTACCTTTGCCATACAAAAGACATCCACAATTCATTGTAATTGGATAAAATGTTACCCAATGTAGTCAACCATTGTACTCCCAACACCATGTCATAGTTGTTTAGTTCCACTACAAACACATATGCTGAGAACTTGACTCCTTGCATTCTCTATATAAATTCCTTACACACATGAGCACAAGTCATCTTACCATCATTCACTACTTCTACTGCCAAGTGCCTAATTGGAGTAAGGGTATAGTTCAGTTTCTCGGCCACCTGAGTGTTGATAAAATTATATGTACTACCTGAATCGACCATGATAAAGAGTGGAGACTTGTCCACTTTGCTAGTCACTCTTAGTGTCTGAAAACCTGAAGTACCTTCCAAGGTATTGATGGATATTTGAGAGGTGAAACTATCGGAGTCAGTCTTACTGGCTTCCTGGACCTCTTATTCTGCATCATCTTCATCTTCTAATACTTTATTAAGTTAACATATTAATAAAATGAAATTGGACAAAATAAAAATAGCATATGCATGATGATGTTCATGTTTAGGCGACGACGGGTATTAAGTATTAACCTAGGAAACCCCTTGAATTTTTTTTTTGGCTAATGATAAATATAGGACTAATTAAATCTGTATAAAATTGGCACCTTGAAAAGGATTTTATGGACATTAAAATAAAAATAAAAACATAATAACAATTCACGGTACTCCATTTTTTACTCCCTTATATGACAATATGAATGTAACTATTCATTTAATAATTTTTTTTTTTCATTTTGGTTATCTAATTTTATTTGTTTTCAATCAAATCCTTTTAAATTATATTAGCATGATTTTATATGTTTAAGTTTGTTTCACTTTACATACTCTCGCATGTACGAAAGTTAGAAAAATATTTCGACAATGTATTAAAGATTGATTTTGTGAAATATAATTTTTTTATTATGGATAAAAAAATAAGAACCAAACTAAAAATAAAATAAAATAGTGCCTAGAGCTTAAAACTACATTTAGCCCATGTATTCTTAGTTTACCCAATAGTTAATCTCTGAAGCTTATATATTTAACATTATAGTCCTAATTTGTTTCTTCACTCTTTAGTCTCTAAACATTGAAAAAAAAAATCATCGGAAAAATATAATAGAGAGAAAGAGATATGCACATCTCAATCATGAAAAAGATCAATCTAGATGTTACATTGGCAAGCACATTTTTTTACCGTCCATTATGATTTTTGTTTATAATTAAATAAATAGGATTGTATTTGAGATGTTTAGATAGATATTAATCAATTTGATATTTATTTGCAAACAACATTTGAGCCTTTTATTTAATAATATTAGTAATTATTTTGTTGATTTTTCTATGTAAACCTACTGTTTAGATTTTTTTAATATATTTTTCTACCATGAATATTTTATAACAATAAAATTCAAAAAGTAATTCTAGTTTTCATATATATATATATATATATATAAAAAAAATTTCTATTGCTTTTTTTTCAATACATTTTTTTTTCATAATCTTATTCGTTTTCCGTGATAGCACATAAGCAGTATATTATTCTATTCTTTTCTAATACATTCACACTGAAAATATCAAAACATTAGTTTTTTTTTTACTAAGAATTGCTTTTATGGTCTTAATAACTGTTATTAAAAAATAATTATCATCGTAAAAAAAAATATCACAGAAAAAGATTCGCATTAATAAGATAGAGAGGGTTTTAATTAAGGAGATGCATTTCATCTTTATTTCAAATTTCAAAAATATTTTGTTTGATATTTATTCTAATTATTTTCAGAGTTTTTTTTTTGAACAAACAACATATCTTCAAAAATTATATTTTAAAAAAAATTAGTAAATCAGAAAAGAAAAAAATATACTAAAAACTTATTTTGTTTTAATGAAATTTAAATGGGGGCTTTTCTTGCATAAACCAACAATATCTTTTGACATCTAATTAGATGGAATTTTTTGGAAGAGCTAGATTGTATATTTTAATTTATATTTATATTTAATTTTTTTATTATTAATAACTTCTTTTAATATTTATTAACATATTAGATTTATAAAAAATACTCTTCAGATTTTTAGCTTACAATTAAATTTTTTTGTAATTGACAAAAATACATGAACAACAACATATCCATATTTTTTTTACATTAGAATTTTATTTTATACAATCGTCAATGAAGTGCGGATCACTAGTAAAGTGCTACTAATATTGATTATTAAAATTTATATTGATTCAATTCAATTTGATTTTCAATTTATAAAATTAAAAATGCTTGAAAAATAAAATTAAAATTTGAAAAAATTTTAGAAAGTAAAAAAATAATAATTTAAACATTTCAATTTTTGTTGTACCATTTTTTTAATATTCTACTTATTTTTATTTTTTGGAATTTTTGAAAATAGAATTCCATTTTTTTAATCTATATTTTTATTTTACGAAATTGAAAATCATGACCTATGAGTATATGAACACATATTGCACACTAGTGAAGTGATAACGGTATTTTAAACAATTGTTTTATTTATTTATTATTATTTATAAATAGAATACATTGTTAAAAAATGGGCCTACAGTGGTCATGAAGTTCCAACTTCCAAAATGTAAAATTCTAATGGGCCTACAGTGGTACATACCTCTCTTCCTGTTTTAGCCCATTAATTAATGGGTTAAAAAAAATAGGGTTGGAAATTGATTAATAATTATGAAATTATTATTGTTTTTGAGTAGGGAAATACCGTTAATTAAAAATTAAAATAGAAGAAGATTTTTTGAAAATTTACGAGAAGCATATATACTTCAAAATTTTAATGTCAAATTTCATTTTTGGCTAGACCAAATATGTCCACCTTATATTGTCACCAATTCTTTGAAAGTATCCCGATATTATTAATTCAATCAATTAAATAAATATATTTTCAATTTTAATCTATTAAGTACAATTTTTTAAAATCAAGAATTTACAATGACTAATTGATTACCCTTCTTTACTTTCATCTCTATTGATATCATCACTCACTATTTTTTCTATTAAGCATTTCCTTTATCAATTTAGATAAATTATACTTAATTGATTTAAATAATGCTTTTATTAAATTGGTAATAAAATGATTTATTTTTTTATAAATAGGTGAAGACACAAAACACAAATAATGGGTTTATCCAAAAAATTTAATATCAAATGAGCTGCCAAGTCACAATATGTTGTGTTCTCAAGAAAAACGCTTTCTTTTTGTGGACCTTTGCTTGTGTGTTTGGTATTGTGGTAGCTGTTGTGGTTTTTAAAAAATTGTTTTATAAAAAGTACTTTTAGTTGAGGTTGGTTTGGAAAAATATATGTTTGGTTAAAATTATGATTGAACAAAAAGTAGTTTAATGTGTTTGGTTAACAATACTTTTCAAATTAAGGTTATAAAATAACTAAAAAAGACATATATTAATATTGATAGTTTTTAATTGAAATATTATACATTTAGTTACTGCTATTACATCATGAAATAAACAATACTTTATATAAAATATTTTTTATTGTTCCATTAAACTATTTGCATTTCCATTATGCATGAAATCCATCCGACAAGAACTATAGTTTTCATGGCTTCCTGAGCGTGCAATAATATCAGGTAAAATATCATTAGAAACAAAATTGAGATTGTGATCAAATTCTACAAATGTTACGTCATTATGCGATCTCCTTCTAATATAATTATGTAGTGTCATTAAATAATGGTAAACACTAGTTTCACAAATAAAACACAATATCTGAGAAATTGTTTTGGATTTTTTTTATTTTACTGGGTCGGACCCGGTTTGGTCATGAAAAGTGGAGAAGCTCTCCACTATTCACGTTGTCATAACCCAATTATGGGTTATTCCCTAAAAATCATTTTTTTTTAAAATAAAAATAAAAAAATAATAATAAAGGCTGACAATGTAGAGAAAGCAAACCGGGGAATCAAGATGTAATTTTGGAGGAAATTCAAAGCCTAATTGTACCCAATTATGCCCAAAAATAGAGAAAAAAATGCAAATTCAAGGTCAAATTAAATGATTATTAGACGAATTTGCATAAAAATTGAGTCCAATGACATAATTAAATTTTTAATAGGCCAATTTGATTTAATCATGGGCCAAATTGAATTTTAATTATGTTTAAGAATTAATTTGGGTCTAATTGAAAGATTTAATTAAGTGCAAGGACTTAATTATACTTTAAATGGGTCAAATTAATTTTATTTGGGGCTTAATTGGTGGAAAATTAAGTTTGAGAGGCTAATTTGGGCTTAATTGAGAAGATTGAAATTTTAAGAGACCAAATTTAATTTTTACCAAGTTAATTGATTGAAAATAGGGGCCAAATTGCAAGAAAATTAAAGTTTTGGGTTCAATTAGGGGCTAAATTGAAGAAATTTGCAGTCAAGGACCAATCTGCAAAGGCGCCAAACTATAGGTGCTTAATTGACAAAAACCGGAGGTGAAATTGAAGAAATTAAAATTTTAATAGTCAATTAGGGGTTCAATTGAACAAATCCGAGACCAAGGACTATATCGCAATAGGTATGTAACTTCGGGGTTCCAATTGAAGTTCATCAGGGGCTTAATTGCATTAAATCAAAAGTTTAGGGTCAATTAGAGGTTCAATTAAAACAAATTGAAAGCTAGAGGACTACATTGAACTTTTGCAAAATCTCTAATTCAAACCTAAAACGGTGTCGCTTTGAGTATATATAAAAAAAGAGGACCAGACAACGCGTCGTCTAGTCACTATTCATTATCTTCTTCATTTTTTTTCCCGAAAAGCAGGTCCGGTTACCTACTTTGTAGCTGCATTTAATGTACCTAACATCCACCAAATTTGATAAAACTTGCACGAAATAAATCATATGACATCCTTCTACGTCCGGGTATGGTCTTCATCGGCTCACTTGGCAAAGAAACGGACGTGGCACCACCCCAAAGAGGCCAACTCAGGTAGCCTGCAGCTGCAGATTTGACAGTGCACCATGCCTACTTCGAACCAACAGTTGGAATCCTTCCCAACTGAATCAAGGGCTGAAATTTTTACCAAGTGTAGACAAGATTGCCCTCTTCCACCGCCTATAAATAAAGGTGGATTTCATGGCCCGAGGGAGGAGAAAATCGGGTCTAAAGTCGGCCGAAAACCAGCCTTACTCCCTTGAATTTTTCCTTTTCTGTCGTTTGTCTTCACTCTCTCTTCTCTTCACCGTCCCAGCCACCACTGTTATCACCATTAGATTTTTAGCCATTGGCTCCACCACAGGAAGCCAACACAACCACCTTCCGGCCACCAGGAGCCATCGCTGCTCGCTTTCTCTCTCCTCTGCAGATTTTCTTCTTCTCTCCCTTCCACTACCACTGACCGCCAACTCCCCCACCGTTCCTCGCAGCGACGCCGCCCGAACTATCTGCTCAACCTCCTGATCACATCCGTAACCATCGCTCCCAGTAGTCTTCTCCTCTACTTGTCTGCAGCTTCTGCAATTGTTTGGTTGCATGTAGAACGTGAATAGTAACTGTTCACGTTTCTGCAAAAATAATTAACTTTGGATGTGGGCCGAACCTGATTCGCCCCTGCCCACCCAAAAAGAGAAGAAAAACAATATATTGGGCCAATATCGGCCCAACCATTTTGGGTCGCTATCGGCCCACCTTTTTCCTTGGGCTGAGCCTGGCCCATTTATTTGGGCCGGCCAAGGCCACATGTTTTAATAATATTTAATTAATATATATACAAACAAAATATTTTTAAAAATCCTTTGAAAAACATTTGTGATTTTTCTCGCATATTTTTCTATCAATTTTGCATAATATCGGGTTGTATATTTACACTGTAAAATACAAATCCGGCATTAAAATACCCGGTTTTCTCCGAAATATTTCAAAAAAAACTACAAAACATTTTTTTTAAAAAAAAATCTCAAAAACTTTTAAATTAATTTTTCCTTTCAATTTTTTTTCCATGCTATGACCAAATTCTAAAATTTTTCGAAGCATATCTTCATAAAAACAAATATTGCATCTTTTTCACGTTTTAAAATGCAAAATGGATATCATAACTAGTTTATGATTATCCATTAGGATTTGACCAAAATATCAAAAATCTTTTTCCAACCTTTTTTTTTCTTCCTAGGGTCCAAATGTAGACTTTAATATTTATGGGGTGTAAAATTACACGATAAATTACACCTTCAGGTATTAAAGATACAAGGCGTAAAAATGTGATGCTAAAATTCAGACTTTAGAATGGTTAAAGTTTAACCTGATAAGGTAGAAACTTTCTCATGAAAAGAGATCTACCTTGAACCTTAGAGAAGACCAACGAATAGAAACCCAACATAGAAAAAATAATCAAACAACAAAGCAGCTTACCTTAGGTAGGGTGCACTGGGGATGATGCGTCTTCCCTTTGAACAACCAGTCCCTTACCCAGACTCTCGCAGACCATAGGTTCCGAGTGACCATAATACTAGGTGGCGACTCCTAAACATTAATCATAATTTTATGATTAAATCCAAAAACCCTTTCCAACACACAACACCTTACATAGGAGGCACGACAAAAAGCCTCCATCGTCGCTAGACGACATCACGACGCTCTACCCCCGCGACACACATGAACAGTGGAGAGCTTCTAGAAGACGAAGGAGAAGGAGAAGGAGAAGGGGAAGAGAAAGAGGAGTGGCTGGCGGTAGAAACGGTGGAGGCTGGTGGTAAGCTGAGGGAGCTATCGTGAATTGTGCTCTGTTTCTGGTCTTCTTCTTCGGACAATGGTGAATGCAGAATATGAAGTAGAAGAAGAAGGAGAAGGGGAAGAGGAAGAGCAGTGGCTGGCGATGGAAACGGGGGAGGCTGGTGGTGAGCTGAGGGAGCTGTCGTGAATTGTGCTCTATTTCTGGTCTTCTTCTTTGGACAATGGTGAATGTAGGATACGAAGCAGAAGGAGAAGGAGAAGGAGAAGAAGAGGAGAAGTAGTTGGCGGTGGAAACAACGGAGGTCGGTGGTGAGCTGCTCTTCACTGTTCACATATCACGTGAACCATAGAGAATGCAGCAGACGAAGGAGAAAATGAAAGGGAAGGAGAATGAGAAGGGAAAAAGGAAGAGCAGTGGCTGACAATTAGCTGAGGGAGCTGCTTTCCACTGTGCTCTATTTATGTTCCAGCCACCGCCTTCTTTCTTTTTCTTCGGCACCTCTATAAAATACTGTGTTTATAAACACAGTTGCAATAAACAAGAGAAGCATTGCGAAACAGTTGCAATAAACAGGAAACATAGCATTGCGAAAAGCATGCAGTTTCTACTTCAACAAAACTGAGTTTTGAATGCAGATAATGATGGGGCCCATGCATGAAAATTATGGCTCATTTTATAACCAAACGATATGTTGCAACAGTTAAAAAAAAACGCTGCCACAAACGCTGAGCCAAACAGGCTCTTAATGGTTCTTCAACTTTGTCTTTTTTTATTTGAATCACTCTTTCATTTTGCATATCTTTTCTTTGAGTTTTTCTACTTCTCATCGACTTAAAAGTAATTAAAAAGTTGTATAATGGCTATTATTTGGGATATTCTTTTTTAAAACATGGAAATCGCTATTCACATTGTTTTTTTTCTCTTTTATAAAAAAAGGTTAAACAAGCAATGTTTCAAAGAAAACGGAATATTAATAATAATTGAGCTATAATGTTGATTGCATATATCTTTTTTTTTCTACATTTAAAATTCATAGCCTAGATCTCAATTCCAAAGATTTATCCAAAAGGTCTGGATATTAAGAAAACATTTTATATTAATGCATGTTCAATTGGGAATGGCAATGACTCGTCACACATTAAATATAATAAATTTTGTATATATCTAGAGTAATTGATTTTTTAAATAAATTTGTTGTTATATTTATATTTTGATTATTTATATTTAATTATATCTAGGATTTATAATAAAATACAATATTTATATATACTCAATATTATTTTCATTGAATATTAACTATTAACTATTAATTATAAATAAATAAAATTTAATTATGACTTAACTTGTGGAAAGTATAACCTCCCCCAAATCCACCCAATTACCATCCCTATATATTTATATAGGATTGATTCAACTTGTATATATATAGAAATTGTTAACATAAAATGTAATTATTCATGTGTTGTTCAAATAAGAATAATATTTGTTCACAATCAAATAGAAAAAGAAAAGTTGAAATTGATTATGAACAATACAATTGATCAAGGGTCATGGTTGACTAAAGAAAAGTGATTAGCATAGTAGCAAGAGTAATATATTGAGCTCTCAGGTAATTTACCATTCAATATGCTACCAATTAACCTTGTATATATTTTAAGGATGAAATACTACACAATAAGTGCTGAATCTCAAGAGAAGACAAGCAGCAATCTCACAAAATCAAATGGAGTATGGGGGTTTAAAAGATCTCGAACTCCGAAAAAATATAAAAGGAGAGGAAGAGATATTATAGGATTAAAATGCAAGCAATTAAAGAAAACAATAAATAAGACCATAAATAAAGCAATATAAAACAAAAAAAGATGAATTTGTATTGAAATTGCATATGTTGGTCATGTTTTTCGGTAGATGATATGACCAATTTATATTGTTATAGTGTTAGAGTTTCACGTAAATAGTTAAATCTAATCCTATACAAACTTATCCATATCAAATAATGAGATTACATAATAAATCATAATACAATTGAAATCTATCTTACGTCCTTATTGGTATAACCACATAAATCCTACCTAATTTACAACACTGGCCTACTTTGAATATGACTAAACCTACTAGTCAATTATACAAACTCTTGCTGTTGCGTTTGATCATTTTCTCTTAGTTAATCATGACTTCTAATCGATTTCACTTTTCATGATCGATGTTAGCTTTTTTTTTTCTTGTTTAGTTGTGAACAAACACTATCCTTATTTGGAAGACACATGGATGCTTATTTTTTATGTGGACAATGCTTGTATATTAAATTGTGGTCGATAAAGAAATATGAAGGTCATTGCTTACAAAAAAAATAAATATCCATGTATTGTCCAAAAAAAAAATGTTTGTTCACAACTAACTATTAAAATGATAGCTGAGATTGATTATGAAAAGTGAATCGATCAAAGGTCATGATCGACTAGAAGTCACTATTGACTAAGAAAAAGTAATAAACTGCAACATAAAGAGTTCATGTATTAGACTAGTATGTTTATTTCTATTCAGAATATGAGTTCTCAATATATTTAACTGATCTTTGCAACAATATAAATAGGTCATACCATTTACTAGAATAGACGGTTAACCCCATATATTTAATTTCAATATAAATTTATTTTTCTTTTAGTTTTTATTCCTTTCTTTATTTTCTTGCACTTTAATTCATATAATATCTCTTTCTCTTGTTATTTGTAAAAAATGTTTTAGTCTTGTGTGGTGTTGCTGTAAAACAGATAATATTTTTTTAAGGTTTGAGAGCTTAGATCTCCACACTCTGTTTGATTTTACGACATTGTTACCTTTTTTCTCTCATGATTAAGTACTTATTGTGCAATTTATTTTTCTTAAAAGATAAAAATGATTAACTTGTAATATATTAATCAAATGATTATTTAAGAGATCAACAAAAGTTAATTATGATATTAATGCTTATAACCCTACTTATTTATTTTTGGATTCTTAATTCTCCTACCAAATATTAAAATGCTCATACAAAGGTCATCCCAATAATAATACTTATAATTCACAATTAAAAGATACACATTATCAATTATTTGAAGCATGCATATTTCACTTATTTATTTTTAAAATTGATAGCCAAGATCTCAATTAAAAGAATCATCTAAAAGGTCGGGATGTGTAGAAAATATTTTATATTCATACATGTTAAATAGAGAATGGTAATAAAGTGTGACACATTAATTATAATAAATTTAATATGATTCACATGGATGGAAAAGTTACCCATCTTAATGGTACCTAACTTTTTCAGGTACTTTTATGTCTGTCTCAATTGAAAAAACTTTGAATTAATTATGGAGTTGTTCATGATCTAAGTGAGATTCTTCATCGAAGAACATGTTTTTGTATTTTTTTTTATGGTTATTGAAACAACTGTCTACTGGTTAGAAGCCTACAAGTACAAGTCTACTGTTATAAAGCTTACTATTACAAGCCTACTGAATCTATCAACCTGTAAGATAAATAGGTTTTGAAGACCCTATGAACTTGGTTAAATTGCAGAGCAATTTTTGTTATTGATTATGTTGAATGATTTGTTCCTCCATAATATCCTTATTTAAATAATGAATTTGAAGGTAACTTCTATTTCAATCTATACAATTTCTTGTTTTAAGGATCTTGCAGCATATGGACTTTTTTTTACATAAGTTTGGACTTTTACCAAGTCTAATTTGCAATTAAATCTGGCTTGTTCTTCTTGTCCCAAACTTAATCCCTTCTTGTTAATTTTGTTTATAGCACTTATTCCCTCTCTCAAACAACCCTTTAATGATTGATTTGTTTCCCAAATTTGGAGTTAATGGGTAACTGAAGAGACTTTAATTCCTTCACCTACACTTATATCAATTCGTTTTTCGCAAGATGATTTGAATCTCTTAATTTAAAATTTTTTCTTCATTTAAATCTCTATTAATTTTTATTCTCTTACATCTTGAGATGATTCTAGTCTTAGCCCCTCACCTTGCCTCTCTCCCTCTCGTCCCAAAACAAATATCCTCACTTTATCTCTCTCCTTCTCTCCTACTCTCTCTCAAAATTCCTCAGAAAAAGAGGGAAACTCTCTAAAAAAAGAACAAAAATTATAAAGTACAATGGAACACCATCTACCAGTGATAGCCAAAAGAGCATGGGGCATAATACGTGTTATCTTCTTCATGCTAAGAAAGGGTTTATCAAAGAGAAAACTATTGGTTGATCTCAACATGATGCTTAAACGTGGTAACAAGATTGCAAGCAAAGCCATTGGCAATCTCATGTTCCACCATCACCATCACAATGACCATCGCAAGGTCTCATTCACATCCACACCATGCGAGTATGAGTTCAGCTGTAGCAACACTCCCTCATATAACTTCTTTTCATGTGCATTCAACGCACCACCAACTCACGATGATCATGACACAATGACCATGAGTGCTGTGAAGCTGGCTTTGGAGATGCTAAACAACAATGAAGTGGTACTGCCTGTGGAGGCATCCCTACTGTTGCCAGAATTTGGAAGGAGTCCAATGGTGAGGCAGTTAAGGATAACGGACTCACTGTTTCCATTGAGAGATGTTGATGATGATAATGGTTTTGTGGACAAAAAAGCTGAAGAGTTTATCGAGAAGTTCTACAAGGAATTGAGGTAGCAAAAGAGAACGAATGGCTAATTAAGATACATGAGCTAGTCTTGTTAATTATTATCGTTATTGTTGATATAGAGTTGATGATAGAACAATAAATGTTTGCCTCATAAATGTCCATTTAAGGTTGTTTTGTTTCTTGTTAATGTTGTTGATGAAGAAGGTTTGTATACGGAATAAGAGCGATCGAGGTGTGTATTTAAGGGAATTAAATGCTTCCTAGTTAGTATCTTCCTCTCTTTAGAGTCTTTTTATCATATATTAATGAATCTTGGCTTAAAAAAATCAGTAATTATGATGTTTTAGAGAAGATTGAAATAAACCTAATTTTGATACGAAAAGAGATTAAAAAAAAGGAAGTGTTTTTTCACGAATCACAATTTCATAACTTACTTCAACAGTAAGTCTTACCTTTATGGATAATATTTAATTAGGAAGAAATAATCAGAATTTCTTTTCCTTTCTCTCTTTTGATTCCACTAGGTTAAAGTAACCTTATTAGCATTGTGTCGACTTTTTTTGGCCCCCCAACTTTTCCTTTCTCTCTTTTGTTACACTTTGAAGTTCTCTCCCCTTTGTGTCAGGCTTTTAATTGGTTACTTTGGGGATTGAATTCAGAGTCAAATCCAAGAATTCTATTTGGAATAGCACTGTGAATTGTAAAAGGTGTTATTGGTGATTAATTTTGCATTTGATGATATATAGACATATGGGTATTTTCTAATTAGTGAAAGAAATAATTACGTCAAGTATTTTTCTTGCATCTATATTTGAATATGATTTGTGTAGCAAAACTAGAATCTTGAATAATACAACCATAAGCGAATCAGACAAGTGTTATTTTTAAAATAATCTTACTAGATCAATAATGGATGTATTCCACATAAGTTGACATAAATTATTGACTCTTTGCAATGTACTTATCATACTTTTGAAGATCCAACCATGATAGACCGCGTCCCAAGCTTAACATAATTTAAAATCAAGAAACGGACATACACACGTCCCTTTCTTGGGGTCCAATTAATTTGAAATTATTTGCACCACTGTAATTGGCATTTGATGTACCTGCTTTGGTATTTAATTATAAAACATAAAATATAGACATATTAATTAACCATTGCGGTAGAAATTGGTTAAATCATCAAGAACTAGATATGTCTTCTCAAATTGTTGACTGCTTCTCTCACAAAATTTGGGTTCTTGATCACTTATTTTTTAAATAACCATAAAAACTACAACCTTAGATAAAGTCTCATAATATAATTTATTATCAGAAAATTTTTTAATACCAACAAAATTACCGTTGAAAAGTTTTCTATCAATAATTTCCAATAATTATAGTGACGAAATATTTTGATCGGAAATTATTAATTATGGTATGAGTGAAGTTGATTATGATATCATTATCAAATATGGAAAAAATATTTTACTTGAAAGAGAACTTCTATACTGCAAAATTCATGATGAAACCTCTTGGTCTAAGATACAAAAAAATTGATATGTGCCTAAACTTTTGCATGTTGTATTAAGGTAAAGATTTAAATTAGTACAAAACCTATAAACATACTCGGTATAAACCCAAGACAAGCAGGGAAAGGACATTTATGGCATATAAAAAACTAAGATACTTTCCAATCACTTCTAGGTTGTAAAGGTTATTTATGTCTTCAAAGACAGTCGAGCACATGACATGACATCATTCTCATGATGTAGAGGATAAAGTAATGTTACATCCATTTGATGGTGAAGCTTGGAAGAAGTTTAATAAGGTGCATCCCCAGTTTTTAATAGAACCATGCAACATGCTTCTTGGTTTGTGTATATATGGGTTCAATCTATTTGGGTCTGTTGTTGCACTTTATTCTTGTTGGTCGGTCATACTAACAATTTACAACTTGTCTCTGGAAATATATATAAGCTAGAATTCATGTTTTTATCTATAATAATACTCACTCCTTATATTCCAAGTAGAAATATAGATGTTTGTCTTCAATCGTTGATTAATGAGTCGAAACAGTTATGGTCATCTAAGGCTTTGATGTATGATGTCTCAAAGAAATATAATTTCAGATGAAAACAACTTTGATGTGGACTATAAATAATTTTTCTATGTATAGGATGGTTTTGGGATGGAGTATACTTGAAAAATTAGTCTGTTCATATTATATGAAAAATAATAAGACCTTCACCTTAATGAATTATGGTAACACTTTGTTTTTATTGCCACTAGAGGTTCTTGCCAAATCATTATTGCTACAGAAAAAACAAAAAGGACTTCTTGAAAGGTAAAGCTAAAAAGGATGTTGCACCGCCAGTACTGTTAGATGAAGAATTGTATAATGTAATATCATAGTATGAGAATATTGTATTTGATTTTCATTCATGCAAATAGAAGTTTTCTAGTTTTGATGTGACTCATAATTGGGTAGAACAAAGTATTTTTTGGGAGCTGTCTTATTGGAATACCAATGTCCTTCGCCATAATATATATGTCATGCATATCGAGAAAAATAAGTTTGAAAACATTTCTAACATGGTCTTGGACATCAAAAGGAAAGCGAAGAATAACATAAAATCTAGAATGGATATAGGTTTGTTTTGTGATTGTCAACATATAAAGTTGCTTAATGATGAGGTGCATATCACAAAGCCTAAAGCCACTAAAAATCACACTTTCTTCTCTATGAATGACTTAAGAGCCTGTGATTTTCTTATGGATATGCTTTGAACATAGCTAGACTGATTAATTTGGAGGAATACAAATTGTATGGAATAAAAAGTCATAAATATCATGTGTTTATGTAAGCACTCATTCCAATCACATATACAAATTTATTATCAAAAGGAATATGAGATTCACTCACAGAGATTAGTTATTTTTTTAAAGATATATGCTTGAACAAGTTCCATTCATAACACATGGAACAACTTGAAAGGAACATCGTTGAGACAATCTGTAAACTTGAGATGATGTTCTCTCTATTCTTCTTTGATTCAATGGATCATCTGCCTATACACTTAGCATATAGAGCAAAAGTTGGAGGGTGTGTGCAATGCAAATGGATGTATGTTTTCAAGAGGTTAGGAATAACATTCATCCATAATGTTTAATATATTTTTTGAAACTCGTTTGTATTCATTCAATGAGTATATATTTATGTTTACCTTCATTCATGAACTTGTTCAACCTAAACAAAATTTAAAAACAAGGCGTATGATGAGGATTTTATATGTGAAACTTATATTGTTAAAAAGATCTCAACATTTATCTCATATTATTTTGAGCTTCATATACAAACAAAAATCAACTGAGTTTCAAGACATGATGATAATGGTGAAATCTTTTCTAATAGAAATTTATCAATATTTTCTCGTCCTGGATGACCATTGTTGAAGAATGTAATTTCAAGAAGATATTTGATAAACATTGAATTTAGAAAATCACATAATTATATGTTATTTAACTGCGATGAATTAAGGCTTTTTGTTTAGTAAATCAATTTTATAATTTTACAGTCTTTAATTATTTTCTCTTGTATTCTCATTAATGCTAAATTTGCATAAAATTTCTAATAGACAACATCGTCAATTCATATTATTCCAAAATTCGAATCTTACTAAATTTCAAAATTTCTAAATCCATGATGAACGATTCGTAACGTGGTTTAAAACACAAGTAAGTTTATAATTATTTGTAATTATAATAAGAACGCATTTATTTAATTTTTATGGCTATTAATAGTTGTTATCTTTAACTAGGTGTACAATATGAGAGGCAATGCTGAAAGTTTTAAATTACTTTTTTAGGTCCAAAAATTAAGATCTTGTGTTATAATAGATATTTTATCAATGGATATGTTTTTCACGCTAAAGATTATGGTGAGGGTAGTGATACTTATAATAGTGAAGTTTGTGTTAAGGGGTCAACTTTCAATAAATTTGAAGTTGATTATTATGACAAGTTAGAACTAAAGATTAAATTGCAATATCATAAGGTGTAAAATACAGTCTTTTTATTCAAATGCTTTTGGGATGATACCAATAGAGGAATTAGAATAGATCTTCACCATGATTTGGTTGAAGTTAATAAAAGAGATAGACTTAGAAACATCAATGACGTTTTTGTATTTGCAAAATAAATGATGTTTTTTTATTTGCCAAATAATACCAACAAGTATATTATACATACACTTCTTCCTTTAGAAAGGATCGTATGAGAGTTTATTGGTTATCCATTGTGAAAATAAAACCTAGGAGTCGTGTCTAAGTTATGAACGATGGTAAGGATAAAGTAAGTAGGGAAAAAGATGTATTTCAAATAGATAAGTTAGTTTATGCATATCGAGTTGCTCCATTTACCAAGTTAGAATAGAATTCTCATTTCCATGTCACTAAGAATACTTATGTTCATGTTGATATTGATGAGTTAAATGATATATTAAATACCAGGTGATATACTAATGTTGATAAAGATGAAAGGATCAAACGATTTTAGTTCAACAAAGAAGATGAAGATGAACAAGAAGATGATGACAATAAAGATTATGATGATTCAGATTAAACATTGGATTTGAACTCATATTAGATGTTTCATAATGTTATACAAATATAAAGAGTTTTGGGAAAATTCTGATGGTGTTGTATAACACCAATGAACACTCACCGACAAACTTAATTCTGCTGGAGAGTTCCAGAGAGTTTTGAGAAAAATTTGATGGTGTTGTATAACACTGATGAACTCACTGACATACTTAATTCCATCAAAGAGAATCAAAGAGCTTTGGGAAAAGAGTTTTGATGGTGTTGTATAACATCAATGAACTCACCAACATATTTAATTTCATTGGAAAGTTCTAGAGAGTTTTGAGAAAATTTTGATGATGTAATTCACCGACAGAGAGACTGACAAATGAAAAATTGTTAGTGAATTTGTGGGTTTTTCTTGAGGTTTCTTATAATTCTAAATAAGAGATGGATCCATAAATGATTTATCAATAGTTTTTTAACATTCCATCGGTAAACTTGTTTGTTAACATGATGACATGGATATATACGATGGTTACACCGATATAATTTTTTTTGGTGAATTTAAATCAGAAATATCAAGACAATGCCTATTTTTCTCCCATATTTCCTTAATTTTTAACACTCTATCTTAGTCTCTCCTCTCTCTCTCTCTATTCAAATTCAGTGGATGACAATCCCTTTCATCTTCTTTAATGGCTGACTCTCTCTGACCTTCTTTGGTGATAACGCTTTTCTCTACTAATTATTATCCAAGGTAAGTCTCTCTCTTTGCTTGATTTCTATTTTGAGAAATTATTTGCTATCACTACATTGCTTCGATGCTTAGTATTGTATTCTCTAGTCTGATTTCATGCATATGAATGGATACAAGCCTTTTCTTGAGAAAATATTAAGGGCCAGTTTTTATTTTTTGTTTTCCATTTCCTTTGAAAGTGTAAAGTGTAAACCACCCTATGTCTAAGATCGATGCCATTATATCACAAGCTAATTTACCCAGACTGACTACTTGTAAAATCTTAGTTTTATCTTGATGCTTTTTCCAAAACTATTATCCATCTAGCATCTACTAAAAATTAATTGGACCTGTATACTTGTCTATGCATCTGGGATTTTCTAACCCTGATATAACTCTAGCACAACTAAATTTTTAGACTTTTTTTCTTGCCAAAATCTTAATTTTTTGAAATGCATGAGATGATTTTCCTTGTGTTTTTTTAACCTTTCTTATGGTATGTTTTATGTCATTCTGATTTTGTCTTTCAAAGTTAATCTAGATACCTTTAGTTCTCTATTACAATTACAATGAGGGTTCTAATGGCATTGCTCATCAAGATGTATGCGGGGGCATTAATAAAGTCTTGGGCTTGCAGCATGAGAAAAATAGTTATTTTTTATGTTGGTTTTTTCTTTATTTTCTTTATTTTTTTTGTGTCCTCTCTAATGTCTTTCTCTTCCACTTTATGCCCTAATTTATAGTGTTTAACTCCCTAGAAAATAAAATCCATTAATTAATTGAAAGATTCATTTTTATTATTTCCTTGTTAAATAAGATCTATAAATTTGATGATCAAAGATTAATTTTTTCATTCTTAAACCGTATATGATCTCTTTTTTTCTCCTTACATTTCAATACGATTCATAATCCAAAATTCTCTAAATATCCTCATTAAAATTTTTCATGTAGTCCAAATCAATCATATACTTTTAATTTTTTTTGGATCTCTACTTTATGAATGAAGATTCCCTTTTATTTTAAATATTTGGATTTTCTTGTTTAGTTGATTTTTTATTATATTGTCTAATCCTCCATTATCTTGATCCCTCCCTTTTTCCTTTCTCATAATTTAACTCTCTAATTTATTTTTCGTTTTTATTTTATACAAACTTCTCATACAATAATAAAATAAGTGAAAGTGTTGAAAATTATAAAAGACAATAAATTGATTGAATCACATAAAAAATAAATATTTTTGAAACTTTTTATATTTTTAAAAATAAATTGAAAAATAGAATTAAAAAATAGGTTATGACAAAAATAGAAGAGTATAGTGGAGTAGTTAAATTATTCATTAAGAAATTCAAAAAATTCATACTCACAACTCCATTACTTATATCTCCTTTAATGTTTCCACCAAATTGATTTTTAACTTCATTTTGAGAAAATTTTCAAATCTCTCAAGTACATCACCTTTATTTTTTTATAAAATAAACATAAGTTTATTTACAAAAGTTATTAGTAAAAGTGATAACATATCTATTTTTTCATGAGTTAGAATTCCTTGAAGTTCATAAATATCAGTATGAATTAACTCTAATAAGTTAGTGTTTTTTTCAACACTTTTATGATTTGAACATATGTTATCACAAGCATAACCCTTTTACCTTTTTTAGTAATCATATATTGATGAGTCCTTATAGTTTGCTTGAAGCCAACTTTGTTTTAAAAAAAATTAACATCAAATTATTTCACGTGAAAGGGGTGTACAACATATCGTTTAGAGTCAATATTCTTCTAGAGATGAATTTTAACTTGACTTCTATATTATCAAACACTTAAGATGATATTTGTATAACAATATAATTGTTTGTGGCTCCTTGTAAGGAAGTTTAAGCTTTGAAACATGTTTATATATGTTATTATCATCACAAATAAGCTTCTCAATTATGTTAGTTTGAGATTAAGGTTCACGAATTTAAAAATTACAAATTCAAGTAATATAGTAATATGCTCTCTTCTTTCTTTTTTTTTTTTTATCATAAATAAAGCATCTATTACAATTTTTGTTATTTATACTTGGTTCTTATTTTCTTGTTATATTTTGGAAGCTACCGATTGTTTTATGTTTTTCTTATTAGGCTTTTATTAGGCATTTTTAGGGTGTTGTTTCTTGGATTACTTATTATTTTTAAGAATTAAATTTACCTCCCTTATGGTTGGTTGTCCATCCATAGCTTTTTTTTGCTAAGATTAATTGCATCTTGTTGTCTAGCTTAATTTTTGCTCCTCCATACGCATATATAGAAGTGATGAGTGCCTTAAAGGATATCTTTTTTTTCTTGTGGCTCATGGTCATTTAAAACTCCTTAAAAGTATGTGGCAGTTGGTCAATAATATTATAAAAAAACAAGATTATCTCCGATCTAAATGCATTTAATCCTAAGCTCTCAACAATTATAATGAAGTCCTAAGCTTCATCCTTGATGGATTTTCCATTAACCATTAGAAAACAATAAGAGTTACTTGCAACATATTTCTATTTTGCAAGGCTTTGCATATTTGTTTTGTGGATGAATAAGTGTTAAAAATCATAAAACATTTTCGCAAGATAGTTAAGGAGATAATATCGATAATTATACTAATATTGTTTATATATTTCTACCTTAGCTTGATGAGCTTCATATTCCTTTTCCAGCTCTTTCTTTTAAGAGGACATCATGGGAAACTTTGATAAGGTTGAGGTAGAATATCACCTTTCTTTTTCACCTTTTAAATTAAAAAAAAAAAGCTTTTTAATATCTCCAATGCTATTTTCAATGGACTACTTAATGTGTTCCACCGGATCTTCTTTAAAAAGTTTGGTCTAGTTTAGTAAGATTTTGCAGAAAAGATATTATTTATATATTTTTTTAGTAAATGACATAGTCAGGCCAATGGATGAATATCTCGTTTTTTCAAAGGAATCAATCGGTGTAGCAAACCTTCTCAATGACTTGTCTTCTTCATGACATAATAATAATAATAATAATAATAATAATAATAATAATAATAATAATAATAATAATAATAATAATAAAACCATGTAGGTGGTGGCCCAGTAGTAAAAACTTGGAACCCAGAGGTTTGCTCCTTCTGTGGTCTCAGTTCGAGCCCTGTGGTTGCTCGTATGATGACCACTAGAGGCTTACATGGTCGTTAACTTCAGGGCTCATGAAATTTGTCGAGGTATGCGCAAGCTGGCCGGAACACCCACGTTAAACTAAAATAATAATAATAATAATAGTCTTCCTCAAGCGCAACTTCTGCTTGCACAATTAAGGGAACGTTTGGGAACGCGGCTGCGGCTGCGTTCCTAAAAAATTTGAAATTTGTTTTTTGCTAAAATTTAATATGGTTTGTACGTTTTGGATCGTTTTGATGTGCTGATGTCAAAAATGATTTTTAAAAAATAAAAAAACATCATTGGCATGTATTTTGGCACGAAAAGTTATTTGAAAAGCACCCGCAACCACACTGCCAAACACGCTCTAAGTAAGCCTGAATAATCTTTATAACTTTTTGACAGGCATTAATTAACAGTTGCCAATAATAATAATAATATATTGAAAATGAGCTGGACATAATTTCTTGCGGGCAAAGATCTCCAATAATCTTTTTAACTTTTTGACATGCATTAATTATTTATATCGAGATTTCACGGGTGGCACACCCTCATGAAAGCCAAGAGTTTTGCTAAAACGTCAGGTGTGACATGAAGGGTTATGTTGTAGCACCGAAGGATAATAACAACAAGAATTATTTATTTACTACCTTGCTATTGTATTATTGTTAAGGTCGGCAACAGTAGGGTTTTTATCTGTTTCCATAACAACACCTGACAGTATGTGTCAATTAAACCCTAAAGTGGTTATTAACTAAAGCAAAAATATAAATAATTCATTATAATAAAGAATATATTAAGAGATATACCTTAGAGTCCCTTTCTCTTTGTTAAAACTTCTACGTACTTTATAGAAGAAGAAGAAAAATCATCAACACCGACGCAATTAATCAAATCACATAGTTTTCCCTTGATAAATATATTTCAGAGGAACCCAATATCTCATTTATTGTCAAAATCAGTGTTGTTTTAAATCTAGTTTACGAACTGACTTTAGGGCAAATAAATTAATAGTTGGCTTTCAATATAGATAGAAAGATTTTCTCCAAACATATTAAATAGAAAATGACATTGTGGTGGCTCCATTAAATATTGTGGACCATTTTTATTTGTTTTTTTCTTTTCTTTTTTAATTTTCTAGTAATAATGTTGTTATTAATTTGTTTGGCCTTTTCTTTTTGAAGTTGACTTGTATGCTCGAGGGTAACACTTAATTACTTTATTAAACTTTCTCATTATTTATTAGAGATAGGCTTAAGTGAGTTATTTTAATTAAATTAATGATGTTGATTTCTCACGGCAGATCAAACAACAAAAAGTAAAGAATTTTTTAGTCAAACATTGTAGAATTGAGGAAACCTTCGCCCATTGTATTGAAAAAAAAGAAGCAAAATCACTACTTCTTTCTTTCTTTCTTTGATCCTTAGATTGTTTTAAAATACATTTTACTTCAAGTAATTGAGCACATTTTACATGTTAGAATTAAAATGTGATTCTAACATGTAAGGAGATGATTCTAATGTGTATAGACATTCATATGGTCTAATGAAGAGAGCTCATACGAAACAACTACAAAGTACCTTAACAAGTAAGATTAGTGTATCTAAAGTTTCGATGAGTTTGGAGGATTGTAAACTGAATGAAAATGGTTCAAATATGTTTGTTTGTTTTCAAATAAGGCATGGGTCATAATTTGAGAGTTTTGAAGAGTTTAGGTTTACTATCAGTCTGTGGGCCAATTTAAGTCCAAAATTTCACCACCTTATTGCATTGAAAAATAAGCCTATTTTATATAGTTTTCAAGTTCAGAATATCATCTTTCTAGATTGTTCAACCATATATGCATTAGAGTTGTGTGCGAGAGGTTATGGTTGTTTTAATTTTTTTTATGTCTCTCTGTGTGTTCTATAAGTCATAAAACATGTGCTATTTATTATTTGTTTAGTTTTCTAAATAAAGTCACTTATTTGGGTTTCAATTATGTTATTTTGGTATTTTCTAGACTTGAAGGGTTGTTTTAAGTATATAATGATGTTTCAGACTAAGTATTAAAAACTTTTGGAAATAATATAAAACCTTTCAACTTCCTATTTAGAGAGCTTTCTTCCTTATTATTTCATTTTTAGATTTGGTTGACGAATAAATTAGACCTATCACTCTTAATCATAAAGAGTGTGGCCTTTTTATCTTGATTAGAATTTCTTTATGGCGTCTCTAACTTATCAAAGTGTTTCATTCAAACTTTATCCGTCATTTCTATTATAAATTATGTAATTTTTAGCATAAACATTATAAGAAAAATCATAGAATCAAACCTACCTTCTTTTATCTTCATATCAGATTGCTAGTTTGTTTGGGTTAGGAACCTAAGGCATATTATTTTGGTATCAGAGCAAAAGTTTTAGAACTAATTTGGGACTTTGTATGTGGCTAACTTGGAATTAGAAATATCAAGGATTGTGGACTGAAATAAATTGTTTTCTTTGACTTAGATTTGAATTGAAATAAGTTTTTCCTTGCTGATTGTGGTGACCATTTGTATTCTTCATTAAATTTGTGATATGAGTTGAGAGACATTATTGTTCAGATTTGTGTGTGAATTGTGGGGAATTGATATATTATGACTGAAGAAAAAGATAAAGTTTTGAGAGGAATCAATTTGAAACAAGCGCAACTTATTGGGTTACAACAATATAATGACAAGATTCGAGAAGAAATGACATGAATTTATGATCAAATAAATGCCCTTATGTAAATATTGCAAAGGAACAATTTGCAGCCCTAACAAAGACAAGCTCATAGGGTGCAATGAAATGTTATTGTAGAGGCTGAATTAGAGCTGAATAGGGATGACAAAACTAATGAAAGAGGTAGATTGAGAAGGCAGAATAATCACTCTCCTAGTGGAATTAAACTTAAAGTTCCATCATTTAAAGGTAGCAGCTCATCTGAGGAGTACTTAGAGTGGGTTTAGAAGGTTAAGAAGGTGTTCGATTTGTATGAGTATATTGAAAAAAGGAAGTGTAAAGTGGTTGTATTGGAATTTATCGAATATTTCTTTGTTATGGTGGGAGAACTTGAAAATTCATAGGAGAAAGGATGACAAAGAGGATATCACCACTTGGATGATTATGAAAAAGGGTGATGAAAAAAAGGTTTGTACCTAATTACTACAAATAAGAGTTATACATAAAAATTCATACATTATAACAAGGTTCTTTGAGTGTAAAAGAGTATGTGATGGAGTTTGATCTATTAATGATACGTTATGAATTGACAGAATCTCAAGAACATACTATAGCCAGGTTCATTAGTAGGTTAAGGAATGATATTGTTAATATTATTGAGTTGCAGCCATATATCTTTCTTGAGGATATAATAAAACTTGCGATGAGGGCAGAGAGACAATAAAAGAATGGGAGTTTTCAAGCTAGGATAACAACATCAAAAGCTTTAAAATGTATTATCACATCTTCGTGAACATGGAATGCACCTAAACGAGATGGGAAAGTAGGGTTTAGTAAGGGGAGTACAAGTTCAGGCTCTACAAAAGGTAAAGAAAAGGTGACCGAACCTCAACATCCTAAGAGGTTGTGAGACATTAAATGTCTCAAATGTTTAGGGAAGGGGTATATTGCTTCTTAATGTCCAAACAAGAGAGTTATGGCGGTGCATAGGAAATATAGAGAGTTGGTTAGTTGTGATGAGGCCGAAACTAAAGTTGAGGATGAGATATGAGAGGATGAGAAGAAGAAGATTTTGAGCCAGTAGAAGGGGATTTGTTAATAATGCAATGAGTTTTCAATGCACGAGTTAATGTTAGTGAAGAATAACATAAGAACATTTTTCATACAAGATGTCAGATTCGAGATTAGGTGTGTGGAATGATCATTGACAATTGAAGTTGCACTAACATTACGTCCACTACTTTGGTGGAGAAATTGTATCCATATCCTAAACTATATAGTTTACGGTGGTTTAACTAGAATGGAGAGAGATTCGGGTGACAAAACAAGTTTATGTGTCTTTTTCCATAAAAAAACTATCATAATAAGGTTTTGTGTGATATGGCTCAGATGTTAGCTAGCCATATTTTATTAGGGTGTCTGTGGTAATTTGATGAAGATGTGACCTATAATGGACGGAAGAATACTTTCTTATTTATGCTGAATAAGAAGAAGGTGAATTTATTGCCATTGAATTCTTGATAAGTTAAAGAGGATAAGTTGCAAAGTAAAAAAAAAGGTGAAATCGGGTAAATGGCTTATGTTAGCCAATAAGAGAGATATCAAACAATTACTAGCTTCAATTAGGGCTATTTTCATAGTATGGGTAAAACTATTATTACAAGTAAAGAATGTGGAATTGCCAAAAAAAAGATAATGAAATTGCTTAAGAAGTTTTCAAATGTGTTTCCAAAATAGTTACCTAGGGTTTACCACCTATTCATGGAATTGAGCATCAAATTGACTTGGTATCGGGAGCTTCACTTCCTAACTGACCAGCCTATAGGTGTAATCCAGAGGAGGTAAAGGAGATTCAAAGGTAGGTTGGTGAGCTTTTAGAGAAAGGCTACGTATGAGAGTCATTTAGTCCATATTTTATGCCTACCTTGCTTTTGTTGAAAAAGGATGGTACCATACAAATGTGTGTTAACAATCATGCAATCAACAAGATAATAATTAAGTATCAATTTTCTATACCTAGACTTGATGAGTTGCATGGTGCTGCATTGTTTTCTAAGATTGATTTGATGAGTGGTTATTATCATATTAAGATGAAAGATGGGAGGTGAGTGAAAAACAACATTTAAAACTAAACATAAGTTGTATGAATGGATGATAATGCCATTTAGGATATCTAACACACCTAGTACATTTAAGCGACTCATGAATCATGTTTTAAGGAAGCATATTGGATTGTTTGTTGTCATGTATTTTGATGATATTTCGGTATATAGTAAAACTTTTGATGATTATGTGGAGCATCTTAAGGCTGTATTTGAAACTCGCGTGATGTTAAGTTGTATGGGAAGCTAAAAAAGTATCATTTCTGTCAAGAAAGTGTTGTGTTTCTTGGTTATATCTTTTCTAGTGGTGGGGCTAAGGTTGATAAAGAAAAAATAAAAGCAATTAAAGACTGGCCGAAACCTACTAATCTTGCTAATGTGAGGAGTTCTCATGGTTTAACTTTATTTTATCAGCGATTTATGAAGAACTTCAATTCTATAATTACACTTTTGACCGAATGTTTGAAAAACATAAGTGAGTTTCGGTGGAGCAAAAATGCACAGAAGTCTTTTGAGTTGATTAAAGAGAAGTTATGTATTGCTCCTATTTTAGCATTTCTAGATTTTGCTAAGATGTTTGAGATAGAGTGTGATGCTTTCGGGGTTGGAATTGGGGCTATATTATTACAAGAAAAAAGGTCTATTGCATACTTTAGTGAAAAGCTAAATGGTGCACAATTAAACTACTCAATTTATGACAAAGAGTTTATGCTTTAATTCAAGCTCTAGAGGTATGCCAATATTACTTATTACCAGAAAAGTTTGTTGTGCATTCTGACTATGAATCTTTAAAGTATATTACGGGTCAAAGCAAGCTGAATTGAAGACATGCTAAGTAGGTATAGTTTATGGAGTCATTTCTATATGTCATCAAGTATAAGAAGAGACAAGTCAATGTATTTGTCGATGCTCTTTTTAAGTGGTATGCATCACTTTCTATATTGAATGCAAGGTTGTTGGGTTTTGAACAAGTGAAAGATCAATATGCCTATGATTCTTACTTGCTAATATGGTTGCTGAATGTGCTAAGGGAGCTTGTGATGGGTTCTTTATGCATGATGGTTACTTGTTCAAGACGGGCATAATGTGTATTCCTTCAAGTTCTTTACAGGTGTTGCTTGTGCAAGTGGCTCATGGTGGTGGCCTTAGTGGTCATTTTGGTGAAAAGAAGACTTATGAGCTGCTGAAATAACATTTCTTTTGGCTTAACACAATTAAAGGATGTTCATAAAGTGATTGAGACATGTGTTGTAGGGGCAAAGAGAATGCATTTAAGCTATATATGTCGTTGCCTATTCTAAAGCAGTTATAGATGGATATCAACATGGACTTTATACTCGGGTTGCCTAAAACACAACATGGAAAAGACTTAGTAATGGTTATGGGTGATCGATTTTCCAAAATGTCACATTTTATACCTTGACACAAGATTGACAATGCTGCAAATATTATTGATTTGTTTTTTAGGGAAGTTGTATGTTTGCATGAAGTCCTTGAAAGTATGGTATCTAATCGTGATGTAAAGTTCCTAAGCTATTTTTTGAAGATTCTTTGGAGAAAGCTTGGAACAAAACTACTGTTCATTATGACATGTCATCTGCAAACCGATGGACAAACCAAGGTAGTGAACCAAACTCTTTCTTCTTTATTGTGATCTATTATAAGTAAAAATCTGAAGAGTTGTGACACTTGTTTGCTTATTGTGGAGTTTGCTTATAATCTTAGTGTGAATGGAGCTACAAAATTTTCACCATTTAAAGTTATGTATGGTTTTAAATCTTGTGTTCCTATTGATCTAGTGTTTATTCCAATTAAAGAGAGGACTTCTATGGATGGGGTGAAAAGGGTTTTAATGATGAAAAAACTTCATAAATAGGTTCGATCTCATGTAAAGAAGAAGATGACAAAGTATGGAAAACATGACAATAAAGGGCGGAAGATGGTCAGATTTGAGCCGCGAGATCTTGTTTAGATTTATCTTAGTAAAGATAGATTTTCAAGCAAGTAAAAATCCAAATTGATACCGAGAGATGATGGACCATTTCGAGTTGTTGAAAGGGTGAATGGTATTGCTTACAAGGTTGACTGATGAGTACAATGTTTCAAATACTTTTAATGTAAAAGACTTGTCACCTTATTTAGAAGATGTTAACAATTCTAATTTAAGGAAGAATCACTTTCAACCCGAAGGTGATGATATTCATCATGATTTAACATAAAAGGGGTTGATTCTAACGTGTATGGGCATTCAAATAATTCAATGATGAGAGTTCAAGTGAAACAACTAGAAAGTGCCTTAATAAGTTAAATTAGCATGATTGAAGCTTGAATGAGTTTGAAGGCTTATAAACTAAATGGGAATGGTTTAAATATGTTTGTTTGTTTTCAAAAAAGGCGTGGGTCATAATTTGGGAGTTTTGAAGAGTTTGAGTTTGCTACCATCTCATGGGCCAATTTAAGTTCGATTTTTCACCACCTTATTGCATTAGAGAATAAGCTTATTCTATATGGTTTTCAAGTTCAGAATGTCATCTTTCTAGATTGTCCAACCATACATGCATTGAAGTTGCGTGCGAGAAGTTATGATTGTTTTAATTTTTATGTTTGTGTGATAAGTAAAAAACATGTACTATTTATTATTTGTCTAGTTTTCTAAACAAAATCATTTATTTGGGTCTTATTTATATCATTTTGGTATTTCCTAGACTTAAAAGGTTATTCCAAATATATAATGATGTTTCAGGCCAAGTATTAAGAACTTTTGAAAATAATATAAAACTTTTCAACTTCTCATTTACAGAGCTTTCTTCCTTGTTTTTCTATTTCCAGAATTGGTTGAAGAACAAATCAGATTTATCGCTCTTAATCACAAAGTGTGTGGCATCTTTATCATGATTGAAATTCTTTTACGACATCTCCAACTTATCAAAGAGTTTTATTAAGACTTTATCCCTCATTTTCATTAATAATCATGTAATTTTCAACCTAAACACAATAAAAAAACCATATAGCCAAACCTACCTTCCTTCATCTTCATATCAGATCACGCTAGTTTGATTAGGTTAAGAACCTAAGGCACATCAAAGAATTGAAAACAAAAAACACAAGGCCACAAGACTTACTGAGGCCCTGTTTGTTTATTGGAAAATAATTGTCTTTTGAAAAGTGATTTTTATAGAAAATGAATTCTTGAAAAATAGATAAATTTTTTTTATGTTTGACAATTTCATGAAAAATAAGTTAGAAAACACTTTCTAGTATTTGGCTATGCTATAGAAAATAGCTTATTAATATTTTATTTTATTTTTAAGTTTATTAAAAGAATAATGACGAAAACTAACAGATAAAAAAGTTGAAGGATGATAAAATTGAAAAGAAATCTCAAGTTTTTAAATTATTTCAAATAAAATAAATAAAATGAAGACCAAATTTGATAATAAAAAAAATTCAATTAAGAAAAGGATAAGAGAAAAACAAATAACAATTAAAAAAATGATGACTATAGTTAATATAAAAATCAATTAAATCAATTCTAAGGAATGAGATTGAGAAAAAAATAAATAAACAAAGGTTTCAAAACAAAATATATAGCAATCAAAAGATTAAGAACTAGATTTGATAAAATTAATAAATAACATGGATTTTTTTAATTTTTTGCATCTTCTTGAAAGTATATTCCGTCCAAAATAAAAAAAATAATATTTTTTTCTGGAAAATAAGTCAAATTTTTATTGGATTATAAAATATTTTTTATTAACTTTTTTAATTGACAAACAAATATAGAAAAACTCATGAAACAAAGAGGCCTGGGTAAGGACATTTATTTATTACATAAAAGTTTATCTAAGGATTAGGTTGAAAATTTTCAAAACTTTGGGGTGCTTATTGTGATATGACAGGGCCTTCATAACAATTTTCACAATTAGATGGTCTTGATTTTAAGATTTATTTATTTTATCTTAACCAAAAATGAAAAGGAGTTGCAATTTGAAGGAAAAACAAGATCCCTACGCTTGCCGGATGGCGGCTTCCATGAGATTGGAAACGTGATTGAGGCACCAATTGTTGGGCACATCATAATAATAATAATAATAATAATAATAATAATATGTTATTAGCTAGGAGAAAACATCTCTTGTTAATTTATTTTCCTTTCGATGATCAAGTTTAGTTTGGGGGCATATCCGTCCGTAACCTATATATGTATTTTTTTTTTACCAAAAGAATCGAATTCCACTCTCTTGTAAAAATAATGTGAAAGACAATACACGTGAGCTCAGGGATTAATTAATAATATTTTATTAGTTATTTTATAAATTTATTTTGAAGAAAAAAAAAAACTCATGATCCACAAAAAATAATAAAAATATCTTTACATAATTTTTTCCCTCCTATTTATATCTATATTTTCTTTAAAATGGGCTTAGAGAATAATTATTAGAATATTACTAATTATTCCCTAAAAACAATGAAATTGCTTAATTTTGTGCTCTCTCCCAAGTAAATTTACACATCTTATTTTTATAATTAATTATCTTTATGTACCTTGGGCAAGCAAAATTGAATTTGAAGTTGTCGTAGACTCATGCACGAGGATCTACATTGATTAAGTTAAGAAACAAGACTCCAAAAAATCTACCAAGCTCACATCGGTTACATCCATGGCTTATATATATATATATATATATTCAAAACTAGATTGAACCAAAAATCAGTTTAACTGATGATTTTGATTTGGTTCTGTTAGGTTTTTTAAAGAGAAAAACCAGCGAAATTTGTGGATCTTCTTAGAGTGTTTTAGGGCATTTAGTTCCTGTTTTGTCTCAGCAAACATCTCTTTGTCATAGGCATCTAACAAGTATTAAAACTCATAGTACAAAATTGTTCAGGAAAAATCCATAAGAACATAGAAAAAACAGTTGTACTAAAAGTTACATAAAATTATTTGCAGGCTAGAAACGTAGCCATTCCTATTCATATTCATACTGTAAAGGTGAAATCGGGCTGCATTTCATCTCTAGTACTCTCAAGGAAGATAAAACCTACATAGAATTATATAAAAAAAAAAACAAGATAAGGTGAAGAGGTGAAGAAACAGGTATGATGAGGTAATAGTTATAAAACACTCTCAAATACAAAACGTTTTATCAGCCAACTACCATTTGTTTTGCCTCCCATTAATTAGATAAGCACAAAAGCAACATTATCTTTGATTATGTAGGCAAAAAGGGTTCGATTCAAATGTTGTTAACACTTGCTCAGTTAACATATCCAAGTTCTGAAATTTTTTGCTTCAGCTAGTTTGGTTCGGTTAAATTGTTTTTAGGTTTTTAAAATCAAAATCAAACCGAATTGGTTCTTTCATTACCAGAAAATTAATTATCACTAATAGAATATTTCGTCAGTATTTAAGTTGTATTTCCATCACCATATAAATCACTAATAGATTTTTCAATGGAAACTTGTCATTGACGAGTTTCCCATTAAGGATATCATGTTCGGTCTGTAATTCAATCGATGAAGTTACTTACAGACAAAAACCTCGATATAATATCCGCGCCAAATAAAAAATAAACCTGACCATTTTTCTATCGGCCAAACCACCAATAAATATTATCGATGGATTAACGATGAAATACTCATCGGTAATGGATTGTGTATCACTAATAGATTTTTTGATAGAATCATCAATATAAAATTTTTAAATTGGCAATTTGAGAGGTAACCTACATTGTTAATGAAAAATTCAAAGATTTTCAAAAATAGTCTAATTGTTCCAAGCAACCTGCCCATTGTATAAAAAAAAATAGAAGATTTTTTAAAGTAGTCTAATTGTTTCAGGTGATATGTCTATTGTTGAGAAGTTCAATTTCTTTTTGAAAGTGATCTAATTATTCTAAGCGACCTGCTCGTTGGTGAAAAAAGTCAGATTTTTTTTTAAAAATAGTCTAATTGTTCTTCTAGGCAATTTGCCTATTAGTGTAAATGGTCGAATTGTTCCAAACGACTTGCCTGTTTGTGTGAAAAACTCATAGCTTTTTTAAAAGTGGTCTAATTGTTCCAGGCAACCTACTTGTTTGTGAGAAAAATTCATAGATTTTTCAAAAGTAGTCTATTTGTTCCAGACAACCTGCTCGTTTATGAAATACATGAAAGTGATTTCAACAATAATCTTATTTTCAAAAGTGATCTATGATGATGTGTACAACATGATTTTAATCAATAAAGCCACTTATTTTCCTTTCCATTAATGGTGTCACCAACCACTATCTAAGAAGAGAGATCATGATAGATTCACTTCAGATCTCTTTCCTATCTAGTTCTTATCGGTGTTTGGTGGCTACTAAAGGAAAAAAATGGTTTGACTCGTATATCTAGTTTTGGTGTTATTTTGGGTTACTATTATGGTGGTTTAATTTAGTGGTTCAATGTTTCAAGTATAGAAAGAAATCAAAGCTGATTGTTGTGGTATATGGAGATGGGTAGTTAAAGAAGGTTCAAACTAGTCGGTATTAGAGATAGGAAGGATGGTTTAGTTGTCTAGGTAGTTGGAGGTTGTTGTTGGTTTTATGAGGGTGGTGGATGATACTAGTTAGATCATGACTTAGGGTTTAAATGGTTATTATTTTGCTTGTTTTGGGTTAGTAACAAGTTTCAGACCAATTAAAGGGGGTCTATGAAGGCTATGTTGTTTGGGTACTATAAATAATAAGAATCAACAAGCAATACTATAAGATCCATTACATGTGTCGATTGTAAATATTACAAGGGTAAGAGCTAAGAGGATCAAATATATATTTAAGGGCTGATTCATGATATTTGGTCTAAGCAAGTTTCAAAAACTTTTTCTAAGGTGGTGTCAAACATGAAGTTGAATTCCAAGAAAGATCAAACTTTGATTAATATTATCTAAGTAATAGATCAAGTTGTTTAACATGTATAACATATACGGATTGGGCCTTATTAGATACAAATATGAGTTTTGTACTTTATTCTTATTCAGTTTTGAATTTAAGTTAGTTAGGTAGTTAGTTATGTGGATTTAATTTAGACTTATTAGTGAATCATTGTTTATTTTGTAAGTCATATTATATAAGTAGTTGAAATAAGATTGAAAAGAAAGAATTTATATTGTTACTAAAAATCAAGCAGCGTGAGAGCATTTTTTTTTAGGCTCTTCATTGAACTTCCATAAATGATCAAATATATCATATTTATGGCATTAACCATATACCTTTGATTCTTGGTTTAAGAAATAATTGTGTCAGGATTTTTCAATCTAATTTTAACTTTCTTGAATGTATATTTCAATTATTGATTGTGAATTATAAGGTTTAGCCTCTCATGTTTTCATCAATTTGGTAATAAAACATGGCTCTAAAATCAAGTTCACTATTTTTTTAATTTTTTATTTTGTTCTTATTTCTGTTATTGTTCGAGTTTTTTTTCTTTTAAATATTATAGCTTATATAATTGTTCTTGTCGTCAAATTGCACCATAAAGGTTTAAAATTTACATTGTGCACATTCATCAAAACAATTATCTCATATTACTAAAAAATAGTCTTCTACTTAATTTCATTTTATAGTGAGAAAAAAAAATCATTAATGTTCAACTCATATGCACTTGAACTCAATATGTAACTGGACCTAGAGATATTGAGTTTGACAAATCACTAGACTTATATGTATATGAGCTTAGCACAAAACTGAACTCAAAGATGTTGAGCTTGGAAGCAAGTTAGATCTATGCTATCTGAGTTTAATATTTTGTCAAGTCTAGATATATTAGGTTATCATTATGTCTTTGACTTTTTTAAACACGTACTTAGACAAGCAATAAAAAAAAAATTAAAATACATTAATCCATCAATATGTATATTCACCTTCCATGTCGCTTTTACTCATCAGCTTGCAGATATGGTAACGAAGGCACTTGAACGTGATGACTTTCACAAACTAGTTAGCAAGTTGGGCATTTACAAACCTTCATGCTCCCATTTATTTAAAGTAGAGTATCGCAGTATGCTTTTCATTATTATTGTATCTTCCAATATCTCTTACCTTCTCCTTGTGGTAAACATGCATAGCTTATTGAGGAAGGCAAACTGGGAAACAGGATGGGCTCGTCATCTTTGCCTTGCCTCTAGGTCAGGGTTTTTGTAAGAATAGGAAAATAAACCCCTTCTCATAGCCCTTTCTCGTAATTCAACCACGTATCTTTATTATCTTAATTTTCCTAAAAAAATAAATCCGCAAATCTTACCTCTCAATACTTCCAAATCAACGTCGAAGAATCCGCCACGTAATTAAACAACGTTTTAATATTCCAGAATCCAGATATAAAAATTCAATCAACCTCCCTCTCTCTTTCCCTCCCTCTCTCTCTCTCAAGATTTGCTCTTTCACTGTCACCAAGAACAACAGATCCCTAATTGAAAAAAGGAATCCCTAATCCCTCAACCTTCTAATCGACTGGATTCTCCAATTCTTAATTTTCATGATCAAATTCTAGCACTAACGGCGTCGTTTTCATTACGCGCTTGTGATTGTTTTTCTTGACTCTTGCTGGTTTTGGTTCCTTTTGTTTTAAAATTGTGGATGATAATTGGAATCAAAGAATGAACGATGCCGGTGCTGCGTAGTCAAGTGCTCAGAGGCCGGGGAGGAGAAGCAACACCGAAGCAAGAAAATAAACAGAAGATGCATCAGGAGCACAAGAACAATCCAGACGAAGTAGTAGAGCCGATTGCGACAAGGACAAGGAGAAGGCGGGCAGCAGCGGGGGCGGCATTGGATAAGGAACAGAAAGCCGGCAATGAGAGGGTAGTAGTGGGTGTGGGTGGTGCTGTTGTGGTGGGGACGGTGAAAGAGGAGGAGGAGGAGGAGAAAAGGGATTTAGAGTTTGTTGGAGAAAAGAAGCTGATGGATGTGTTTGATAGTGGTGGCAAAGGTAATGATAAGCCACTTGCTGCTGGCGGAGAGGATGAGGGAACCTCTGCTCCGATACCCGACCAGGTTATTTTTTGTTAATCTGAATTTACTTTATTTTTTTTTTTAGCTTTTAAAAGTTGGGTGATGGTGATCGCTATTGTCTTTGTGATTAACAAAGGGAATTGAGCAAATTCACCGCGGTATGGCTGAACCGCGACTACTATTGATTTTAATAATTACTATATTATTCTCTATTGTGTGATTCTGATTGAACAATTAGATAGGAATATATAATGCTCATAATTACTATATTTTCCTCTACTGTACCTGATTCTGATTGAACAACCAGGTAGGAATAGTTAATGTTGATTCTGCTGATTGCATATGAGATTGAGACCATTGTAGAAACCTGTTTTTGCTGGAATGCTACTTGTTCAGTCCAAAAATTTGTAATTTTGTTTTTTGCCAACTCTTGAAATTAAGCAATGCCAAGACGGAGTCTTTTTAGTTTTCTGATGTATATTTTAGAGGAGGGTTGCAGAATTTTTTTTTAGTTTTCTTGAAGAACCACAAAAGTGTTGGGAAGATGGGTTTCCTAACTATAATTTTCTTTGTAGAAACTGGAATAGTGCAAGAATTTTGTAAACAACTAAACATTGCATTATGTATCTTGTCTCAAGTACTGTTCTTGCTTTATATATTGGAATTGATATTTGGTAATTTTCAATGAAAAAGGAGGATTAGGAAAATAGATGAGCAATGCAGAAGAAAAGTGAAAACTACTTTGCAAAGGTAGTTACACTGCACCCTCTAACCCTTTAACTATGGGACAATGCCCAAACTGTTAAAGCCATGTCCATTTAAGTCAATGTTTCTCCTAAATGGGATTCCCTGTTGGATTGATGGGATGGTTGTATGAAATATTAGATGGTAGACTTAAATAAGAAAGCTTAAGATTCAAACCGGAATATTGAATATAATTTCTAAAGGTTTGAGATGAGTTATAGAAAATTTTGGAAAGATGTCTTAGTATGTTGGCCCCATTTGTGTAGTAGAAAGCAACAGTTGAATGCACCCTTGTTGTATTGACTAGCTTGTTTAATTAGATATCCCAAATGTTTCTAGATTTCTCCACTAGATCCTACCCACACATAAAAGTTATGTTTTCCAGATAATTCTGTCTGATCTATAATTCATAAAAAGTAATGGTTGCCAACAGAAGGACAAGAATAGAACTAGTATTACACAATGTTGCCAAAGCGCCAGGCACCCTAAGGTGTCAAGGTTGTCAAATGCAAGCGCCTGAATAAAACAAGGAAAAATATATGTACATGTATAATATTATAATATATAAATCATAAATATATATGTTAAAAATTAAGATCGGAAAATCAAAGTGAAACTCAAAATATTTTAACATAGTTATAAAAAGTTATTTTATTCATCTTTAAAAATAAAATAAGACAATTTAAAAAAGCAAGTAGATTAAAATAGTTAAATTTAAAATGCTAAAGTTTGGAATAAACTAAGTTGATTAAAAAAAAGGAATAAACTGAAAGTTTCAAAACAGTAAACACGACAAGAAAAAATAATTAAGTGTGAAGTTTGAAATTGAAGTTTCAAAAACAATAAACAAGAAAAAAAATCAACTGTGAAGTTTGATAAATGATGAACTTGAGATTTGAGAAAATGTTCTTTTATTAAAAAAAAAGTAAAATTTTTTATAACATAACACATGGATATTTAAAGAGAGAAGACAATAGGTAAAGACGAAATAAGATATGCCATATCAATTTCTTTTTTTCTTTTACTTTTATTCAATGGTAATATTTATTGATATCGTTATCTTAGTTGTATTAAAGTTAGTACTCAACTACTTGATTTGTTTCTTTTATTATTATTATTATATCAAATTATTATACATTAAACAAAAAGAGCTCAGTGTTTCATTGTGAAGGGCCTCGCATTTCACTGTGGGATTTGCACAGTGAAATGACCATTTTACCCTTCATAGTGAAACATATAACTTGCTTCCAAAGGAAAAATCCTCTTTTCAACAAGATCAATTTGTCATCCCAAGCTTGGATGGGGGTGGAATAGTCTTTTTACTTTTTATTTGCATAATATAATGTCTAAAATACCCTTAAAAGTTAAATTTTTGTAACTTTTGGTCAGGGGTATTTTAAGTTTTTCCTTTTCAAAAGCACAGTGTAATTACTAAAGTGCTCTTGAAAGAGACCACATAAGTGATGAAGAAAAAAAATAAATGAAGAAGAAACAAACAAACTAAAAGATGTAACTCATTCTTTGGAAAAGTGGGGCTGCCAGATGTGCCTCTAGCCAGTGTTGTCAAAGGAAAACATGCTGAAGCACCACCTGCATGCCTAAGCACTCACTTGAATCAAACAAGGTGTTATGCTATAAATCCAAATAAAATATATGTATAATATTATAATATATAAATCACAAATATACATGTTAAAAATTAAGATTGGAAAATTGTGAAACTCAAAATATTTTAACATAGTCATAAAAAGTTGTATTATTCACTCTACTCTTAAAAACAAAATAAGACAATTTAAATGAGCAAGTAAATTAAACTAGTTAAACATAAGATGCTAAACTTTGGAATAAACTAAGTTGATTATAAAAAGAAGAAGAAGAATACACCAAGTTTCAGAAACAGTAAACACGACAAGAAAACAAAATCAATTGTGAAGTTTGATAAGTGATGAATTTGAGATTTTTAAAAAATGTTCTTTTATTAAAAAAATAAAGTACAATTTTCGGCAGCATAACAGATGGATATATAAAGAGAACATCTATTTTGACTAGTCACTTGGTGCTTGCACTCCTGGTGAGTGCCACCTTGAAAATTAAAAGGTGATGGTTTCTCCTCGCCTTGCCTGGAGTGCATAGGCAAGTGCTTTAGCCCCTCTTGACAACCTGTCAAATGTCCAAAGCACTGCGCCTGAATAAAACAAGGTGCTATGCTATAAATTCACAAATATATATGTTAAAAAAATAAGATTAGAAAATCAAAGTGAAACTTGAAATATTTTAACATAGTAATAAAAAGTACTACTATTCACCCTTAAAAACAAAATAAGACAATTTAAAAGAGTAAGTAGATTAAAATAGTTAAACTTACATATTATCATTATTAATCTTTCAACACATCATCATCTATCCTTTCATCTCCTTCACTTGAGTCGCCTATATGCTCCATTTCAAAATTATCATTTGAATCATTATCTCTTAAACTATAATGCACTTCTTTAGAATTATAACTTGATCTCACTTCATGTCTAGATTTTGAACTTGATGGTCCTCCTACGCTTCTCAACTTTGTTTCCTGCCTAATGTTTTTTCTAGGTTCTTCAGCTCTAGTTGCCCTTGCCACGTCACTAAAGGCTAAAGTGTCATCATCAAACACCAATTCATCCATTTTGATGATATTGTTTTTTTTTTAATCCTACCCTTTACTTTTACAATTATACGCTTTAATTATTTTTGGTGGTCGATAAAAAGAATATGGACAAATAGGTTAAAACACATATCAATTAAAAAAAAGGGGTAAAAGAACATATATTTTGACCAGGTGCTGAAACAATCACCTAGTGCTTGCATTCCAAGTGAGTGCCTATGCAACACCTAGATAAAATGCCTCATCTGAAAAAATAAAAGGCGCTAGGTCTCCCCTTTTCTCGCTTGGAGCCCCTAGGCGAGTGAGTGCCTCTTGACACGATGGAATTAAAAAGTGAAATACCAATAAAGTCAAGAAAATCTACCCATCAACTATTAAAAGAAATCAAGTATTAGTGGGAAACATGGAGAGAATTAAGGACATTGTTGTTGGTGGTGGCGGCGGCGGTGACTTCACGAGGTTCAAGAAACAGTTCATCGCCACTTCATTCTGGTTCTACTTAAAGGCCCCGTTTGTTTTTGTGGCTGCAAAGTGTTTTTGCAAAAATTTGAATTTTTTTCTTCAAATTAAGTTTTTGGTGTTTTTATATTGTTTGAATATGTTGATGCCAAAAACAATTTTTCTTTTAAAAAAAATTATTTCTATGCATTTCCAAGCGAAAAGCATTTTGAAAACCAACCATTACCATAATGCCAAACAGGCTCTTCATTCACTATTAATATACACCCTCATACAGTCCCCAGCCGGTCAACAGTTGCAAGCCAATGCTTTTTAGAAAGTCTAGGCAGTCTATCCAATCAAATTAGTGCCTTTGCGAGTGTGAATGTGAGCAGGAAGTCCACTCAGTCCAAGCCCCTTTCTGGCTTGTTTTTTCTATGACTAATTCACTGTTATTATGTAGTCAAATTTGTTTTTCTAGTATCAAGAAAGTGCTAACATCACTTTGGTGCATTACTCCGCAGCAAGTTATCATTTTTTCAGATAATGAAACTTCTTGTATTTCTCATCCGTCAGCAAGGATTAAAGACCCTATTTTTGTGAGATTTTTTTAAAAATCATTTGTCTTTGGTGAACACAATTCATTGTGAATGTTCTTTTTTTTTTTTTTCCATTTGCAGTATCGATTTTCTTTTGATAGTTCATTTCACTATTTCTAGGATTTAAAATAGCTACAATGCTTTCTTTTTTCTACCATTGATGGAAAGCATAATTCTTAGCTGTTCTTGTAGACAGAGTATTGTCTGCATTTTTCAAATACATTTCTAGTGTGTTTTTTTTCCTTTGGCACACACTCTTTACCTTCCTCCTTGTCTCTTTTGTCATTCCCAATAATGCACTCAACTTGATTATCATTAAAAATCATGAAATTTTAATTCTCTTTTACTCATTGCCATTATATTGTGCCATTTTTTTCATAGAAAATGCAAGTCTTGTTTTAAATGACCTTAATATTTTTCTCCTTGGTTTTTCAGTAAAAGTTGGAAGTTTTTTGGTTTGCTTGGAAGCACTTCATCGCAACTATGTCTACCCCATTTGCTGTCTCCTTCTCCTTTTCTTGTTTGTTTGTTTTGTCTTACTATTGTTATTTAAAAAAAAAAAAAATTGGATCTGCTGGAATAAGCATGCATTATATGGTAATGACCTGGTTACTAAAAGTAACTAGTAATTTAGGAGACAACATGAAAAAATTTGCAGTGTTTTCTGTTCATGATGTTATTGATCAATCACCTATATTGGGATAGTCTTCCTCTAATATTTCACTTATTCAGGGATAAAAAATGTAATGTGATTAGACATGTAGAGAAAGAAATGATGACCATTTTCTCATTCTGCAGACTGCTGAATTATGGCAGCATTTTACCTGCTCCCCCCTTTGCCTTTTTCCCTGGATCTCTTGTGGATGAAATTAATTTCTTGGTGATGGTGCTGCAGGTTCAGGTTGAGGATTCCCCAGTGTACAGAGTAGAAACAAAGTTGGGAAAGGGTGGCTTTGGTCAAGTGTATGTTGGTCGACGTGTTTCTGCTGTAAATAAAAATGAGAAAGCTGGTGCAGGAGCTGTAGAGGTATACCTGGGTTTTTTCTTAATACATATATGTCTGAATGATTTGAGTGTGATCTGATAGTTCATCTCACTCTTATACCATCACCTTTGAACTTTGGATTTTAGGTGGCACTAAAATTCGAGCATAAGAGTAGTAAAGGATGTAATTATAGACCACCTAACGAGTGGCAAGTTTATGAGTGAGTATTTGATTATATCTATCATGCTTTCTTTTGACTTGCATATTCCTCTTCTTCTTTTTTTCAGCAGAATAATATGAATCCATTACTTTTTGTCCCTTGCACAGTACTCTTGGTGGCAGTCATGGTGTACCACTAGTACACTACAAGGGTCGGCAAGGTGACTATTATGTCATGGTATGCTATTGTTGGCTTTTGTTGCTGGTTCTAGACTGTTGGGTCTCTATAGCTTATTTTCGCCTGGTTTTAGAATTGTTTCTAACAGAAAACTCTGATGCCATGTAGGTTATGGATATGTTGGGTCCAAGCCTGTGGGATGTTTGGAACAATAACTTTAACTCGAACTTGTGAGTTCAATTGTTCTATTTCTGTTGTCTATTATTTTATCTTTTGTCCAGATCCGTGCTAAATGAAGGCATGTTCTTATTTGCAGAATGTCCACTGAAATGGTTGCATGTATTGCCATTGAAGCCATATCCATATTGGAAAAGATGCACTCCAGAGGGTAAAAGCTTTTTGTTGCATGTCATTAATCTCTCTTTTTTAGTTTTGATAAGATGAATTGAATGGGTTTGGTCTGGTTTGTGTACTGGAAAATAAGCACTTTTAATTGTGGAACTGTTAGTTGGCTATCTATGTTATGAGTGACTAATCTCTCTATTTTTTTACTTTTATATTCTCAAATTAAAAATTTGTGATTCTCAGACTAGATTACAAAATATTTCTGCAGTTATGTCCATGGAGATGTAAAGCCTGAGAATTTTCTGCTTGGTCCTCTGGGAACTCCTAAGGAGAAACAATTATTTCTAGTTGATCTTGGATTAGGTAACTGGAGAAACTCCATGTTCATCTTTTTACTTTAAACTGTTGATTTTTGGGGATTCTGAACAACTGTCTTCGTTGAACTGCAATTTTCTGAATTGTTCTGGTCATTCAGCTACTAGATGGCGGGATAGTTCAACTGGTTTGCATGTTGAGTATGACCAAAAGCCAGATGTTTTCAGGTTCGACTCTTGCATCATTGTTGGTATTAAGCTTGAATTATTTTACCGTTTCTTTACATTTCCTTTATTTAATTGTTCTTGATTGCTGGCTTTGTCATTACTTGTTTGGGCAGGGGAACAGTGCGATATGCTAGTGTGCATGGCCATTTAGGGAGAACTGGTAGCAGGAGGGATGATTTGGAATCACTTGCTTACACACTTATTTTTCTTCTCCGTGGTCGCTTACCTTGGCAAGGGTACCAGGTAGGTCCTTTTTCTTAGCTAGGTAAAATGTTTGTCCCATCTGGTTCACATGTGCAAAAACAATTAACTGAAACTTCACTTATTTTGCATATGTTATTCGCTTTCTTTTCTTTTTATAACATTATGGTGTTCTTAGGGAGAAAACAAGGGGTTTGTCGTTTGCAAGAAGAAGATGGCAACAACCTCAGAGGCGCTTTGTTGCTTCTGTCCACAGCCTTTCAAACAGCTCATTGAATATGTAGTGAACTTAAAGTTTGATGAAGAACCTGATTATGCAAAATGCATTTCCCTCTTTGATGGAATTGTTGGCACGAATCCAGATATTAGACCTCTTAACACAGAAGGTGCTCAGAAGGTGCATGGGATGTTCACACTGTTTTTTTGCTATTACTTGTTTTCTCTTAAGTTGGACATATTTATTTATGAACTTTATTTTTAATGAACTGACACTTCAAGGTTTGAATTCATGTGTTTAATTTGTACTCTTGATCTTGTGAAGCTTATTTATCAGGTTGGTCACAAGAGAGGAGGGTTGACTATGGATGAGGAAGATGAACAACTGAAGAAGAAGGTTCGTATGGGCATGCCGGCGACACAATGGATTAGTGTGTACAATGCACATAGATCAATGAAACAAAGGTATAAACTATGCCTGAAGTCATTAGCCATTACCCAGCACTTTTTTGTTGATTAGATTGGTCACTTTTTTGAGTCTGATATGCACTGTTGGTCTTTTGTTGATTCCAAATATTTTAAAGTTTAAAGCTCTCCTGCTTATTCAATATGATCTCAATTTCATGTTGTTACGATGGAGTGATCAGATTAACTCAAATTAGGTCAGTTTGAGAATTTTAACCTGCTTCTGTAGGTATCACTATAATGTGGCTGATGCAAGGCTTGGCCAGCACATCGAAAAAGGAAACGAGGATGGCTTATTTATTAGCAGTGTAGCTTCATGTCAAAATCAATGGGCCATTATTATGGATGCTGGTGCAAATTATTCCGCACAAGTCTATGAGCTCTCACCATATTTTCTACACAAGGTGCATGCTTATACCTTTTACCTACCTGAAGCTGTTTTCCACAGCTGATATTCTGAATTTGTTGTTGGTCTTTGGAGATAAGTTTCTCCTTGACATAACTTCTAAACAAATAGAGTAACTATTGAATTATTATGTTTGATTGTGTGAAGGAATGGATAATGGAACACTGGGAAAAGAATTATTATATCAGTGCAATTGCTGGAGCGAACAATGGAAGCTCATTAATCGTAATGTCTAAGGGTCAGTCTAAACTGTTTGAATGATTAGTTTTTTATGTCTTCACTTTAATTTTGTCTGACTTGTATTCCTTTGGAGTTCAGGTACCAGTTATATGCAACAGTCTTATAAAATTAGTGATTCATTTCCTTTTAAATGGATTAATAAAAAATGGAAGGAGGGCTTTTATGTCACTGCAATGGCCACCTCGGGGAGTAGATGGGGAGTTGTCATGTCCCGTGGTGCAGGATTTGCAAAGCAGGTCATCTTTGATCTACAGATATTGTATCGTAATAAACTGTAGGCCTGGATGGTGAACTAAATTTTGTATTAAATTTCAGGTGGTTGAACTTGATTTCCTGTATCCTAGTGAAGGAATACATCTACGGTGGGATTCTGGATATCGTATCACAGCAACTGCAGCAACTTGGGACCAGGCGGCTTTCGTTCTGAGTTTGCCAAAAAGGAAACATACAGATGAAACACAGGAGACCCTTCGAACCTCTGCTTTTCCTAGCACGCATGTTAAGGTTGCTGTCTATCTTTTGACATAGCATCAAGTTTTTCTTCGAGACTGATTCATGTTTGAGGATCTAAAATTTGAGTTGGGCCTTGCAGGAGAAATGGGCAAAAAATCTATATGTTGCATCCATATGTTACGGACGAACGACATCGTGAGCTGCGTCCTGCATGCCTCCTCTCGTGACACCATTCACTTAAGCTACGGTGCTTTTGTCAAGTGGCATTCATTTAGAATTAAGGAAATTTTGATTAGTATATATATAGGTAGTCAGTTCTAATCAAAAGTATAGAAGCCATAGTTCGACCTTAAGTCTTTCAACCCGCTAAACCAGGTGGGCTTTCTCGATTTCTGATGTCTGCAATCGAGCAAAGCTCGGAGGTATGGCGGGGCCTCAATTTACTTTGTACAGTTTTTTAATAATAGGGAATGAATATGTAGAAGTTATGTTTCTAGCTCGGAGGTATGTCAATGGGTTTTTTTTCTCAACCCATCATTAATCAATGCATTAGATGCGCATCCTGTGCAATTACAGGGTTCATCGCAAGGTGCCTTGGACAACATTAATAATATGGTGTCAGACTCAAAGATGGTCCAAGTGAGAGGAAGTTGGATTATCAGCATCTTTTTTCTCTCTCTCCTCTCTCCTGCTCATTGATCAAATACCCAAGATAAAAAAAAAATGAAAGTGGACAATGATATATTCTTCAAGTCACTACTACAACAGTAACTACTCCAAAGCTTGATGAGCTCATTAGAAAGGGAGAGTTGCAAAAAAAGAGAGGATGATTGACCATAGCGAAGACTGAAGCTGGTAATGGATACTTGTATTGGGAAATGATATATAAACCATGGGAAAGAAAATGGATGGTTCAAAAACCCAAGACATGCTTTATAATAAGGTGTATAAATGCCCTACCTACCACCTGATAGTGAAGACTTAAGGGAAAAATTGAACATAATGACACACAACGAGAGACCAATTGAAACATAATGACACACAATGAGAGACCAAGCATTTTAGGCTAAAAATATTGGTTTGATATAATTTTAATAAATACATATCACATTATTAATATTATAAATAAATATGTTAATATCCCCCCCCCTCTCTCTCTCTCTCTATATATATATATATATATATATATATATATATATATATATATATATATATTGCACATATCCTTGGAATGATATACACAGGTTTACTACATTTAAGAAATCTTTAAACCAGTAAGTAAATGATTTGCGAAGGTCAAGAATGAAAAACTTGTAGAAATAACGATATTGATTTTGCTGATCAAGAATTTGTAATAATATTTTTCCAAATAGCACTAGCATTGTTTAGAACACCTTATAATACACACACAACCTAAACAAACCCAAAAGAACAAAAAAAAAAAAAAACCAAGAAAAGACCAAAACACAAAAATAAAATAAAATCGAACAAGACCCAAAACGGTCTCATCATTTTGAAAATGACAAAATAGTAGCCAAAACAGTTCAACCATTTTGAAAAATGGCCAGACCGTTTCTCAAAATAGCTAGTTTGTTTCTAGAATATTTCTAGAAACTCTTGGGGTTCTTTAAAAACAGTTTAACCGATTATAAAACGGTTTAACCAATGCTGCCAATGGGCAAAAAACTATGTCTAACGGCTAGTTTCTTTTTTAAAGCTATACATAGCCTTTTACTTTCTCATATCAAGGGTGAAACTTCTAAGGTAAAAATCTAAGCATACTCCCTATAAAAAAACAACAACATATAACACCCTTATTTCATTTGTAATCATCAAAAATCAAGGTTAGGTGTGAATTGGTAAAATCCTCCTAAAAAACTTAATTATTATTCCAATCAACTCTATTAAAAGAATATATTGTGGAAAGTGTAAGTGACACTCTAAACACTTGGGAAAGTCTCATAGAGACAAAATTATGAGTGGTTTAATACTTATCCTTCTACAAGTATTGATAAAAGGTGTTCTAGTTTTTAGCCCATAAGAAGATTAGGGATAATGGTTTGATCCTAAGCCCACAAAAGGATTAGGTTTGATCTTACACCTGTAAAATTTTTGTGTTGGTTCGGTCTCACCCGCTAAGATCGATGTGTGATAGTGAAACTTTTGAATGAAAGTTCAAGGAGAGAAGTAGGCGATTTGCGGAACCTCTATAAATCTTGGTACAATCTCTCTAAACTCTCACTCTTTAATTATCATATTTTTAATGATTATTGCTTCTATATTTGGTTGAGTGTTCAGAATTCCATGTTATTAGGTAAAAAGATTTTAATTTATAGTTTTACCTTACATACCTAATTTTTAGATGTTTGTGTTGCTTTAATCCTAGAACAACAATTGATATCAGAACCTAGTTCTCATTTATATAAGTTCGATTGAACTTTGAGGAGAATGACAACTACTAGTTTTAATGTTTAAAATGAAGGATCATCAACCTCTAGGCTACCTTTCATTGAAGGTAATGATTATGCCTATCAGAAGCTAGTATGATTATATATCTTCAATTTATTGATTATGATTTATGACTATTTATTGAAAATAGACCTCAGAAGCCTACTAAGATGAAAAATGATATAATGATTCCTAAACCTAGAAGTGAGTATACCGACGATGATAAGAAGTTGTTTTCTATGGATGCCAAAACTATGAACACTTTGTATTGTGCCTTGAGTAGAAGTGAGTTTAATAGAATATCTTGTAAAAATGCTAGGGATATGGCTATCTATTTTTGATGTCTTGAATTTAAGTTTATTTGTTTGAATTTCTTTTTTATATATATGTTAAGACCTTTGATTGGTCAAGATTATGATTACAAGTTGTTTCTAGTGTGTTATTGAGTGTAAAAAAGGCTAAGTTCATGTCAAGTTTTGGTTAGGAATGTTTGTTAGATCAATATAACAATGTTTAAGAAAAAAAAAAAGGAGGATGTTTCTGAATTTTTTAAACAAGTATTTTTGTATTCTTTTATGTGTTTTTTTTTTTAGAATTTTAGTTGTTTTTGGAGGTTTCCAAAAGTATATTGAAGCCAAGTATACCATGTTTAAGCCTTATTTCTGGTTTTTTATGTCTATCTAGGTTTTTGTTTGTTATTGTCTAATTTTAGGTTGTCTTTGATTTTTTTTATTCATGTTCTTGGTGTTCTTGAACCCATATTTATGTTTTATTGTTTCTTGGAATTTTAGCCTCTCTGTATAGCTTCGAAGCTATAGCTCATACATCATCGTTCTATGCCTTTATTTTATCCATTTAGAGCTTGCTTTGGATCAATCAATCAATTCTTAGCACCTTTAAATGTTTATGTTAGGGTTAAATGTTGTTGTGTTTGACTCATGTAATTTATGGTTTGTTTGTTCTCATTTCATGCATAATTATGCTTTAATATTCCATACTCAATGTTTTTGCGCCTTTTATTTGACACAATTTGGTCAAAACCAACATGGTTTTTTTAGTTTTCTGGTTTATTCTTTATGTTCTTTGGTGAATTTTCAAATGGAAATCTCTTTTGATATATATTTTTTCTTTTCTATATATGGGTCTTGTTTTTGGGCTTATGGGCTTAGACTAGGAGGCCCAACTCATGTGGTTGGGCTGAGTCCATCAGGCTTAAATGCGTGTTTGGTTGGTTAGAATTTTTCAAATGAAAAAAAATGCATTTTTATATTTTTAAGGCATGTTTGCCAAACGCGGTCTTTAAACAATTTTTAAGTCTCTGATTTTTAGCTAAGGATATGTTTGGCAAACATGTTTTATTCATTTTTTCCAGCAATGTTGATTTTTTCTTTTTTAGTATTTGTCAAACACAACCTTTCTTTTTTAAATTAATTCAATTTTATACCTTTAAGGGATCTATTTGCAAATTTTATATTTCTTATATTTTGTCCCTTATTATTTAATATTTGTGAGTGATCTACACATAAGATATTTTTCCAGTATTAAATAAACATGTTTTCTTTATAAAAAAAATACAAAAAAACAATAAAAATCTTTCTTTCAAAAATACTTTTAAATATTTCTTTTAATTACTTATGTTCAAGTCTCTCAAATAAAAATCATATTTGTATAAAAAAATATATAAAAATACATGCTTTTGCATGTATTTTTATTTAATAACAAGTTTATTGTGTTTGGTATTGCGGTAGCTGTTGTGGTTGTGATTTGAAAAAAGTTGTTTTATAAAAAATATTTTTAGTTGAGGTTGGTTTAAAAAAATAGGTGTTTGGTTAAAACTGTGGTTGAAATTGAGGTTGAATAAAAATTAGTTTAATGTGTTTGGTTAATAATGCTTTTGAAATTGAGGTTATAAAATAATTTTAAAATATATATATTAATATTGATGGTTTTTAATTTAAATATTGTAGATTTAACTATTATTATTACATCATGAAATAAATAATACTTTATATAAAATATTTTTTATTGGTTCATTAAACTATCTACATTTCCATCACGTATGAAATACATCCGACAAGAACTACAGTTTTTCAAATAAAACACAATTAAAAATTAAAAAATATTTTTTTTTAATTTTACTAGGTCGGACCCAGTTCAATGCATTTTAAGCTTTGGACTGGACCCGGTCCGACCAGAACAGCATGCTACACTGTTCATCTTGCGCAGTGTTCATAAAATGAATTAATTAGCATGAACAGTATAGCTACACTGTTCATTCTAATTAACAGTGTAGCAACGACAGGCAGGAACGCAGCGAGAAGCATGAAATTTCAGCTTCAACAAAATAGCATTTTCAACGCAAATGATGGTAGGACCCATATACAAAAATCACGGCTGATTTTATAACCAAACACTTCAATGCAACTGTTACACATTAAACGCAGCCACAAACTCTTAGCCAAACGGACTCTAAATCTATAAGAATTTGATCTATATTTTAAAACACTAAAAAAATCAATGTGTTTATTTTAATATCAAAGATTACAAACTTATATGTAAGACGTATTCTCGATATTAAAAGAAAAAAAATGCAAAAATATGTTTGGATTCTAGAATAACTAGGTTTGACCCATAAAGTCATAGTTTACTCTACTAGGATGACCAATTTTTACAATTTAACAGACCTATAGTTAGAAGAAACATATTAGTGTCTTAGTAATCAAATAAATAAATAATATAGCTTATTTTAGATGTAGTGGACTAGGAGTGATGATATCTTTGTATAAGCAATTCAATCCTTTTATTTATATTTTAAAGACTAGTGTTGATTTTTAATAATTAAAATAATAGATGATAATTTTTTTAAAAAAATTACCTAATAAAAAACAAAGAATTTATTATTCTTTTTACCTACACTCGAGAATCCTGAGATGGGAAAACAATCAACACAATTGCCACACATTTACGGCACTAATATTAAGGTGCTTTTAAGTTTTTTTTTTGTTTTTTTTTTATTATTATATCAGGGTATCCTCGAGAGAGTAGTAGTAAATTAATTTCCAATGGACATTGCATGGAGAAACGGACAAAGGCCAATCACGTCGGAATACACACATGCATCCAAGACTTGCCATCTACTCTATTTTAATTTCATTTGAACATTGAAGAGTTCTCCCTCCTCCCTCCTCCCTCCTCCCTCACCCACCTCTTTCTCACCTGCTACTATACAATACATACCCTCAAGTTAACTTTCTAGAGCAAAGGAACTTAATTAAACCCACCCCTCTCCTCTCTCTACGTACGTACAAGGAAAGGGAGAGAGTACTGAGGACTTTTCAAGATTTTATTGGTGAGAAAGTGAAAGGCTAAGTAGTGAACTTTCAAAAGTCAAAACTCATCCAATCCTCCTTCAACGTCCTGATCATCTCCCTCTCTCATTCCATCCTCCTAAGAATTAATAAGAGAATTCAACATCATTTCCATTTTAATTGTAACAATATATCAAGAAACCACCGAGAGTAAGTTCTCTAGGCTCAGGCTTTGATGCTCTTTTATTGTCCCCGCGGGAGTAAAAGGCTCACCTTAACATTTGTTTGACATTGGGCTTAGTTTACTCTCTCTCAGCAACCAAACAATAGAAGGTCTTCTCTCCGTTTTTTTTTTTTTCTTTTATCAATATTGTTGTTGTTGTTGTTTGGAACACATAAATTATTTCCTTTCTGTTGCATTGTCCATTTCATGATGTGAGATTGATTCCATTTTCTTCTAAATTCAATTCAGAATAAGAGAAAGATGGATGGTGAGGAGAAAGCGCGAGCTTCTGGCAGACGATCAAGTCACAGCAGCTTGAGCAGAAGCATAAGCAGGAGCTTGATCAGGGCTGGTTGGAACATGGATGACGTGTTTTCTGTTGGCAGGGATTCTAGGAGAACCAACCTTGTCGATGGAGATGAAGAGGCTCTAAAATGGGCTGCCATAGAGAAGTTACCAACATACAATAGATTAAGAACAAGTATCATCAAGTCTTTTGTGGAGTCCGAGGTCCAAGGCAACAAGCTGCTGCTGCATAGAGAAGTTGATGTGAGAAAGCTTGACATGAATGACAGGACAACTTTCATCGACAATCTTTTTAAGGTTGCAGAGGAAGATAATGAAAAATTCTTGAAAAAAATTAGACGAAGACTTGACAAGTAAGTTTCTTAATTATTAATTAATCTCTCATGATATACATATTATGGCTAGAGTATTAATTTGCCGTCCCGCTTTCTTTTATGTTCCCCTCCTATATAATATATAGTCTTCTTGTAAAGAAATATTTAAAGCCAATCAATATAACCCTGTTAGAAGCATACACGAAATTAATAATATGCATTAATTTGAATCTTCTCACGTTTCGAAGGAAATATGTTTCTGAACCTTGCCATGAATATTTATGATCAACTTTCATAATCTGAATTAAAAGAGAAGAAAATTAAATGAACCGTAAAGTTACTATCATATTTAACATATACTAAAATCATACACTTAGTGTAAAATAACAAGAGAGGACGGTTTATCCATCTGTTTTATTTATAGTTTTTAAACCTGGCCTGGTGGCCGGCCCGGTCCAAGGCTTAGGTTCCGTGTTTTGACCGGGTCACTGGGTCGGCCGGGTCAATCTCTATTTAAAAAAAATTCAAAACGACATCGTTTTAGTAAAAAAAAAAAAACAAAAGTTAACGAGTTGCAACCGGATTTTACCAGGTCGGCCAGGTCACACTAGGTCATGACTTTTTCTATTTTTTCATCAACCCGCCCCGGTTCCGGCCGGTCGGGTCGAATTCGTCAGGCTAGGGCTGGTTTCAAAACTATGGTTTTATTAGTACATGGATGTTTAGAAGCGATTAAATCAACGAAGTCGTATATGATTCTTTTGTATGAGCTATTTGAGAGTGTGATTGAGAGTGTGATTGTGATTGTGATTGTGATTGTGATAGTTTTTTAAAGTTTTTTTCATTCTGAAATGCATCAAAATAATGTTTTTTTTATTTTTTAAAAATTATTTTTTAGATCAGCGCATCAAAACGACCAAAAACATAAAAAAAATAATTTTTAACAAAAAAAATTTAAATTTTTTAAAAACGCAGGTTAACCCACGTTTCTAAACTATCTCTATAAAGATAATTAAAAAAACGTAATTCTTTTATTTTTGTTTTTCTTACCTTTTCTTCAAAAAAGCAGTAACAATATATATATTTTTTAATGGAATCTTAATTTGATCAAGTCTAGCTTGGCGCGCACACAACTACCACATCATTACTTATTCTATTTAATTTTTTTTGGTTGAAATCTAATTTGTATTTGTTTAGTCATCGGCTTGTCCAATGTAAAAAGCCAAAAGCCAAAAGCCAAAAGCCAAAAGCCATGTACAGGATTACAGTAAAAGTGGTTGTGAATTCAATGTTGTCCTCGTGACGAATAGAACCGATTTAAGATTTAAGCTTTGATTATGGAGTTAATTTGAGTTAATTTAATTTTTTTTATTTTTTTATTTAAAATTAATTAAAAATTGAGTTTTATAATTTATTTTAATATTTAAAAAATTATCCTAGTCTTATGAGTTGGATCATGATTTGACGGTTAACCTGACTTTACTCCGTTTTTCTTTTGTCTTTTTTTAATTGAATTTTTTTCAATTTTATCTCTCAATATTAGATTAATTGAGAATTAAACTTTATAATTTATTTCAATTTTTTTATAATGATATTTTGATCTCTTGATCCAAGTTGCGAGTTTGATAGGTTAACACAAATTGACATGAGTTGTTTTTTGGGTCTTTTTTTAATTAATTATTTTTTATAATTTAATCCTTCAATATTTAGTTGATTAACATTAAGCGTCATAATTTATTTCAATTTTTTTTCTTTGGGGTTATAACAATGTCATAATTTAAATCGTGAATTTAACATGTTAACTTGGGTTGATTTGGGTCGATCCAATATATTATCATCTTGAATTTTTTAAAAAAATATTATCATGAATTTTTTAATAAAATTATATTTTTACTGATTATTTAGGTTGTCTTTAAACCCATCAAATTAACTTAATCACATTAAATTACATTTCATATAATTAAAAAACATTTCTAATAGAAAAGAAAACAAGATAGGAATGCCTAAACACTTTTTTTTATATATATTCAAAGAAAATTGATTCGACCTGTCATAGCATTAGCATGTGCTAATAATATAGTACACTTGTACCTTTTAAAATTTATTTATTTACTAATAATTTCCTTGTAAATTGCAGGGCTAATATCGGACTCCCAACAATTGAGGTTAGGTTTCAACATTTAACCGTTGAAGCTGATTGTCACATTGGCACCAGAGCTCTTCCCACCCTTCCAAATGCTGCAAGAAACATTGCTGAATCAGCTCTTGGTATGGTTGGGATTAATTTGTCTGAGAGAACAAAGCTCACAATACTCAAAGATGCATACGGGCTTATAAAACCATCAAGGTAAATAGATTGACCTACGTACTTTGTCACGCCAAGACAGTAACCAGCGCTAGCTTGCATGCCTGCCTTCTAAGAAACGTCCATTTCAGCAGTTTGACGAGAGCTTTAAATTTGTTTCTGTTATAGGATGACTCTATTATTAGGGCCACCATCCTCGGGCAAAACAACGCTTCTGTTGGCTCTAGCAGGAAAGCTGGACCCGAGTCTCAAGGTTCGTGACAAATTAAGGCATACGAATGACGTTTGTTTATACAAGTTTTTGAAAATGATGGATGTCATCAACCATTGTTGAAGCAGGTTAAAGGAGACATAACATATAATGGATATGGACTAGATGAATTTGTGCCTCGGAAATCATCAGCATATATCAGCCAAAATGATGCTCACATAGGAGAAATGACTGTGAAAGAAACCTTGGATTTCTCATCAAGGTGTCAGGGGGTCGGGACACGATATGGTATTAATTAACTGATTATACCTTTGAGCGTGCCAAAACTTCAGTCTTTACTTTGGTTTATTAAGTGCTAAAACAAGTAATTTAATTGAATCAATCATCTCATTCTCATAGATCTCCTAAGTGCACTTGTAAGCAAAGAGAAGAAACGTGGAATATTTCCAGAGGCAGAAGTGGATCTTTTCATGAAGGTAAATGCCAAGCACTAATATTATACGTCTAGCTACAAAGAAAGAGCAAGTTTCCGCCATTCACAATATAGAAATCACATAAATTTCATCTGTAATTTTCAGGCAACTGCAATGGAAGGAGTTCAAAGCAGTCTTATTACTGACTACACACTCAAGGTAAGCTCAAGGAGAATTACCCTAGCCATGGAATTAATATATATTATTGCTTTAGAACATTGGAATTGAAATAACTTGGAGTTGTCTTCATGACTCTTCAAGTTTCTGACGATCTCAAGATCTCTTCTGAAATATTTCTCCTCGTCACTCGCTCCGTTGACTGACGTCTAATTACCATGTTGGTGTAGCTGGGCTGTGCTGACCCCAACCTTCATTTGTTTTTTTAAGGAAATACTCTACCAACTAATAAGCATTTCGTCCCATTTTCTTTGAAAAAACACGAATGTTGCTGTCATGATACTTGACTTTCTAGGATAAATGGGCTAATTTATTCTTGACTTTTATTGTTTCCCTTCGTTTTGTTGTCATGAGACAGATATTAGGACTCGATATATGCAAGGACACCGTTGTAGGAGATGAAATGATACGAGGAATATCGGGTGGACAGAAAAAGCGAGTGACGACAGGTTAATTTATTATGTTTTTACTTGCTAGCTATTTACTTAGAATTATTATTTGAATTGCTCTTAACTTCACCGATACAAATCATAATCTCATTTTAAAATACCCAGTAAATCTTTTATAAGAACATAGGATGTATGCTGGGACATACTGTATAACATTTTGAGCAAGTCAAATTGTAGGTGCTCGTGTAGCTACTAGCATTTGATGCTTGTTCTTATTGGGAGTTATTTTCATTAATTAATTAATTAATTAATTCAGGAGAGATGATGGTTGGGCCCACGAAGACACTATTCATGGATGAGATATCTACCGGTCTGGATAGCTCCACAACATACCAAATAGTGAAGTGCTTGCAGCATATTGTGCACCACACTGAGGCCACAGTCATTGTGTCCCTGCTCCAGCCTGCTCCTGAGACGTTTGATCTCTTTGACGATATCATCTTTTTATCTGAAGGCCAGATTGTGTACCAGGGCCCACGAGAGCACATCCTTGCTTTCTTTGAGAGCTGTGGGTTCCGCTGCCCTGAGAGAAAGGGCGCTGCTGATTTCTTACTAGAGGTAATTAAGAACCCATTGAAAACGGCCAAGCCTAACATTTCAGACCTAACCCGATGGGTGGGCTTTAGCCAATATCAACACAGACATCTTGTAGTTTGATTAATGATTTGTGACTGCAGGTTACTTCAAAGAAAGACCAAGAGCAGTATTGGGTTGACAGAAGTAAGCCATATATATGCATAACAGTCCCGGAATTTGCTGAGAGGTTCAAGAGGTTCCATGTGGGCATGCGAATAGAGAATGAGCTTTCATGGCCATTTGACAAGTCCCGAGGCCACAAAGCAGCACTATCATTCTCAAAGTACACAGTTCCGAAAATGGAACTACTCAAGGCATGCTGGGATAGAGAATGGATATTGGTTCGGAGAAATGCGTATGTTTATGTAGCCAAGACGGTCCAACTTATTATCATGGCAATTATAGTGTCAACGCTGTTTATAAAGTCTAAAATGCATACAAGAAATGAAGAAGATGGAGCAGTGTATATTGGTGCTCTTCTGTTTACCATCATCTTTAACATTTTCAATGGTTTCGCTGAGCTCACACTTGTAATCAAGAGGCTTCCTGTTTTTTACAAGCAAAGAGAACTACAATTCCATCCTGCCTGGACTTTCACCCTGCCAACTTTCTTGCTGCAGCTGCCATCGTCAATAATCGAGTCTCTTGTTTGGGTGTCAATTACGTATTACTCCATTGGTTTTGCACCGGAAGCCAACAGGTAACCACCATAGCCACCATACCAGAACTTCTAAATTAAAGATGCTCTTGCATTGCATGATCATTTGAGTGAGATATCATCCTGCCTGTTTTGCAGGTTTTTCAAGCAACTGCTGCTGGTATTTTTCATTCAACAAATGGCTGCGGGCCTCTTTAGGCTTATTGCTGGGGTCTGCAGGACCATGATCATTGCCAACACAGGCGGGGCTCTCACTCTGCTCCTTGTTTTCTTGCTTGGAGGATTCATCTTACCTAAAGGTTAGAATGAAACAAAAACCTCAAATATAATTTTATTGTACTCAAATGTTAGTCCCCGTCTCAGAATTCTCTGCAGTTGTTGGCTTTCAATACATTAAATAAGAGTTGCTACAATGGTGACAGGTACCATTCCAAATTGGTGGGAATGGGGCTACTGGGTTTCCCCTTTGTCTTATGGCTACAATGCCATAGCTGTGAACGAAATGTTCGCTCCCAGGTGGATGAACAAACTGGTATGATATCATGTCCAACATAATTCTATCTACAGTATCAACCGTCTCAGATTGTGAATCAAATATATTAGAGTGACGATTTAAACTTGTTTATAAGAAGTATATTTTGATTGCATTTCAGGCTTCAGACAACGCTACCAGATTAGGCGCAGCAGTGCTCGATAGCTTTGGTGTTTATACTGATAAGAACTGGTATTGGATAGGCACAGCTGCTATTCTAGGTTTTGCTGTTCTATTCAATGTTCTCTTCACCATTTCTCTCGAGTACTTTAGCCGTAAGTCATGGCATTACATTCTATCAAAATGAATGTTGTGAAATTCTTAACTATTTCCAATTCACTCATCTTTAAGGTAGCTAATCTTCTCCATGTTTTTGTTTTACACAATAGCTCCTGGAAAGTCACAGGCCATAATCTCTGAGGAAACAACAAAAGAAGGAACCACGTCAAAGAAAGGTTCACTCCCGCAGTCTTTAGCCTCTTCCGATGGAAACAAAACGAGTAAGGAACCTCAAAAAAAGGATTCCATATTTCAATCTTGTCACTTGTCCGAACTCAATGCTCTGTATAAAATGCTTGAATTCCTTACATGGACTTGCAATATATTAGGTAAAATTGAACTCTTGAGAATGAGCAGCCCATCCAATCCCAGTGGACCAATTAAAAATTCTGATTCAACTCTTGAAGCAGCAAATGGAGTTGCTCCTAAGAGAGGAATGGTCCTCCCTTTCACTCCTCTTTCCATGTCCTTCGACGATGTGAATTATTTTGTGGACATGCCTCCTGTAAGAATCAATACCTTCTACTTTCACTCTGCCCCAAACGTCAATTTATAAAATGTTCCATTCATCTTATGGACGTGCTACTTATCAACCATAATTCTTGCATAAAGACACTGCTAACTAGAAGCATGGGCTTTTGAAACGAGAGTAGCTAGTATTCATAAAATACCACTCAAACTCCTTCGCTAACCAATTTTAATGAATGAAAACAGGAAATGAAGGAGCAAGGAGTTCCAGAGGATCGGTTGCAGCTACTTCGAGAAGTAACAGGAGCTTTTAGGCCTGGAGTCCTCACGGCATTAATGGGAGTCAGTGGAGCTGGAAAGACCACACTGATGGATGTTTTGGCCGGAAGAAAGACTGGTGGATACGTTGACGGTGATATTAGAATTTCCGGGTTCCCCAAGAAGCAGGAAACGTTTGCAAGAATTTCTGGGTATTGCGAACAGAATGATATCCACTCTCCTCAAGTCACTGTTAAAGAATCATTGATTTATTCAGCATTTCTTCGTCTCCCTAAAGAAGTCGGTAAACAAGAAAAGATGGTAAATTTGTTACTGTTCCAGACTTCAACTAATCATAATTAAAATCTGAGGTGATAGTTTACGAGCTAAATTAAAGGTGGGATTTATCTTTTCAGAATTTTGTGGATGAAGTGGCGGAATTGGTAGAGCTGGACAATCTCAAGGACGCTATAGTTGGGCTTCCAGGAATTACAGGGTTGTCCACCGAACAGAGAAAGAGATTAACAATAGCAGTGGAGCTGGTTGCTAATCCCTCCATCATTTTCATGGACGAACCAACTTCTGGTCTTGATGCAAGGGCAGCTGCCATTGTTATGAGGACTGTGAGAAACACCGTGGATACTGGAAGAACAGTTGTCTGTACGATTCATCAACCTAGCGTTGGCATCTTTGAAGCCTTTGATGAATTGTTATTAATGAAGAGGGGAGGACAAGTAATATACTCTGGAACATTGGGTCGAAATTCTCGCAAGATCATTGAGTACTTTGAGGTTATTTAATCTCCCTATGATTTTATCGATCCAATAATTGATAAAAATGTTTTTCATAATCTGATATCACGGGTATTGACATCTTACAGGCCATTCACGGAGTCCCTAAAATAAAAGAAAAGTACAATCCGGCAACATGGATGCTAGAAGTGAGTTCAGCTGCAGTTGAGGTCCGGCTTGGAATGGACTTTGCAGAACACTACAAATGTTCATCTTTGTATCAGTATGTCAAGTGTCAAGTGACAAGTACATGAGAATTATTTGCTTATTTTTATATGCTAAATTATGAGGTTTAAACTCAATCCATGTTTCCTTATGAGCAGGAGAAACAAGGCTTTGGTGAAGGAGTTGAGCACGCAAACGCCAGGAGCAAAAGACCTTTATTTTGCCACTCGGTATTCGGAGTCAATATGGGGACAGTTCAAATCTTGCCTCTGGAAGCAGTGGTGGACATACTGGAGAACTCCTGATTATAACCTTGTTAGATACATCTTTACCTTGTTTTGTGCTCTTATGGTTGGTAGCATATTCTGGAAGATTGGGACTAGAAGGTCAGTTGTCGAGTGCGTACTCTGGCTAAGAACTCTAACATATTCCTGATCAGTAGGCTAAATTAAAATTTGTTTACGTTGTCTGATCATTCAGGGAGAGCTCAAGTGATCTGTCTATGATTATCGGTGCCATGTATTCTTCTGTCTTGTTTGTTGGTATTAACAACTGCCAAACAGTACAACCAGTGGTAGCTGTTGAAAGAACGGTGTTTTACCGAGAAAAAGCAGCTGGGATGTATTCTGCATTACCTTATGCCATTGCACAGGTGAGTCGATCTTGTATCCTTAAAGCATTTGTACATACATATGTATATAGCAACTTATTAACATCAAATTGACTGACCGGATTCTGTATTATATATACACATACGTGACATGCATGCAGGTTGTTTGTGAAATACCATACGTATTTGTTCAAGCTACTTATTATACACTCATTGTATTTGCCATGGTGGCCTTTGAATGGACTGCAGCCAAATTCTTCTGGTTCTTCTTCATCAATTTCTTCTCCTTCCTTTACTTCACGTACTACGGAATGATGGCTGTTGCCGTCACCCCAAACCACCAAATAGCAGCCATCTTTGCAGCAACATTCTATTCTCTCTTCAATCTTTTCTCTGGCTTCTTTATACCAAGACCGGTACGTTAAATTTCTAAAGAGTATAATTTTTTTTTATCATTTTCGACTTAGTGTAATAACACACTTTTGTTACTTTCCGTTTGAGATTTCAGAAAATCCCCAAGTGGTGGGTCTGGTACTATTGGATTTGCCCTGTAGCGTGGACAGTATATGGACTGATTGTGTCCCAGTATGGCGATGTTCTGGACACCATTGAAGTTCCTGGTTATGATGATAATCCTCAAATAAAGTTTTATATACAAGACCATTTTGGGTTTGACCCAGATTTCATGGGGCCGGTTGCTGCGGTATTAATTGGCTTTACAGTCTTCTTTGCATTTTTGTATGCCTTCTGCATAAGGACACTGAACTTCCAGGCAAGATAGGCAGCAAGATTTGTATGTCAAGCTGAGCTTGGAGATATATAATAGGTAGCAATGTTTTATTATTGTATTCAACAATGAAGAGAATCAAAATGTAGAGTGATCCAATCTCTTTATAGTTTAAAACTGGATGTGCAAGGAAGGAAAAACTTGAGATAACAAGTTGTTATTTTGAGGTGGCCTTCCATGACTGTTTAGATGACATTTAAGAGGTTGTTCGCTGATGAAAAGTATTTTTCATTTTTTAACTCCAATTTTATACCTCATTTCTATCTTTTATTTTCTTAATAAAAAACGAGAAAACATGCTCATGTTTCAAAAATTTCAAAATATTTTTGGGAGTCATAAAAAAAACTAGAAAGTTGGGGGTGGCAATGCTGCAGAATGTTGATGTAGACCCCAAGAAAAACTGGAACTGGATTGGATCCACAGGACTTCTTGGATTCACCATTCTGTTCGATGTTCTGGTTACCTTCTCGCTCATGTACCTAAACCGTAAGTTTATGCCACCTTCTGGCAATCTTTCAAGGTTGAATACACAATCTTTTCTTTCATCCTTCGACAAACATCATTAACATTTGTCGAACTCCGTGATTCTTTTTAATAGCTCTTTGAAAACCACAAGTAATTATGTCCGAGGAAGAAGCTAACGAGCGATCTGCCCATGAAAATGTACAGGGAAAAGAAAGAAATCATATCAATCAATGGAAACAAAGCAAGTAAGAAGTAAAAACTCTATGTATTTTGTCCTTTCCTGTGATATAACAATTCGAGCAACCAAATTTATTTTATTTCCATATCATTCATCAATTTTGAACCTTAATATAGTCTCATTTGTACCATACCAGTAACAAAATCAAAACATAACACTTTTTATATAAAATAATTTAGTAATCTCAAGTCTATGAATAATTTACACAATTATCATATGAGCCTTTCCATACACACAGATGATATCTCCATATGAAATTCTCATGCGGGTTGGTTTAGTGTACATGTCATATAACAAGAACTTACATATTAATTTTACGTATCTCTCATACCTTAACTTATGAGATCAGATGCTTCCTTTCATAAAGAAAAAAAAAACATAATATGTACTAGTTCCATCAGCTCTAATAAATGTTCATTATTAAGAGAGCATTGACCAAGAAAATTTAGGAACAATGCTTTAATGCAATAGGAATCTCATAATTATAACATCTTTATGATTTTCTTTGCAAAGTGTTTTTATTCCATGGACTTTATTTTTACTCTAGATTCATATATTAAACATTAAATTCATAAATTAAATATAAATGAATATTAAAAATAAATAATGCCTTTATTTATTAAAATTAAATATGTTCTTCATGAATAAAATAGTGTCACGCATAACTAATTGATTGGCTACAAGGCATATAAATTAATAATCTCTCACTTACACAAAAATCGATTGGCCATATATCTAATATCATATCCCTCCATATGGTGATCATGTTTCTGCTAGGACAATACCTTAGTGAGAGGATCTAAAATATTCTCTTCAGTAGGTACTCAATTTATCTGTACATCTTTTTTTTTATGATTTACCTAAGTACATATTTGGATCTTTGATGAGACCTTAGTTTTTTTGTTTGTGCAATGGCTCTATTATTGTCATATTATAGGACTACTTGATCAATAATGTTGGGAACCACACTAAGTTCAGTAATGAACTTTTTGATCCAAATAGCTTTTTTTACCATCTCAGACGTGAAGATGTATTCAGCTTCAATTGTAGAATCTACTATTGTTTCTTGTTTAGAACTCTTCCAACTTACAAAGACCTCCATTCAGAGTAAATACATATCCTGACTGAGATTTTCTATAATCAATATTTATTGAAAACTAGCATCTAAATAACTATAAATTTCTAGTTCATTTTCTTCAAAGATCAGAAAAACATTCTTAGTCATTCTTAAGTATTTAAGAATGATTTTAATTATTTTCTAGTAACCCTCACCAGGATTAGATTGATATCTACTTATTAAACTCAAAGCATAATATATGTGTGTGTGTGTATATATATATATATATATATATATATATATATATGGTCTGGTATATAGTATCACATACATAATTGATCTTATAGTTGAAGCATAGGGAATTATTTCCATCTTATATCTCTCAATTTGTGTTTTTGGACACATGTATTTGAAGAGACGGATCTCATGCGAAACTGGTAAGTATCATCTTTTGAATTCTTCCATGTTAAACCGTTTTAGCATCTTGTCTATATACATAGATTAGAACAATCCCACCAACCTTTTAGATTTATCTCTATAGATTTTAATTCTCACTATATAGGTTGCTTCTCTCATATCTATCATATAGAAATTCTTAGACAACCAAATATTTACTTATTGAAGTAAATGAATGTTGTTTCCTATTAGTAATATGCCATATACATATAAGATTAAAAAAACAACACCACTCCTACTAACATTTTTATAAACACAAGGTTTATCTATATTTTTTATGGAATTAAACTATTTGATTGTCTCATCAAAATAGATATTCCAACTATTTTTTTAAATCCATAAATGAATTTTTGTAGCTTGCTTCTTAGATTCAAAACCTTCAGGTTGTGTCATATACACATCCTCATGAAGATTTCTATTCAGGAATGTAATTTTGACATCCATTTACCAAATCATATAATCATAGTATGCGGCTATAACAAGCAAAATCCTTATGGATTTTAACATAGCTATCGAGAAGATTTTATCCCTTCAAATGGATCAACCAAAGTCCATACTTGGTTGGTGTACATGGAATTCATTTTAGATTTCATGACTTCAAGCTATTTTTCGAATCAATATCAGATATTGCTTCTATGTAGTTGATGGGCTCATCAATCATGAGCAACTTGTCATTCTCAATATCTATAAGAAGCTGATATCTCAATGGTGCATGACATGTCTTACCAGATTTATAAAGTTCTTGTATTTTTTTAACTTAAGACTGATCATCCAATGTTACAGTCTCAGGCTCAAGTTCCATTTGGATGTCAGTTTGTGGCTTTTGAACTTTTTCAAGTTCAATTTTTCCCCACTACTCCTTTCAAGAACAAATTCTTGCTCTAAAAAGATAGCATGTTTTGAGAAAATATCTTTTTGCTCAACATGGTTGTAGAAATAATATCCAGTTGTTTGTTTTGGATATCCCACAAACTTATATTTATCCAACTTAGCTCCTAACTTTTCAAATACACTATGCTTCACATAAGCATCACATCCTCAAATCTTAAGGTATAATAAGTTTGGTCTGTTTCCATTTCATATCTCATATGGAGTCTTATTAACATATTTAGATGGAGCCTTATTTAAAAGGTAAGCAGTAGTTTGTAAGCTATAGCACTAGAAAGAAGGTGGAAGGTCTGCATAACTCATCATAGAGTGCGATTCTCTTTTCAGAAACTTCATTGTGTTGTGGTGTTCTAGGAGGTGTACATTGTGAGAGAATCTCATTCTTTTTTAGATAATATTGAAAATTATAGCTCAAGTATTCACCACCTTGATCAGATAGAAGTATCATAATACTTTTTTCAGTTTGTTTTTCACTTCATTTCTGAATTCTTTAAACCTTTCAAATGATGCAGACTTATATTTCATTAAATACATATAACTATATCTAGAATGGTCATCAGTAAATGTAATGAAACATGTATATCTGCCCATTACACAAATGTTCATTAGTCCATATACATTTGTAAATATCAAACATAACAATTCTTTCGACCTTTCACTCTTTCCAATAAAGGGTTTTTGGTTATCTTACTCAATAAACACGATTTACAAGTACCATATGATTCATAACTAAAAGGATCAAAATATCCTTCTTTATATAGTTTAGTGATTTTTGTTTCATTGATATGACCTAGTCTACAATGCCATAAGTAAGATGGATATAGATTATTTAATTTATTCCTTTTGATGTTTATATTAAATATGGGTATCTCTAGATCTAGTACATACAAACCATTTGTATAATTACCTGATTTATAATAAACATTATTATTATAGAAAGAACAACATTTGTTCTCAATAATAAATTTAAATCCATTTAAATCTAAATAAGAAACGGATACGATGTTTCTAGCAAGTGCTGGAACAAAATAACAATTATCAAGTTCTAGTAACATCCCGCCAGGTAAAGTTAAATTATAAGTTCTTAAATCTAATGCAGCAACTCTTGCTACATTGCCCACACGTAGGTCCACTTCACCTTTAAGCAATTTTCTACCTTTATTTAGTTCTTGATCATTATTACAAATGTAAAAATCACATCTAGTATCTAATACCCAAAAACTACTATGTGAAGTAGTAAGATAGTTTTCAATTATAAACATTACACGAGTGTTTACATTAAAACATTATATTATCATGCTTGGGAATAATTCTTTAGAAGTCCCATACCCCTTAGTATCAAACAACTCTTTAAGATGTTTAATCATATTATAGGCATTCATATTCTCATACTCTATTTAAAGTTCAGATGACATGCTGGCTAACATTACACATGTAGCCTGATTATTGTCATTAATATGATGATGATATTTTGTCTTAACTTCAATAAGAGCATCCTCATCAGGGACAGGAGGAGTAAGACTTTCAAGCATATATAATCTTTTTTCTTGTTTGAGAATAATTCTCAAATTTTAGTATCAGTCCAAAAACGTTTAGTCTAGTCAATTTGTTAACATCAAGGATGCTTCGTAAGGATATATTACTACTCATTTTATCTATCAACCTATTAATGTAAAGAGAGCGAATATTAGTTTCATGCATACATATTTAAATCCAAGTTTAGATAAGGTTTTTAATCCTAATTTGGTCTCCCATTATTTTTTTACAAATTAATAGATCTTCTTATTAATTCAAGAAATCTTGCTTAGATTTTTCTAGTAAGCTAAGATCTCATTTAATTTATCTAACCTTGAGTGACTCAATAAATCAAAATAAATTAAATTAAGTATATAACATAATTTATCAATCACATCTCTATGTGACTTCTAAATCAGTTAGGTGACAACTCTTTGTCTAAACATATCATATATGTTTCACCTAACTCATGCCTCTAAGTTTGTATGATCGTGAGTAACCCATCCAAAGTATACAAGTTAGTTAAGTAGGACCTAATTATATAGCATTAAACATATTCGATTAATGGTAACCTTAAGTAACTCAATAAGTTATCCATGAATAAAACTTTGGTTTTATGCTTATAAAATTAGAAGGCAACTATTTATGTTCTCAACATATACTTGATATATTAATGAGGGATATATTATCAATTAATTAAGTCTCATGCATTACATGACATAACATATATGCATTTCATACATAACAATTTATATATAAATATACACCCATTCGCATTCTATTTTAATTGGATGATTATAGACATATCTAATTTAATTCCCTGGAGCCATTGAAGGGAATTAGATAGTCAAATCCTAGATAGTTGTAGCAAGTCTTCATAAGTTCATTGCAAGCACTTTGATTGTAGCCATTATTGTCATTTCTTTCTTTATCTAGGATTCCATAATAATCTCTTAACTAGATTCCTGCATTTCTAAATTACACAACATTTATATAATTAATTAAGAAACCTTGAGTTACATTCAAGTGAAATTAGATGAGAAAAGAATTACAACCTAGAAGAAAAAATAAAGATAAGACAAGACATGCATGTTGTATTTAATAAAAATTACAAACATTCAACCATCAAATAAAAACACAATCACGTTAGTCTTTAATGTTCATAATCACCCATTATGCATAAAACATTTTAATGTACATAATTAAAAATATATATTGCATGTTATTCTAATTAATGGCTTTATATGCAATTTAAAATAATATTTCTAACACTTAGAAATATTCAATCAAATCCAATTTGATAATTTCTCAAACAAAAATTTTTTACTTCAAAAACTCTCATTAAATTAGAAAAATTATTTTTCTGAAATTTAATTAAATAAATATTAATCCCGTTAGGATATTATAAAACTAAAATAAATGAATTAAATAATTTAATTCATTCATAATCCTATTAGGAAAATTAATTCTACAATTAATTTAATTTAAGGTATAAAATCTAAATTTTATTTATAGAGGGTAAATTCATAATTTACCTTGAAACCCTAAATTGTAATTAAAATAAAAAAGCTTAATACTTAAAATAAAAAAAGGGGAAGAGGTAAGGGGGTAATTTCCCAAAACCCTAAAGACTAAAAATTGCTCTTCTTCTTCATCTTGTAGTTGTTGCTACTGTCTATGGCCAACAACACTTGGCTATTAGCGCAGTCGCTGGCAGAGTTTCACCCCCCTTTCTTTAATCACTGGAATTTTGGGCATAAAATCCAGATTCCGGTCAGATTTGATCTGGTTAGAACAGTAATCGATCAGAGTTTTTTTTATTTCAAAAAAATCATTGAGAGAAAAAATTGATCATTTTTGGAAAAAAAAATTACATATAAAATTAATTCCAAATTAACGCCAATAAATTAAGCATGCGATTAACAACCCTAATTGTTCTAACAAAGGCTTTAATACCACTGTTGGGTTCCTGAAACACATATATGTAGCGGAAACAATGAAACAAATTATTCGGAAATTTCTAAAATCTTGTTAGATAAAACTAGAGTTGTATGAAACTTACTTGAAGATCTGTTCGGCTTTAATTAAATTTTTAGAGTTGGGTTGTCGCAAACCACAAGCCATCCAATTATCCGGCCTTCAACAATAATCCATACAATTCACCAGTTAAACATCTTCTAAACTTATATTTAGGAGAGGGAGATTTGATAAGCCTAGAGTACTCGCTCTAATTTTGTATTTGCGTAGTTTTTCTATAAAAACCATCTAACATTACTTTTTTTTCTACCAAAATAATTGACTTAGCTTTATATTTATAGGGAATCCTAAAAACCTTATAAAAAATAAAATATCAATTTGCCCCTTAAACAATATTCATATATTATTTAAGTATAAGGATCACTTACACAACCATCATATGAGTCTTTCTATAGACACAAGTGATATCTCTATATGAAATTCTTATGTGGTTCGGTTTAGTGTACATGTCATCTGATAAGTACTTACATATTAGTTTTAAGTATCTCTCATACCTAAACTTATGAGATCAATTGCTTCCTTTTACAAAGGAAAGAACATAATATTTATTAGTCTCAACAGCTCTAATAAACATCCATTATTAAGAGAGCATTGATCAAGAACATTTATGCATAATACTTTGATGTGATAGGAATCCTATAATTATAATATCTTTATAATTTTCTTTGCAAAATATTTTTGTTAAATGAACTTTATTTTTACTCTATATTTATTTATCAAACATTAAATTTATAAATTAAATATAAATAAATATTAAAAATAAATAATATTTTTATTTAATAAAATTAAATATATTTATAGACAAGCTTTTCAGAAATTTTAGAATTTAGATAACATGTATGTGGACTATGTTTATAGACAAACCAAGGTTGCAGTGAAAGATTTAAGTGTTAAAGAACTATTTCAACTTAATAGTTTAAGTTGTTAGGTGATGTCCCAAGACATATATTATTCTCTAACATACACCTCTTCAAGTGAAAGTCGTTTGGGCTTGAAACTTGCACATGCACATATTACCTTGTGCTTAATTTTTATCAAATAAATGGGGATGATGAGATTCAAACTCATGACCGTTTAGTTATCAAGGTTCTGATATCATGTCAAAAAACCATCTCAACCCAATAATTTAAGTTGTTAGGTAAAATTCTAAAATATAATTTATATTATTCTCTAATATTGAGTACACCACCAAAAGAGGCAGCAAATCTCTATTTCTCCAGTGTTTATTCAGAGTCCATGTGATGCTTGCAATTGAGCCTAACATAGCTTATAGAAACAAAAAATACTAAACTCTAAAATTACAGTTATAAATTATAAAGAGAATTCTAATTTGATAAATTTTGAATGTAAATAATTGTATGCCAGTATAATACAAAATTGGTTAAATAATAAACTAATAAAACCCAAATTAAATAAATATATCAAGCCTCATTAGAAAAGTAATCCTAAAATAATAAGAAAAAAAATCAAAAACTATAATTTACAAGGCATGTAAATTTTAGTTAGATATAACTGTCAGATTAAAATTTATACCTATTTTCATTAACAAACTAGTTTAAGTCTTCCAGATTTATTTTTAGATTCGGACAAATCAATTTAATCTCCCTACTACATGTTTCTAAAGTCATTTTTGGCATGACCTGAATTTCATTGGCCAAAGTGTCGTGATATTGGTAGCTTTTGTACTTTTATAACCCTTGCCTTTGCATTTTGCATTCAAAATAAATAAAACTCTTAACTTTTTATTATTATTATTATTAACATGAATATTCAGATCAATTTACGTGCATCTTTACTAACTAGTAATTATTTAGTAGTTATTTAAAAAAAAAAGATATAAATAAAAGAGAAAAATATTAAATATAGATATTTTTATTATTATTTTTTTGAATCATGAATTTTATTTTATTTTTTTGTGTTTGTTTTTTTTTAAATAAAATCTAGAAAATAAATAATAAAATATTACTAATGATTCCTGAATAACTCCGTCAAAACAATTAAAAAAATTAAAATGTTAAAAAGAGATTTTTTTTTATTACTACTATTTGGTTGAAGGGGCGGGAACAACATGCTAATGAAGGTACGGTTTAGCATCCCCATAGCAGTCCAAAGGGGCGAAGGACTTTAGTGATTTTGCTACCCAAAGGCCCTAGGATATAGGAGCATGCTACCAAATGGCTCCGCAAGATGTTCATAAGCCTTAAATTATCACTTCCCTCTTGTGTGTTTAATTCAACTCTCATCCAATCATTTTAATTAGAGGTGTTTTTTTGTTCAGTTTTTATTAAAAAAAATAATCAAAGTGATTTAAAAAAAAAATAAACCAAAACCGATTCAAACCAACCGGTTTCGGTTCGGTTCGGTTTTTTAGGATAAAAACCGGTTCAAACCAGTTTAGCTTGGTTTTGGCTTGGTTTTTTTGGTTTGGCTCAGTTTTTGCTCGAGTTTTTTTCCAGTTTTTTTGGTTTGGGTTCGGTTTGATTTTTTTGGTTTCAAGCTTATAAAATCAAAATCGAACCGAACTGGTCGACTTTTTCAAAATTTTAATCGGTTATTTTTCACGGTTCGGTTTTTTTAGTTATTTTTTTTTTGTTTTCTCGGTTTAATTATTTTTTAGTTTTTTTTCTCACTCCTAATTTTAATAATCAACTTGATTACAGGTCATTTTTACTAATAAATTATTAAGTTTCAATTGAAATTGTCTCTCTTTTTTTTTCTATATTTTCGTATGTGTTATTTTTTTCGCATGGCCAAAAAATTGTGGACCACATAAAGAATATCCAATGTGAATCAATATCATATCATATTTTTATAACATTAGGAGGCATGTTTGTCAAATCTTGACGGTAGAATTCATGTCAAATAGTAAATTTTATCTTAGATTCAAATAATTTATCAATAATAAATTTGAATAGACATTCATTATTCATGTATGAATCAAAATTTTATCTTAGATTCAAATAATTTATCAATAATAAATTTGAATAGACATTCATTATTCATGTATGAATCAAATCTTAAATCTTAATTAAGTTTCATTGGTTCGTCTACCTAAAATAACTTAATAATAGTACGTGGGTTTAGTATTATGAAATAATATGTTTTTTAAAGTAATTTTTAATTAAAAAATTTTATTTTTTTTAAATATCAACAACTTTGAAATATATTAAAAATTATTAATTTATATTTTTTAAATAAAATATCTTTTTAAAAAATATTGGACTAGATATCTATTAACATTAATAAAATATTAAAGGAGTGTTTGAGAATGTGGTAACAGTTGTTTTTCAATGTGTTTTTTAAAAAATATTGGACTAGATATCTATTAACATTAATAAAATATTAAATAAGTGTTTGAGAATGTAGTAACAGTTATTTTTCAATGTATTTTTTACTTAAAATATTTCAAAATAATATATTTTTAAAAAATTATTTTTAATATTAACACATCAAAACAATTAAAAAAATACTTAAAAATATTAATTTAAAATAAAAAAAAAATTAAAATTAATTAATTTTTTTTTTTTTTTAAAGGATTCGAAACATGAAAACACACAGTCTCTGGCTCCGCACGTGAAGAAACAATTTTTGAGGAGGGAAGAGTTAAAGCGGGGCCCAGGTGAAAGAATCTTAAGAAGATACGCAATCAGCGGTTGGCATGGAAAGTTGGAAACACAACAAGCCATTGGAAAAACGACAGTATAAATTAATCGTTGAAATGGATGTCCTCTCTCCATTCAGTCAACACCCTGTCCTAGCGTCCCATGCCAACGTGGACACGCGTGTCGGATAATCATTTCCTCGGGGAAGATTTTCTTTCTTGTTTTCACGTACCCTTGCAGCTTCGACACCATGCACTCTCTCTCTCATGACCTTTTATTTTCTTATATTTACAATTACAGTCATAAATAAATACCAATTACAATACATTAAATTACAATTAAAATAAATAAATAACAGATTTGAGAGTTTACTATTCAATCACGGTAACTCTAGACACATTGCACCTACTGTGCAATCCAAAGTCATCCCTCTTGTTTTTCTTTTTCCTTTTTTTTCTACTTGAATGATTATTTATTTCGGTCATTCGATTTTATTTTTTAATTTTATTTTTTAACATTATATTTATATGATTTTAAATATCACAATTTGTTTTAGCTCATGTTCTTCATTATATTTATTATATAAAAAAACCTAATATTAAATTAATGCTAAATTTTACAAAATAGTATTTAGTTTTATTGAATAAAAAATATTGAAACATCACGAACCAATTTTGACACAAACAAAAATAAAGCTCTCTCTTGCTTTTTACTGTTATTGGGCACACAAAAACTATAATTTGATCCTTGGTTTTCTTATTTTCCATTTTGGTCCTATTATTTAAGGATTTTATGTTTTAATTTTTTGAATTTGAGATAAGAGATAAATTCATTAAAAAATAAGAGAAGAAAGAGAAAGTGTTCAATCAGTCTATCAAAAAGATCAATCTTAATACCAATGACTTCATCTTAAATAGAGAAGTTCAATTATGGTGATGCTTCACTTTAAAAATATCATACAAAATATATCAAGACTTGAGATTATTTTTTTATTCAATTGAATTTTGGTTTTTCGGGTCATATGAGACTTTTTTTTAGTTTGAAATGGGTTTGTTAAGGTTCCTAGAATGCTTTTGTGGGTTTTAGATGAAAATGAGTTTAAAATTGGATTTTTAACATGTCATCCTCCCAAGCAAGACGACTCATTAAAAAACAATCTAGGCACGCTTGGCTTGTTTCATCTATATACCTTCTTCTTTTTTTTAGTTTTTGACAAAAAAAATGTATTTGAAACAATTTATTAAAATAAAATTTATATGATGATCCAATTATACCATTATTTTAAAAAACAATTGGTTTAACAATGAAAAGTTTAGATGTTAGATTTGATAAATATAAGATTAACCATAAAAAAAATTAAAACAAGAATATTTGATCAAACTATTTCTTTCTTAACTAACAAAACCTAAGAGGAAAAAACCATAGTTATCAAACCCGCCCGGGGGTTGACCCGGCCAAGGGGACGGATCCCGGGTTTCATGGGTCAACCCGGAAAAATTTTAAAAAAATATTTAAAGTTTTAATATTTCATATGAAAAAATCCATATGAATATAGGATATACATGTTGTAAATAATGAAATTTAAAAGAATATTTTAAAAAAAAATTATCACACATTAAAAAGATATTATGTTATGCTTTTTAAGTTGAAATATTTAAACCAAAAACGTTTTTTATCTCATATTGAAAAAACATAATTTTTTTCTTGTGAACATAGAGTATATATACTAAATGACTTCAAATCTCACATTGAAAAGATACTATGTTATCATTTTAAGTTGAAGTACTTAAACCAAAAAGCTTTTTATCCCACATTGAAAAAACAAAACTTTTTTCTTGTGAATATAAAGTATATATACGAAATATCTTCAAATCTCACATTGAAAAAATAATTTTTTCTTAGGAACATAGGAGTATATATACTAATGGGTTTCAAATCTCAAATTGAAAAAACATAACTTTTTTCTTATGAACATAGAGTATATATACTAAAGGCTTCAAATCCTACATTAAAAATATATTATGTTATCCTTTTAAGTTGAAATATTTAAATCAAAGAGTTTTTTATCCCACATTGAAAAAACATAACTTTTTTCTTGTGAACGTAAAGCATATATACGAAAAGGTTTCAAATCCCACATTGAAAAAACAACTTTTTTTTTTGGAACATAGAGTATATATACTAAAGGGTTTCAAATCCCACATTGAACAAATAAAACACTTTTCTAATATTTATATAGTGAACTTTAAAAAATGTTAATAACCAACTAAAAAAAAAGGGTATAGGAGAAAAACCACATTTGAAAAAAATAAACATCGGGTCTCGCCCGGGTCATGGGTCGACTGGGTTTGGCTAGGTCGTTGCACCGACCGGTCTTTTGACAAACCCGGACCGGTCTAGCCACCGAGTCTCGAGTCAACTAGCCGGGCGGTCCAAGTTTATTAACTATGGAAAAAACAACTAAACCCTAAGAAATAAACTTCCAATTCCATTAATGCATCAACTTCTAAGGAAAGAAAGCAAAACACATATTTAAACCCTAACTCTTCATATTTGTAATCAAAACATACAGATCTATATTAAACACAACTAAAATCCTCTTAAAAGAAATAAACTATAGGTTTCCCAAAAATATATTTATTCCAACTCGGTAGTGCATAAAAAGAATAAGAACCCTTTATTACAATATTTGTTGTTGATTTCACAAACCAAAGGACAAACATACTTCCTAACATGTATAATCAACTAAACATGGGTTGGAACCCTAAAAGATTGATTTTCTTAGCCAATAAAAATAAGATTCAAAGGATATCCCAAAGTAAATTTGCTACGTAACAACAAATCAACAAAAACCAAGTTGTTATTGTTTTAGCTATGGGGATGGAATAAGAACTCTTTACGCTTATGCGTTGTACTAAAACAGAATTCTCTCAACTATATTTTTTCATGGATTTCACAACCGAAACAACAAAAACTTCATGTTTAATAATTTTTAAATTCTAATGTTTACAACCAAACCTTGTTCATAAGTGGCAACCAAACCACAAAGCATAACTAGATTGACTAACTTGAGCAAAACCATGGCACATTTTCTTCATGTATTTCGCAAAGAAGAACAATAAAGAAAACTTCATGTTTTATGGTTATTGACTTCTAATACTTGAAACCAAACCTTATTCATGTACAATAAGAACCAACAAACAAAATAAGATCAATTAGTTTGAGCAAAATAGGGTGGACTCACCTAGCTAATGTATATGTTGTTGTTGTCACCAAGTTGTTATTGTTTTAGCTATGGGGATGGAAGATGGAACTCTAAACTTAGTGAGGTTGTTGTTGCTACAATGAAGACATGTTATTTTTGTTATCTTTCTTTTGTAGGTGTTATTATCCTTCTTTTCTAAGTGCTCTCTTTCTCTCGTTAAACCTTATTGCTACTAGTATGGCCACTATTTTGGCTAAAGGGATGTGGTTGTCATAAGACATATTGTAACTCAATTTTGGCCCATTGGCTTTTAATTTAATTTTTACAGGGTTTAAAATGAAAAATTAAAAGATCAGAGATTTATTTCAATGAAAAGTGTGATTTGTCAACTTCTATGAAAATTAAGGACTACAATGTGCTTTTGTCATTCTATCTTTATCTTCAAGATAATTCATATCTTCGAGATAATTCTTGTCTTCGAGATAATGATAGTTATCCGCTTTTAAATTTGATTCTTAATCAAATTCAAACTTCAAAGAAAAGAATGAGTTTGATTGAAACTTGGTTTCTCACACGCGAAGGGACTCTGGCACTATAAATACAGATCTCAGGGTATGAAAAAGGGAGACGATGAGAGAAAAACCCTAAAAGAAGAGACCCCAGAGGAGGCCATTACCAGAAACCCTAAAAGAGAGAAACATAAAAAAAAAGGGGCGGCGAACCCTATACTAGCCGCCGCCCCCCTCAACCTTTTTCTTTAGCCCAGTCTCCCTTGACTTCGCCTCCAACAGCCGCACGTCTAGGTAAGTTTCCTTCCTTCCTTACTAAAATAATTAAGTGGTTATTGTTGCATGCATGCGTGAACGTTCCACACATGGCTGGGCTAGATCCAGCCTAAAAAGAAAAAAATAGAGTGGGCCTCCTCTGGGCTTTAGGCCTAGCCGACCCAAATTGTGTTTGCTAAGGGTGTGCTTGGCAAAACACACCCTTATGCCTTGACCATAATTTTTATACCCATTCTAATTTGATATTTGACCAAACAAACCCTTTTTCGATAACAGAAAATTCCAAAAATATTTGGGGCCTTCGTTGATTTATTTGTGGCCCCCTCGCACTTTGTTTTATTTTTTTTCTTTGTGTTTGTATTTTTTGTGGATGTGCTCAATCTGTGGACTATTACTGTTAAATGCAAATATGTCGTGCAATGTTTTTTTTACTTCCATCTAAAAAGGGCAAATAATAATAAAGGATAAACAAGAAAAAAATGACATAGAAAATTTCTTTTTCAAATTCATTTTTTGCAAAAATATTCACTGACGCCAGAGTCAGGAGTATTGTATTTTTTAGATTTGTGCGATATTTACCAACGCCAGAGTTGGAAATATTCGTAGGAATTGTTCACTGACGTCATAGTAAAAAATATTCACTGACGCCAGAGTCAGGAGTATCGTATTTTTTAGATTTGTGCGATATTTACCAACGCCAAAGTTGAAAATATTCGTAGGAATTGTTCACTGACGCCAGAGTCAGGAACATGAAAGGAAGAATAAAAAAAAGGGAAAAAATAGAACAAATTCTTAGCAATTTTAGACAAAACCAAAGCAATGCAGCTTTGCCTTGAGTAGGACGCTTAAGGGGTGATAGCATCTTCCCTTTTGCGTAACCAGTCCTGTATCATAGAATCTTTGTTGACCAGTTAGGATTTCTAGTGACCATAATACTAGGTGGCGACTCCTTGAACAAGACCTTTTCCCCTAAAAGAACAAGATGCCAGATATCTGTTCTTTTTCCATTATCCAGATAATTTTTTAATTGGTTGCCGCGATGTCCGGGTGTGACAAGACATACAATTTATTGTTGTTGCTGTCAAAACTCTAAGGGAGCCTATACTTTAAGAATGGAAGATGAAGATATGAAAGCTACTGCTGAGTGTGCTATACACTATTGTTCTAAAAAACCTTTTTAATAAAATCTCACGACTCTTAACCCTAAAGATTTTTTTTTTCCCAAGTCTTGTTTTTTCTTCCCCTCTCAGTCTCATGTTCTTCTTTCCTAACACAACCGCTTTCCCTTTTTCTTCTTCTCTGTCTCAATTTTTCTTCTCTGTTTTTTCTTCCTTTTTTTCTATATTTTTTTCGTTGTGTTTTTTTCTCTTTTTCTAGCCGCCCCCTCTCATTCTTATGCTTTCTAGTTGGCTTAAGAATGGAATGTAAGAGCTTATTTATGGGCAAAGATGAGAGATTGGAGGTTTTGATCTAGCAAGATCTAAACAATGACCCTTGAACCTTAGGAATAAATTTTGGCTCTTGGTTTAAATATGCTCTTGTCTTTACCCCAACTACAACATTTTTAAAAGAAGTATTGATCTTCTTTTGTTTTTAAGTTTTGAAAGTTTTGGCATGCAAGCTTTGATAATGTTTTTTAGCCGGTTTGGCAACAAGTTAGGAGCTGAAGAGCTGCAGGTTTTCGGTTTGTTATGAGAGGAGGGAATGTCGGAGGCCAATATGGTGTGAGTTTTGTCTCTTAGGTGAGGATAAAACCAAAGCTTAAAGGGATAAAAGAAGGGAGCTTGGAGGTTGGGATTTGCGAACAAGGAACCTAGAATTTCTTAGAAGATGAAGAGCACATCTGAATGACATGTCATTCCTGCCATTCATTAATTAGGGTTTTCAATTGAAACAAAATGATGTTATTTTGGATAATCCAATTTGGTTCTAGATATTAGCGTCTTTTTGGTTTTAGCTCTTGGTTTTGTAATTTTCAATTCAGCCCAAATTGGACTTTTATCTTTGTATTTTCTTTCCCTTTTCGTCCCTGATTCAATCTATTTTAATTTTTATATTTTTTCAGGTTTTGCAGTGTAATCCTTAATTCTCTAATTTGTGCATTTTTTTTTGTCAAAGTGACTTTAAATTTCAGATTTTCTCTTCCATTAAGCCCTTAATTGAGTTAATAAGACCCCCCAAAACTTTGCCACCTCTTTCATTTTGGTCCTGGATCCTTTAATTCTTTAAATTTCAGTCAATTTCAACCATTTTCTTCGATTTTATTCTCAATTAAGCCTCTAATTGCACTCCAAGTTATTTTTGTGCATTTTTTCATGTTCTAAATTAATCCTTGATCTTTTAAATTGAAATTACATATTACTCCAAACTAAAAACCCTTGTGCTTTGACTATTATTAATATTTTTATTTGGAGAAAACTATTTTGGAAAATTTTGACTGCAAAGTATTTTTTTAAATTATATTTTGAAAATATTTTTCTAAATAACTTTTTTTAAAAAGGAGATAAAAGTTAGGTTACGTAAGGAGTTTGTTGGAAATTCAAACCAAATGATAGCGAGTCATTTGCCTAAGCAAACAACATGTGATCCATTTTATTAAAAAGAAGTTGCAAACCTTGGCATGCCTTGGTTTTTTTTTTAAGGGGGACAGGTTTACAAACCCATCCTCTTAAGCCCTGCACTTGGCTCCTTTAATATCACCTTTTATTTTAATTTTTTTAATTTTGAATAAAAATCACTACAAATAAAATAATTAAAATGATATTTAAAATATTATCTAATGTTTCCATAGTTTTCAAGTAAAATTATATTTTTATGAGAATATTAACAATTACTTTGTAAATTATTTTATATGAACCTAATTTGCAAAATTTATAAAAAAATGCTCATGAATAATAAATGAGAATAAAATATATTTTTGTTTTGTTTTCTTATTGTAATTGTTTTATATGATATTTTCATATTAATTATGCTTTTGATTTTTACTTCTATTACTTACATACAAATTATTGAGTCATGAATTTTTCTATTTTTAATTGAAACTTGCTTTTTAGATCATGATAGGTTTCTTTTTAAAAAGCAATGATTTTAATATAAAAACATATTTTTATCAAAAAAAAAATTAACAAGCAAAGAGACTTTTGATTGAAGATAAACATATTTTCCCCCTTAATTCAAATGATTTCAATTTTTTATAACTATTTATTTTTATGTCCTTTATTTTTTTTTATTCAAGAAACATGCCACGAATTAAAAAAAATCAAGTTTTTGCGAGAAAACAAATTACATTAAAAAAAATCACCTGATAAAATATATTTATTTTTAAGAATTTAAATTTGTTCCTTTCTTATAAATATCTATATTAATTGCAAAATAACTAAATAAAAATTGTCTTTAAAACCTATTTTGTGACATCACCCGAGAAGAAAACTAGTAAAACCCTATTTTCAATTAAAAGTAAACTACATAAAAGCTACAAAAATTTCTGGTTTTTCAACTAAAAGAAAAATGCACAAAAGCCATTTGTTACTTGCATCCTTCTTATGATTAGTCTCACATGTTATTTTAATGTTATTAGTAAATAAGATTGATATATTTATATACACCCACTAATGTTGTTGTCCGCTTGCGTTGTGGGCTGCTAGGTGTTTAATGATGGAGCTTGTTTCATAATATTTTATAGGTGCAAAGTTTTTTTTGTTCTTTTGTTTTTACACAATTAAAAAGATTTCTTTTTAGTTGTTTGTAAAAAGAAAGTGAGGAAGAATATTCATTTAAAAGAGGTTTGTAAATGCAGGATACATATTTATTCAAATATATAATAAGTTAGCAAAAAGTAAAGGATATTATGTTTATCAAAGTTTAATTAAAAAAAGTCCAAAAGCATAAAGGCAAGCTAGACTAAAAAGTTGGGACGATTGGTTTATGACAATTGTTTCCAAAAGATAATTGCCATTAAGCTTTGTTGAGAATATATCAAGTCCTCTATCTTTCTACCACACCCGACATGAATATGAGATATCTGAAATTAAAGAAAAATGTATAAAAATAGAGTTGTCATCTAATTTTTAAGGAAACTAAGAATTTTAAAATGTACATTCATTTTAGAGATATGAAGATAGAGTTAGTTATGATTAAGAAAAGATAGACATCACTCTTACTTTATCTTTTTAAATGAAAGGTTACCTTAACTATATTTCATATCTCTTCAGATTTCCAGCCCCATCAAAATACATTCGTTATGACAGGTCTTTCTTTCCCTTAGATTTATTTTATGCATATCATCAATTGTCCAAATTATTTCCAAAGTTATTCATAAGGCATTTATGATCAATGGGTGTTTGTCAAATTAGTGTCAAATCCTGAGTTAGGAGTCTCGCAAGTTGACAATATTTGTTTTTGTAAAAGAAAACATCTTGTTAGGTCTACATTGATCTTTAAAAATAAAAGACAAGTCGACCTAACCATTTGAAAAGCTTAAACAAAACTAGATGAAAACTTATCAATTCATTTTTGAGCTTAAAAATTAAGTTTTAAATCTATATCAATTTCTAAGACTAGAAAAGTCATTGACCTAACCATTTAAAAAGTTTAATCTAAACTTGACGATAACTTAATGAAATCTTGATAAAAACTTGTTGAAAACTCTTAATGCATTTTCTTATATTATTTCAAGTTAAAAAATCAATTGTTATGTCCATGTCGGTCTCTAAAACTAGGAGACTATTCAACCTAACCATTTAAAAAGCTTAAATGAACCTTGATAGTAAGTTGACAAAAACTTGTCAATGTTTTTTTAGGCTTATTTTAAGTTTAAAAATCATGTGTTAAATTCGTAAAAGTAGCATACTCAAAAAATCTAATCATAAGAAAATATTTTTAACCAAAACATCACCAATTTGATGAAAATTTGTTGAAAACTCAATGATGTATTTTAAATTCGTAGTAAGGTTTAAAATCATGTGTTGTTTTATGTCAGTCTCTAAAAGTAGAAAACTCATCAACCTAACCATTTAAAAAGTTTAAACAAAGAATGTTAAAAGGGAAAAACCAAAACACAAACCAAAAAGGAAAATATATTAGGTTTCACCAATAATCACATTATTTAAAATCATGGTATTGTGATGCATCATATCATAAGCTAGGCATAACATAAAGCAAAAGCAACTCAAAAAGAAGGAAATGAAAGATTAAACATGAGTCAAAGCATTTATTCCAAAGAGGAAATGAGTTTATACCTTGATGAAGGCTTTTGTTGTTACTGATATTTCTAGGTTTTGAGCCTTAAAATGACACAATTTAAAGTTGGGTCTTTCTCAACAGTTTTATATCTCATTCTTAGATTTCCAAATCACCTAATTTTACTTTATTCTAACTTCTATAACTCTATATATAGGCTAAAAAACCAAAACAAGGATGGTGAGCTTCTAGATAGATTTGTACTTCTTCGTTTGTGCTATGTTTTAAACTTCAAAACTATAAAAATAGGTTTTGTATTCTTCATAAAGGTTTTAGTTCTACATCTTATCTTTTCAAAAAGCCAATTCACATATAAAAACGAGGTGTTTAGCTCCAATTATGATCCAAAAATTAAATAGTATTTTGGTTTGATTAGACTAGACTATCTCTTCCAAATCAAATATCCTTTAGTGTATATCATTTCTCTTTCTTTTTCTGCCCCTGTTTCCTTTGTTCCCCCTTTTCTTTTAAATGGAACCACTCTTTTATAAGTCTTAAAGAATGACCTAGAACCTCTTCTTCACCATGCAATGTTAGCCATTAACTTTGTAGAATTGATCTTCACCATCCAGCTCTCTTTGCTAATTGTCTTTGTAATTGGTTTGCAGCTAAAAATGTTTGTCTTTCGTGGTGTTGGTGCGGCTGGTTTTGAAGGACAAATAGGGATGTTTTTTGCTTGGTCTAGCAGAGCATGAAATAGGATGAAGGACTATGTTTTTTGTGATTTGATTGTACAAAATTTGCAACTACAAAAAGGACAAAATTGTGTGGTTTTTGGTCTCCTTTTACAACAATACTAAAGGGTATATGAGTTATCTTTTTATGGTAGATTGAAGATTATTTACAGCATGAAACATGAGATAAAAATATTGTTCTTGGCTTTTTTACAGGTAAAAAAAATTAAATAACGGTGTGAGTTCTTAGCTTTTTATATTGTGATCTCAAACTCTATTTTTATCATATTTCATTTTCTAAAATTTGAGAGAAGAGAGAGAAAATCACTGAAAAACATTGAGTGGGGAGAAAGTGTTTGGCTGACAATATTCCAACTACAAAAAGCCCGATCTTGGTGTTAATGAATATGTTTTAATCATGAAAGTTCAATATAGATGGTTTTGCCCTTCAAACATGGCAAAAACAAAAAGATTAGAACCCATGAATTATGATTTGATTTGGTTTAATTTATGATTTTTCAACTAAATAAATGGTGTTTAAAGCTAGAGAATGGCTCTATATAGGTTTCTAGAGTGTTTTTAGGTTAAAACAAGTTGAAATTTGGGATTTGTCCATCCAAAAACTCAAATCTTAATTTTTTAGCCATTAAAAATGGTTGAAAATTATACTAGAAAACAATATGTTATTTGTCCAGGAAGACAACTTATCATTCACTCAATTTAAAAAAAAATCAGGTGAATGACTTATCATCAACTCATTAGAAAAACAAAAGAAAGCCAAACAAGATGAACTACCCTTCCAAGCTCATGCTTACTTGGGTTTCTTTTTTAGGGCTATGCGTGTAAAGCCCTCCTTCTAGGCCTAGGCTTAGGCTTGCATGATATTTTTGTTAAATAACCATTAATTCTTTTTTTAATTTTAGAATAAATTTATTTTTAAATAAATTTATTAAAATGATATTTAAAAAATTATCCAATTGTATTAAAAGTTTTCAAGAAGATTAGAGGTTTTTATGATAGTATTAGCAATTAATATATAAATAATTATTTATTAAACTGGTATGCTAAATTTTAAAAAATAATCTTATTAATATTTAATAATAAAAATATCTATTTTTTATTATAAATTCTTTATATAAGTCTTTCAAGTTTATTATTATTAGATTTATTCACGTAAAAATGATTGATGTATGATTTGTTTTATTAAAACTTATTTTAAGAATCATAACAAATTAATTTTTATTTAAAAACAAAGTTTCTAATAAAAAAACATGCTTTTGTCAAAATAAAAAATAGAAAAACATGAATAAAAAAAAGGAGATTTTGATTAAAAAAATAAAAACTCCCTCTTCAATTCAAATCATTAGGATTTTTACGAATATTTTTATTAGTTTTATTCAATAAAAAATGTTGGTAATAAAAAAAATTATTGTAAAAATATCACATAAATGAAAAAAATTAATTTTTCCTTTAGAATCTTTATTTTATTTCAAAAAATACTTCGTGACAACGCGCGGCACGACGCTAGCGTGTGTATCCTGCTAAATGCACAGCGTATAGTGAGTGCATGCATGGCTAGTCAAGTTGTTAACCTCTTTCCCACTTCCCCCCGTTTTTTTTTTTTTTTAACCCTCAAGAAATTAGCTGGCCACCTACCCCCTAATAACCTACCTCCTCCTCTGTTTCTTGTTAGGTTCGTTCATCTCTACTCTCTCAAAATCATTTGTTTTTTAAAAATGATTCGTTTCGAGCTTATTATTTTATTGTCTTAATTCTTTTTTCGTTTCATGCATTTCCAGTTATTATTATATCCGTAACAGTCTCTCATTTTTCACCTAGCTAGGATACAAATTTGGTACTGGCCCATTCCTTCCTTTTTTTTTTTTTTATTAACATGAGTATCCGGATAAATTTATCTTAAGTTTTGAAATTAAAAATCATGTAAGTTTATAGTAACTATCATATTAGTAACTACATGACTGGAATATAATATCATGAAAAAAACAATTTTTTTAATTTCAAGCTTTTACTACTTAGTGATCTACTGATTATTTCCTCTTTAATTTGTCGTGATTTAAAAGCATCTGTGTACGTGCATGAGATGCAATTAATCTACACGGGCATCTCATAAATTTAAGGATTTCAAGAGGTTTTTGTTATCGGTCATAGTCGTTGCTTGAAAGGCTAAATATCTTACATTATTAGTATTACTATTAATTATTTCTCAAGTAAGAGTTTGCTGTTTTTATGAATATGATATGAAAATAGTGATTTATTTGTAGTTTATTTATTGCTATTAAAAAGAAAAAAACAAAATTGGCTGGATCGGGGATTTTTTTGGTTCCAATATTAATGATAATCAAATAGAGGGGAGGAGTTCTCAAGAGTGGGCTTCTTAAATCTTCCCTACACAATTGTCCGTATATATGCGCAGGCATGCGTGTTTTGTCCTTAATTTGAGAAGAGATTAGTCGAGGGATTAATTCCTGTTTTCTTATATATATTTTAAAAAAATTTAAATTTATTTTATTTTTTTCTTTGCTTTAAATTAATATTTTTTAATATTTTCATATCATCTTTTATGTGCTGATGTCAAAAATAATTTTTAAAAAATAAAAAAATATATTATTTTAATAGATTTCCGAGTGGAAAACACTTTGAAAAACAACCGCAACATCAACACTTCCAACCACCCAAATCAAGTTATTTCTTCCATGCCATTATATATATAATTTTCATCTAACTTAACGCTTAATTAAATTAATTGAATACGCCATTAATTGGATGATATTTCATATATAGTTGGAGGGATCTCACCACAATATCTATGTTGAAATTGATGCTTATGGTATTTTCGTAAATGAGCTTAATCAGACAAACACAGATATGTCACAGAGAAACTCAATCGAGACCGGGCCGGGCAAATAATCTCAAATCACATTAATAAGTGGTTTGTAGAGATAAGTTTTTAAAATTAAATAATCACATATGCAAGAATATTAACCTTTTTTTCAACTATAAGGGATATTATTAGATTAATTTATATATTAATTGAAACTAAGGTTTTTTTTTTCTGATTGATTTTTGGAGTATGTATTGATCTCCACGTATACTAGATTAACTAAAAAACGAGAAGATTGGTATGTATGATTAAAATCAAAGTCAATAAATAGATAGTTTTATAAAATGCTATATCTAAAATCCTTCATGTACAATTGTTTATTATGCTTACATAATCAAAACATTATATAATAATTTTTTAAATATATTATCATAATTATGCAAAAAGAAAGTAAAAAACAAAAATCTTGTTGCAGATGTATGAAATATTAACATATATTAATTGCTTTTATTTTTATTTTAAGGGTTTTTTATTTCAATTTATCCTTTAATGGGTTTGCGTATCTTGGTCTCATGATCCAAATTATAGGTTTAGTAGGTTAACTCAGATTTGTTTTGTTATTTTTTTAGTTGATTTTTTCTTAAATTCATCTTTCAATATTTGATTGATTTGAAATTATGCTTCATAATTTTTTTATTTGCTTTCTATGAGGTTATTTGGGTCTCATTCCTCCATCACGGGTTTGATGGGTTAACCCGGGTTAACTGAGGTATTTTTTGTGCCTTTTATTTAATTGATATTTTTTAATTTCATCGTTCAACGTTAAGTTTGTTGGGAATTGAGTTTCATAATTTATTTTCATCTACTTTCTATAGAGTTATCCTAATCATATGAACCGGGTTATGGGTTTGGCAGGTTAACCCGAATTGACTCAAGTTATTTGTTTTCTTGTCTTTTTTTTCATTGATTGTTTTTTCAATTTCATCCTTCAACATTAGATTAATTGGAAATTAAGTTTCATAAATTACTTCAATTTACTTTTATGAGGTTATCTTGATTCTATGATTCGAGTCGCGGATTTGGCAGGTTAACATAGGTTGATGAGGTCGATCTATATGTCTTTGTCTTATTAAAAAAAAAAGATGTCGCCTTGAAAATCTTTTTAGTCAAATTACATTTTTAATGTTAGTTTGGGTTGTTTTTAATCTATCAAGTTGACTGGGTTATATCGAATTAACCTCTATACTGTTTAAATGTTTTTTTCTATAAAAATATATGTTACCAAAACTTAGAATTTTTTATGTTAAAAAAATAATCTCCCGCGGTGTAAACAAGGAAAATGATCTAGTCAAATACTAGTTAGTGATGGTTATTACTCTAAGAACAACTTGAATAAGACTGGACTGATTTGCTAAGCTACCATAGTCCTAACCCATAATAAAGAAAAAAACGAGACTTTTATGCTGAATTCTTAATTTATTATATATGTCATTCTTTATTGGGAGTCCTTGTTCACGTACTCTTTTATCATAAATCTTTATCTAATGGCACACTTTTTCTAATTTTTAAAATCTGGAATGATGAAACTGCCTTCTAACCTCTTTTGGATAATTGAATTACCTTATACTACTAGTTTCATCTATTTCAATGGCTCATGGATATAATTATCTTTTGTGAAGAAACCCTAATAGTAGAAACTAGATTATTTACCCGCGTTATGCTCCGGATCATATCAATTTTTTTAAAAAAAACAATTAGGCATTGATAATGTGTTTTCAAGAAAGAAAAGAAAATTAAACCCTGTAAAGATTGATTTGATATGTCCCTATTATTTTGACAAGTTCAAAGAAATTTAGGAAACCGTGAAAAAAAAAAAACATAGTTTGACTAAAAAAAATTTAAATAACATTTAAAAAAAAATTGAGACAACAACATATATATTGGATCAACTCAGGTCAACCTAGGTTAACATGTAAAATTCACGACCCGAGCCATGAGACCATGAAAACCTCACAAAAAGAAAATAAAAAAAAAAACGTATTAATGTTCAATTTTTAATCAACTCAATGTTGAATAATGAAATTCTTAAAAAATAAATTAAAAAAAAAACATGTTTCAAATTAGACTGGAATAACCCAATAAAAAAACAAATCAAAATAAATTATGAAACTCATTTCCTAATCAATCCAACATTGATGGATGAAATTGAAAAAATAATTAAAAAAACCTTGAGTTAACCCAATTTAACCCACCAAACACTTAACTCGGGTCATAAGACGTAAATAATATAATAGAAACCAAACCAGAATAAATTATAAATCTTAATTCTCAATCAACCAAAATGGCGAATGATAAAATTGAAAGAAAATAAATTATAAAAAAATAAAAAAGAAACCTTACTCAACTGGATTAACCTATAAAATATGAGTCAGAATTCTTAATTTATTATTTACACCATTCTTTTATGAAAAAGAATAGATGTTATTCAAGTTAGTTTCAATTCTGTCATGAAAACACAAACAATAAAGAAACCAAATGAAACCATCTTGAAATCAATTAAAATTTAATGTGCTAGTTATTTGGGGTGAAATTGCATTATATATTAAATTTGAACTCTTTTTTATATTGTTTGATTGGGGCTTTGATTCTGAGTTAAATTCCATCGCAAATTGATCATATACAAGCTTTCGATAGCTAGGCATAATAGAATGATCTATAAATTGAGATTTATTGTTTATTAAGTACAAGGGTACTACATATAAAATTTAAGGTTGTTCCAATATCATTTGGTTGGGTTTCAATGATGGTGTTTAAAATTGTGTAACGTGTCAGATTTGGGTCAAGTTACAAAATGTGTTTACTAATATTTGTTTCAACCTATTCAGTTTATTTTTGTTATATTTGTGTTTTTAGAACTCAAAAAACTATTTTCATTAATTTATTTCTTCTATTTTATTTTGAGTCTTCGTATTGTCCATATTTCATACAAATTTGCTTTGCTACTCGTAAAATTATAATTGTAATTTTTTTTCTTGTTTTCATTATCTTAATTATTCTTGAGTCACTTTATATATATTTGGATTGTGTTACGATAGCTAGTGACTATGATTCATTGATTTTCACTTCCGAAAGAATCATAAAAAGGTGAGCCAAGAAGTAAAAGACGTAGTGAAAACAATTGAGTGAAAAGCCTTAAATTATGTGAAACACGAGAGTTGTGAGGATATATTTTTCTTGCTAGGAATCAATTTTTGCAGATTTTAAGATGTCTGAAAATCACGAGTCCGCGATACCAAAAGTAAATAAATCCTTTCAAATGTAAGCTTTCGCCTAACAACTTGAGCTTCTGACTAAGGTGATGAAAGACCTGAAAGATGATATGGCTTCGATAAGACTATAAATAATGGGATGAATGGATTGAGAATAGGGGTTAATCGGTGAGGAAACCCTATCTGTAGGGCTGCACGAAATGCTAAAACTGACTTTGTTAATTTTATGGATGAAAATGCAGATGAAATGATGATGACCATGACTTTGAATTCATGGATAATAGAGATCAATTTGGGAAGAATCAAAGCTAAAGAATGTTAGTTTCGGCCAAGGTGGAACTTTTAACTTGAGGGAGAACATCTTTCATATGTGTTTACATGTACAAAACAAGGTGTATAGTTTGATTATAGATCGTGAAAGTTGTGCTAATGTAGCTAGTACTACCCTTGTTAGTAAACTAAACTTATGTATGATTAAGCATAATAAACTTTATAGATTGCAATTGTTGAATGATTGTAATAAGGTGAAAGTGATTAGGTAGGTCTTAGTTTAGTTTTCAATTGAGAAGGATGTTGATAAAGTTTTGTGTGATGTGGTTTCAATGCATGCAAGTCACGTCTTATTGGAGGGACCCTTGCAATCTGATAGGAAAACCAAGTATAATGAATTTAAACATAGGTATTCTCTTGAGAAGGATATAAGAACATACACATTTCCATCATTGTCACCTAGATAGGTTTATGAAGACCAATTAAAATTGAAAAAGAAAAGTGAAGCTGAAATGGTAATACAACATGTAAGGCCATGGTTACTATGCAAAAATATGTAAGGAAGTGGTAAGGCATGCAGATCTAAAATTATTATCGGTTATTGCTTTCATACAATGTTTGTGGTGGTAAGTGCAAGCAAGAAGATAGCTCCAAAGGCTTCAAAAAAAGGCTAAATAATTGTCCATTATAACTATTGGTGATTCAAGGATGAATTACCTTAAAGAGAAATAGAATGATATAATCCAAGCAAGATCAAATTTGGATTTTGACGTAAAAAGTTTTATTGTCCACTTTTACATTATCAAGCATTACTTTCAATTTGATTATAAAATTATTATCGGGTATTGCTTTCATACAATATTGGTGGTGGTAAGTGCGAGCAAGAAGAGAGCTCCAAAGGCTTTAAAAAGAGGCTAAATAATTGTCCATTATAACTATTGGTGATTCAAGGATAAATTATCTTAAAGATAAATAGAATGATATAATCCAAGCAAGGTCATATTTGGATTTTGGCGTAAAATTTTTTATTATCCAATTTTACATTATCAAGCATTACTTTCAATTTGATTATTGGATCATACTTAATTTTTACAAACGTTTTTAGACATGCTACCATACATGGGGTTAAAATTCCAGGTAATTCAGATTTCAGTAAGGGATTATTTCAGAGGGTCAAATCTATTGAATGAATCATGTCAAATCTATCAGTCTGGATCTTTGTCTAATTTATGGGTCATATATGAAGCTAGAGTATTTTGGATGCTATTCTGATTGGGTTAGAAATTAAACATATGTACCTTTCTAATGATATAAGATAGACCCACTAATTCATATAGAAGAGAGAGAATGATGTGTTTAAAGTTGAGTCTAAAATCTGTCAGCAAATTACGAAAATGAAAAAGATATTTTTTTCTTAAAAATTATGAATCCATTCATTACAAAGGAGTTCTTAATGTGACTAGGAGCTTATGTGGCATCCTTTTAAGTTATGTATTTTATAAAGATTCCATATTAAACAAGAAGAATTAATTGGTCAAAAATTAATTGTTTAGCAAGGATTCTTCAACAATTATTTATCTTGGATAATTTTTTACCATCATATGCAGCAAAAGGTGAAAAGTAGTTTTATGCTATTGTTTTGTTTATTTTATTATTTTTAAACCTTACTTTTAATTAGTTTGTGCTTTATTTAAATTGAGTATATGTCTGACCAATTAGTGTTGAGTTTTATTTTCAAGATTATAAATGCTCTTTGTAAGGAAAAATATTAGACTAGATAATATTATCTATTGCTGCCAAATTTATTTAGCTTGTGTGAAAGAGATTCTCACATTCTTTACTTCTCTAACAACCTAAATTGACTTATAAAAAATTAACTATTTTTGTGGTGTTTCCTTATATTTCTCATTCGTGAATTGATATTCGTAGGGTGGAGGTTCTTATTTCAATAGTGCTAGTGCCTTAGAACAGGTTTTCATTGTGTCACACTTCTATCAGACTTGTTTCGACATTCTATGACTCGTTGTCAACCTTGTTGTGGATTGCGTGATCACATGATCACAAGGTTAACATCACCCAATATATATATATATATATATATATATATATATATATATATATATATATATATATATATATATATATATATATTGGGTGATTTGAACCTTGCGATCACATGTGAATAATTGATAAAGTCTAATGTAGCAAGAACTTGAGTCGTTAATATCCATTGTCGTCCATGGCTAAAGGTGCAAACTAGTAGTTGTATGATAATTTACCTAGAGGGCTAAGTATCCATTATCATTAGAAGTTTTTGATCGAATTTTTATCTAATTTGATTAAAAGGCAGATAAAATGCATTTAGTTTAACTGGAGTCATACGTGGAGACGGGTGAAGGTTTCCAACCTTACTAGTTTTTTAATCTATTTTTTTTTAATCTTGCGGAGTCTTAATTTTTATTTTCAATATATTGTGTGGGTTTTTATCTTATTATTTATGAATGATTTTTATGATTTTATGCATGGATTTAAAGTATACTCTATTTATAGTTTTATGATTCATGGATGGAAATATAACTTTTTTTCAAGTTTAGATTTTATTTTTAAGAATTTGATTAAAAAAATAAAAAAGGTCAAATCAGGTACCTGATTGGTACCCATCGAGTGAAGAAAGTTCTTCAGATAACTTGATTTGACTAAATTAAAGATGAAATCAGGTGATAGATTTAAATACTTTGGATTGTAGTTGAATAGAGTAAAATCGAACTCCAACCCAACCCGCTACTATCCCTAATTAAGAGTATGCATTTGTTTATTAACGATTTTTCATTTTTTTTTATGGCTTTCAGTCTTTTATTTTTATTTTTTTATGGCTTGAATTTTTTTATTATGAAAAAAAAAAGAAATTAAGATGACAAACTTTAGGATGCTTAAATATGGACATGTAGTCTTAAAATACTAATATTAAAGATCCCAAAATAAAAAATTCATTGGAAAAGGAGAAAATACAATTCTTCCTCTTTTGTTTGCTGTAAAGTAGTTTTCTTTTGGAAAGTGAATTCCGGGAAAGTGAATTATTTTTTGATGTTTGGTAGTGTAATGGAAAATAAGTTGGAAAACACTTTCCAGTGTTTGGTTATGTCATGGAAAATGACCTGGAAAATAACTTATTAATGTTTTATTTTCTCAAGTTTATTAAAATAATGAGGAACAAATCTTACATATTAAAAAGTTGAATGAGGATGAAATTGAAAAAAAAATATAATTTCATAAATTATCTCAAATAAAATAAATAATAATCAAAATAATAGAAATCAAATCTAAAAAATAAAATAAAAATGAAAGATGAAGAAATTAAAATAATAATAATAATGAACATTTTATAAATTATTTCAAATAAAATAAGTAACAATCAAAAGAATGAGGACCAAATTTGATAGATAAAAAATTTCAATAAGAAAATGATAAGGGAAAAGTAAATAACAATTATAAAAATGAGAATCAAAGTTAATATAAAAATTAAATTTTAAGAGATGAAATTGAAAAATAAATATTCAAAACAAAATATATATAGCAATCAAAAGTTTGAGGACCAAATTTGATATAATCACTAAATAATATGATATTTTTAAATTTTTCACAACTTTTAGATAGTGTTTTCCCCTCAAATTTTCCAGGAAAATACTTTCCTGGAAACCAAGCCAAATTTTTCTTTGACTGGAAAATGTTTTCCATTAACTAACTTTTCTAATGACAAATAAACACAAAAAAATTTAAAAAATAATTTCTTGAAAATCCAAGGAACAAACATTTCGTTAAACCTAAAAATGCTCTCTCTCATCAAACTCCTAAGGAAAACCACTTTTTCAGCTGAACTAATATTAGATGAGTTGCATTAGGTCAATTAAGTTATTGAAATAAAATTAAAACGCAAACCAACAATTTCGATTATTATGATACAGAACAGAAGCAGTTACCCACATCTCATTTTATAAGGAGAGAGAGAGAGAGAGAGAGAGAGAGAGGTAGTTAAGAGTTAAGGCACGTTTCAAGGCCTCCTTCCTTCCTTCCTTCCTTGCAATCTCTCTCTCTCTCTCGTCTGCTTGGGCTTCTTTTGTGAAGAGAGAGAGAGACAGGAAGAGGAGCCCTCTCTTTCTCTATATTTAGTGTTTTTATATACCGAAAGACCCTCACCCTGTTTCCATTGTATCCTCCTCTCTTTTTTCAACATCTTCTTACAGAGGGAGAGAGAGAGAGCTGTGTGTTTCTCGTCTTCTTTTAGAGAGAGAGAGAGAGAGATAGAGAGGAAGGCAGCGAAAAACTCTGTCCGCTTCCCGCATTTCACTCTCCACCATGATCTCCTTGAATAGAAGCACCTTCCTTCTGGTAAATAATTTAAGCCTAACTCTCATTTATTATTATTCACGAACACAAACAAGAAAAAGAGGAAATCAATTTCTACAAGTTGTCAAAAATCAAGATTTTCTCTGCATTTCACCTTGAAAATCACCGCTTATCTTTCCCTTTTTCTTTATCTTCTTTTTACTTTTATTTTTTGGCAACAATATTTAGTGATGGGGTTTGGAAAGTGGAGTTTCCATAATTATTGTTATTTAGTTCCTTAGAGGAGATTAATTACTACTCTTATTTCTACAGAGTAACGCGGGCATTTCGAGCTCGCATAGCCCTTTCTCAGGGAGGTATAGACGATCGGTGCTTTCAGTTCCTTCTTCGTTGAGGGTAGCGGCTGTCAATTCCAACAGGGATCGCAACAGTAGCGTTTTGATGGAGAGCACGTTCAAGGACGTTAGAGATGGAGCCGTTTCGTCTTCTTCTGTGATTGACGTCGACTCCAAATCCAACATTGCTCCTGGAGGGGCCGCTGATGTTTACGGTGAGGATACTGCCACCGAGGACCAGGTTGTTACCCCTTGGTTTGTATCGGTTGCGAGGTAATTTAGTGCTGTTGATATGGTAGCATGAGTCAAATAATATTTACTTTTCTTTTTTTCTAAATTTTTGCCACTGTTTTTTAGCTTTAGATGTTTATAGTAAAGCTCGAGGCATATACTTCTTTATACTTAGGTGGAGGTGACGGGGCTAAATTGTTATTATATTATTAATTGTGGCACTTTTCTTTCCATTAGAAAATAGATGCCCAGTGACTGACTATGAGGGCTGTAAATAAGCTGGACACCTTTTCAGTTTGTCCTACCCAGCTCAAGCAGATGTGGAATATTCCACTACGATTCCACTTGGAGGTCTCAGAGTAGTCTAACCTTGGAGATGGTGGGGTGGGTATTTAGAGATTTGCATTGCTAACTTGCCATTCCCAGTTGCCGCAGCTGGTTATCTAAGTAGTGCAGCAACTTTGAACACCGTAACTTGATGAGAAAGACATGTTTCCTTTTTCCACCTCTCTTTTTCGTTGGTTTTTTATTTTTTATTGCACTGCAGTGGGTATTCTTTGTTGCGAGATCCACACCACAACAAAGGACTTGCCTTCACCGATGCAGAGAGAAGTGCCCACTACTTGCGTGGCCTTCTTCCCCCCAGCAGTCGTATCTCAGGAACTCCAGGTTATTTATTTCACTTGCCTTTCCTCTTATTCTTTCAACTTGTCTTTGTAGGTTTCTGATTTAAACGAAATGAGTAAACCTTTTCGCCTCTCCAATTGTCAGGTGAAGAAACTGATGTATATTATTCGCCAATATCAACTTCCATTGCAGAAGTACATGGCTATGATGGATCTTCAGGTAGCCACATGGTTCCCTCTGACTCCTGGGCTTTAAATTTTGTATCTGGGATCATGATTCAACATTCAGAGGTGTCATTGTGTTCTTTTGTTGTCTTCAATCAACTTATTTAAGAGTAAGGCATACACCCGTACGTCATTGATTCCACGATTCTGCAAATATTCTATATTAAGAAACAGACTTTCTTCTCTAGTGTATGCCATTCATTTTTGCAGCACAAGTGATGCTATGAGCAATGCTAATTAGTGTTGATAATAATTAGGAGGATAATTCTTACCACGAAAACTCAACTTTGGCTCGTTGCACTTTGTGAAATAAATGCACTGCCCTAATTGCAGGAGAGAAATGAAAAATTGTTCTACAAGCTTCTTGTTGACCATGTTGAGGAAATGCTCCCTATTGTCTACACTCCAACTGTTGGTGAAGCTTGCCAAAAATACGGGAGCATCTTTACTCGTCCTCAGGGTCTTTATATTAGTTTGAAAGAAAAGTAAGTTTTGTAGAATCTATTTCTACTACATTACTTGTTCTTGAAAGATTGCTTTCTGACTATCTGTGATGAAAGCTAATAAAACAGTTGTTTTCAGGGGTAGCATTCGTGAAGTGTTACGGAACTGGCCTGAGAAGAACATTCAAGTCATTGTTGTCACTGATGGAGAGCGGATTTTGGGTCTAGGGGATCTAGGCTGTCAGGTGAACTCTAACTGAATGTACACTTTTTAATCACATTCCCATCTTTCATATGCATGGATGCAGCTGACTAGTTTGGTGACTCATGTTCGTAGGGTATGGGGATACCAGTAGGGAAACTGGCTTTGTACACAGCACTTGGTGGAGTTCGTCCTTCAGCTGTAAGTATCACCACCAGAGTGCTTTTTTTCTTTTCCATTTCCCTTTTCTTTTCACCTCCCTTTTCCATTTTAATGCTCCTCAAATTTACATGACGCAGTTATCTTTTCCAGCAATATCTACTCTTATTCCATTGAAATCTAGCTTGAAACTGGATCTGGCACCTCTATCTAGCCTTTCCAGCAATTTGCATTTTCTTCAAAGTCTTAATTACAAAAGGGATAATTGCACTATTAATACACCAACTTTACACCTTTTCTTAATAGAGAGCATGAATTTTATTTTTTTTGAGCACATTGACTTTTTCAAAATTTTCAATCAAGTACTTCCATCCAAACTTTGTTAATTGCTTTGTTTTTGCTGGCATGTACTTTGGCATTTACCAAAGGAAAATTGCGATGTTGGTACATCAACTTTTAATTTTTCTCAATCAGCTAAGTGAACTTTTTATCTTTATTTTGTATTGGTGCTCAAACTTTTTGATTGTGCAAATCAAATACTTCTATAAAAAAAAAAAAAAACCCGTTAATTGTTTCCATATATGTTGCAATCACAAGATATTCATTTATATATTTTAATTGTATCAATAATTTATATGTTAGTTTTAATTAATTATAAAATAGTTTTTAGTTTTTATGTAGATGACTTACTATTTGATGAAAAGAGTCTTAGGTCTTAAAAGGATTTATTTTATTTTTTAAAGCATTTATTTTAATATTAAATATTTTTATTTATTAGAAATAATCTTGTATTAGAGGGTACTTTTACTAAAAAAACCCACATTAGAAAATAAAGCATTGAATAAAGTACTTGATTGGAACAATAAAAAATGCCGGTGTATCAAAATTAAAAAGATGAAAGTTCATGTACTTGATTGACATAAAATAAAATTGGGAGTGCCAATAGTGATTTAATGGAAAATGACATGCCATCAAATAACAACAGAAGAATTGACAGAAGGTGGACAAAAGTACTTAGTTGAATATCTTAAAAAAGTTGGTGTCCTAATGTAATAGTGCAATTATCTCAATTACCAAATGTAGTCATAGGGTATCGGTTTGTTGTCATCATTCATTAAGACAGACTATAGGTGTTGTAGTTCTAGATGAATTTTCTTTATTGGTTATGATGCGTGTGTAGTAGATAATGTGACAATTGATGTAAGCTAACAACTATTGCATTTAGTTTTAGGTTTTTTGTTATAGTTTCCCTTTTAGTTATATTGAAACAATTGAAATTGGGTTGATTGTTGCAGTGCTTGCCTGTAACCATTGATGTGGGGACAAACAATGAGAATTTGTTAAACGATGAGTACTACATAGGGCTCAGGCAAAGAAGGGCAACTGGACAGGTACTTAATATGTTCACTTGACTTGGCTAGTCTTCCTTTATGCATATGATGCATATGAGGTTCATTTACAGATTTACATAATTTTCTGTTGCATTGAAGTGGGATTACTGTTCCTTTTTACCAGGAATATGCTGAACTGGTTCATGAATTCATGTCTGCAGTCAAGCAGACCTATGGTGAGAAAGTCCTCATTCAGGTAGTTGACCTTCGGCATGGACGTCAATGACTCTTGATTACATTTTGTTGATTTGTTTGTTTATTTTTAATTTTTTTTTAAAAAAAACATGTTTATGCCTATATCTATTATTGTATATACATTTCAATTTTTCTTGAAACCTGCTTATTAAACTTTGCAGTTTGAAGACTTTGCGAACCACAATGCTTTTGATTTGCTTGCTAAATATAACACAACTCATCTTGTTTTCAATGACGATATTCAGGTAATTCTATTTGTTTTTTTATTATTTGAACAATTGGGATGGACAAGACTCTAATATCTAATCCCTTTATTTCAGGGTACAGCATCTGTGGTTCTTGCAGGGCTCGTTGCAGCACTAAGGGTAGTTGGTGGGACTTTAGCTGACCACACATTCTTATTTCTCGGTGCTGGAGAGGTGAGTTGATACTGGGCGGTACTGCATGATCCTCTTTCTGTGTTCCAATGACCTTCGAAATAACTGTGAAAATTTGTATGTAACTAAGTGAGTTGACAAGGAAAAGGATAAATTCCTTGCCTTCAATTATGACAAAATATGCATAATTCCTTTAATATTGCACTCATCTTGCCCTTCTCCTTACCTTTCTCTTCATTTTCTATGTTGTCTGATTACAGGCTGGCACTGGAATTGCAGAACTTGTAGCTCTTGAGATTTCCAAACAGGTCTGCTAGCATCTTCCTTTTTTTTTTTCACAATTTTCCCATGTATATGATTACTGAATGCATTAGATGTCAAATGTCTATAGGACAATTATGAATTATAACTGATTCTTTATGCAGACAAATATGCCAATGGAAGAGGCTCGCAAGAAGATTTGGCTTGTAGACTCAAAGGTAGTGCAAACCTATATACTTCTAGCTGTTTGGGGTAGAATGTTCTTTCCTTGCGTTTTATTTCTCTGTTAAATGTTCAAACAAATTCCCTTGCAGGGATTGATTGTTAGTTCCCGCAAGGAATCACTCCAACATTTCAAGAAGCCCTGGGCACATGAGCATGAACCCATTAAGACACTTCTAGACGCTGTTAATGTATAACTCTCCCTCTCTGTTTCTGTCCATCTGAGCTTTCTTCCCCCATCTCGTAAGCAAAGGTGTCTTAAATCTTCTTTTTTATTGCCTTGTATCATCAGGACATCAAGCCAACAGTGTTGATTGGAACATCAGGAGTAGGAAGAACATTTACTAAAGAAGTTGTTGAAGCCATGGCTTCCTTCAATGTGGTAAATTTTTATCTGCTCATCTAGTTTGTGTTGGAGAGCATGCTGCTCTAAGTAACCGTATTTTATATGACCGCATGCAGAAACCTATAATTCTTTCTCTTTCCAACCCGACTTCACAATCTGAATGTACCGCTGAAGAAGCTTATACATGGAGTCAGGTAATATGAACAGCCAACATGCAATCAATGAGAAATCATCATTATCATTATCAAGGCTTCTCTCCCTAGGAAAGCTTTTTCTTATGGTTCTTGCTTGATGTATTGTCCTCCATTCATACAATTGGCTGTTTAACAATTATGACTCTAATAACTCGCCCCATGTTACTTTTCAGGGGCGAGTTATTTTTGCTAGTGGAAGCCCATTTACTCCTGTTGAATATGAGGGTAAAACTTTCGTGCCTGGTCAGGTAGGTAGTCTGAAGAACTTGGTATCCTTTTAGTTTTACTTATTTGATAAATGAATGATTGATTTTGGTTTTACATTTTTGCTTTCATTCAGGCAAACAATGCATACATTTTCCCTGGATTTGGTCTGGGTCTAATAATGTCTGGTGCCATCCGTTCACATGATGAAATGTTGCTGGCTGCCTGTAAGTGAATTAAAGATTTAAATGTTACCAGTATCGCAAATTTTTATGTCCTACTTGCCATCACATGAAATAACAAGCTCATATATATATATATATATATATTATTTTGGGTTGATCACATTATGGTTTTGAAATTTAATCTCATGATTCTTATTTGGGAACATATTGGGAAGAATGACAAGAGCATAACATAAGTAGAGCTTAGAGAAGTAACAGTACTGGTGAATCCATGAGCCTTCCCTTCTCAAAACGTTATATTCTTACTTTTAGGATTTTGTTTTGTGAAAAGCTATCCACAAGCTTGATGTAGTTAGCTCAACTTATCAAATATGCCTCCCTGAATTCTCATACTAATCATCAGAAATGTTTCTTTGGCACCTGTTATATAATTTGGAAAAAAAATTCTCTCCTTCTAATTCTCAAGGTCAGGAGGTTTAGGTAGATGAATATCAGGAAGAATTTATCCTTGAGTGTTTATTGGCACGTGATTTCATTTATCTGCTGGTTTTTCTGGTACAGCGGAAGCTTTGGCTGCTCAGGTGACCCAGGAGAACTTTGACAAGGGACTTATCTACCCTCCATTCAGAAACATCAGAAAGATTTCAGCAGAGATTGCTGCTAAAGTGGCTGCTAAAGCTTATGAACTTGGTGAGTCTTTTTTCGTTAGGATTCATCCTTCTGCAATATGTTCATATGGATCTCTTAGCATCAAAATATATGTATCAGCTTCACCATTTTCTCTTGTAGGTTTGGCTACTCGCCTTCCTCCACCAAAGGATCTGGTGAAGTATGCTGAGAGCTGTATGTACAGCCCTGCTTATCGAAGCTACCGGTGAAGTGATGGGACAGGGAAAAAAAAAAAAAAAAAAGGGGTTCACTTTTAATCCCATAATCAGCTGCATTTTCGTTTGTTTTCTTCATTCAAATTTTTTTTTGGCCTGCTTGCTCTTCCTAGATTCCTATCCGCAACTCTGTTAGGCATTTAGTGAGTAAGAAAAGCAATGATAGGTGCTGGTAGTTGGAAGACTGCAGTCAAATCTTGAGATGTTGCAGAAAACTTCATTATAGCCATCTGTTAACAACTCCAATAAAGAAAAGTGATTTAATGAAAATGAAAAAAAGAAATTAATAATGAAGATGCAAACCGTGTTCATAAGGTCCATTGATCTTTTTGTAGAGATATAGTAAGAAAAAGATGGAAATGTTGAACAACTCCCACTTTGCGAAGAAATTTAAGCATTTAAACACATTAATATATGTTTCATCTTATATTCATAACTTTCATCTTCTTAAACGTAGTGAAATTCTTTTCTTGAAAAATATTCATAACAACCTTCTACATCTTTTTTTCATTTTTATAATACTAATGATTTATCATATTATATTGCTCAATTTAATAAAATTTTAAAAAAGTTTTTTTTATATGGGATTCTATCTAAAATTTTGTGCCACTAATTTCTTCATGGAAATACAACACAACAACTTCTGCATGATAGCCTTACGTGTACGATGAAATTGTACTTACGCACTTGAGGCTGTGTTCAAGCAGTGGAAAGGAATTACGAGCTTGTAGAATGTTTAGTGACACCGAGAATTAGTTATAATGCGTATAAACTAACCTGGACATTCCGAGTTATAAAAAAAAGAAATACTTACAATTTATTCTTTCGTCACACCCTCAATAATTATCACAATATACTACTCATTCATTGCATCTTATTTGATATTTCATATTTATTAAACCTCCATCATTCTGGTGGGTTAATCTAGTGGTTGGATCAGTTTGGATAAAACTGGAACTAGAAAAAACTAGAAAAACCTGATTGACTCGTCGGGTTGACCCATGACCCGAGTAACCCGATTGAAACCTGTTTTTTTTTAATGTATTTTTCTCCTAACCAAAGACCGATTTTTTTTTATATTTTTTAATTCGTTATTAATCATTTTCAAAGTTCATTATATAAATACTAGAAGAATGTTTTATTTTTTCAATGTGGGGTTTAAAACACTTTAGTATATATACTCTATGTTCACAAGAAAAAAGTTATATTTTTTCAAAGTGGGATAAAAAAATTAGTTTAAATATTTCAACTTAAAAGGATAATATACTAGCATAGTATCTTTTTCAATGACGAGATAAAAAAATCTTTTGAAATAATCTTTTAAACTTCATTATTTATAACATGTCTAGTCTATATTCACATGGATTGTTTCTTATTTTTTTTTATGAAATATTAAAATTTTAAATATTTTTAAAAAAAAAATTCAGGTTGATTCGGGTTGACCCGGGTCAACTCCAGGTTGGGTCCGATAACTATATGATATTTAATATAACAAAAGGCATAATAAACACAAACATCAAAGTAAATACAAAAAGAATTAAGTTAATTATGGTTGCAAAATGATTAATTACAAACAAAATATGAAATCATAATATTTTCACGGACAAGAATTTATATAGAAATAAATATACCTAAACAACAATAATAAAAATAACTAAATCAACTCTGTTTAACTGCTGTATGTGATGGACCTACAACACATGCAACCATTTAATAATAAGTTAATTAGCATTTGATTTCATAATTCAAAGACATGACTAATAGTTTTTGATCGTAAATATCTACATTATAGCTTTCAATTTCGACCTTTCTTATAATTTCACTAATTCTCAATTTAATTATATTTGCATCCTCACCAAGGAACATATACTCATCCTTTAATATCCTTGGCTACGCTTCGAGCATCAAACTATGATATTGTATTAATTTTTTTATGTTTCCTTTCTCCATGATCCTCCTTTTTGCTCCTTTTCCATACCATTTCTTTCTCACTTTAATATATTATTTTATGTTCATTTTCTTTTCTTTTTAATTAACATGGGTGTCCGGACCAGCTTGCACGCACCTCAACTAATCCCACGGGCCCTGAAAGTAACGATCATGTAAACCTCTAGTGGCCATCATATTAGTAACCACAGGACTCGAACCTGAGACCACAAAGATAGTAAATTTTTATTTCATTTTCATTTTCTTGATACATAGTTGATTGAGGGGAAATAAATGTTATAATTAAAAAGAATAAGGTGCATAGTCACCTACTTGCTTCTCCAACTCCAGCTAAATGAGTCCCTCCCAACTGCAGATGATTCAACATCTAGCGCCTCTCCAGATCAAATGGAGCCTTAACAAAAAACGAGTCTCCATGGATAAATCATCAATTTATATGAACTCCTTTGTTATCAGATGTCTAAGAACCCTATTTTCATGGAAGAACTTTCGACTTTTACACTTAATACACGAATATATGTAAGGTTTTTTTTTTTTTTCTAGATATGGTATCGTCTTTAAAATATGCGAACTGATTTATAATCAATCATCCATAATTATATATATATATATATCTAGTAAATAAAATAACATAAAAGAATTTCATTAATTCATGATTAATTTAATAATCTAATTAATTAACCCACAACAACTTAATAATTTTATAATCTATAAAAAAAAGTTGACAATATAAATAAATATTAACAACCAAATAAATCCATAAAAAGTTGACAATAATTTTATAACCCACAGCAACCAAATAAATCCATAAAAAGTTGTTTTCAATTAATTTAATTAATTTATCTTAGTATGTAAAAAAAGCAATTATACTCAATAGAGAATTACACACACAACCAATTAATAAGTTAACAATATAAATAAATATTAAAAACATAAATAAGATTCTAATATTAATTTAATAATTTAACCTAAATCACACACAGCTGAATAAAATACCAACATGTTTAAAAATATATATAACTTAATTTAAAATAATCATCACATCACATCAACATACATTTTAATAACATGGATTATAAAATTATTTTATTCCGCTTTGACGGGAGATAGCATGCCATTGAACGCTGGAGTCGTGTATTTTATTCCGCTGTCTTTTACATCTCTTGGAGGCCCAAACTATGGCAGCTGGCTTGTTTAAAAATGGAGGTTTTTAAATCAAAAATATTATTTTAATATTTGAATAATGACTTGGGATAAAAGAAAAAACCCTAAAACTCCTCAAAACCAATTTTCAATAAAATAGCTCATTCTAGCCCAGGAGTTCATGCATATTTGGGGTCCAGCAACCAATATGTTCAGGAAAATGAGTCGCCCATTCACAAAAACCAACAGCACTAACTTGTTACTCTGTGTTTATTATTGGAGGAGGACATTATTATTGGAGGAGGACAAACAACTTGAACTTGATTAATTATTGGATTCACTATATTAAAAAAAAAATCCATCATCGAAGGAATGAAAATTAGTTTCTTTTAATTTTAAAAAACAGCTTAACTAATTAGATTCTAGATTTGCTCCTTAATGATTATGAATTTGAGTTCCTTAAGGATTATTAGAGATTTATATAATCGTTAATTTCAGACTCGTTGAATTAATCAAGATGCACGCAAGTTAATTCAAACATCCACGTTAATTAAAAAAAAATTAATCTCTTTTGTTCTCTTTGAAGGGAACAAGGAGTCCAAGTTCTCTCTCAACTATGATTGAAAGCCATTGCTCCAATATGACACCCTTCTACTTCTTATGCCTTTTAAATGTCTGCTGATTGACGGAAATTAGCTCCACCTGGTCTCTCTCATTCCTCCCTCTCCCTCTCCCTCTCCCTCTCCCTCTCCCTCTCTCGATGCAAAGCATGGACCACCATAACTTTTAAAGATGAATTTATAATTGATAAAATCAGCTGTGTTTCCTCCATGGACACTCAACTTCAATTTCCGGTCTCAAATCTTCCTTTTCTTTCGTTAAATCACCATTAATATTTCGATTTCTTTTTCGCAAGCTTTTTTTGTTTCACTTCATAGCTATTTTTGCCTTCTATTTCCTTATTTCTTGTTTGTAATTTTGCTGTTGCTGTTGCAGAGGAGTGGGTTATGGATTTGGCTGTGGTTTGTAGATTACTAAATTTTATATTGAAGTGTTTGAGATGTTTTCAAATTTTTATGTTATCAAGAAAAATAAATTGGGGTTGAGAAAGTTTTTTTTGTTGAATTTGGGTTTTTTAATTGATTTGGGTTTTTTTTAAGCTAAGGAAATGATTGTTTAAGGTTATAAGAATGTTTTTTTAGATGTTTCTAGATGAAAATATGTTAAAATTTAAGTTTTAGGATAAAAATATTCCCAACTTATTTTTCTACCACCTCTCCGGTGGCTGGAAACTAGGACGCGGGCTAAATTTTTTATTTTTTTGTCCAGATGCGTTAGTTGAGTTGACATGTTTTTTTTAAAAATTTATATTTTCTTTTATATATATATATATATATATATTTCTTACATTGATTAAGAATGCATTTTGGATACTATTTTATTGAATTCCATTTTATTTTTACTTTTTCTTGAATAAGATTGTAGAGATATTTTTATAATATTATTAATTGTTTTTAAAATCCTATTATAATCAGTTTTTTTTATTTGGTTGGTTTATTGTTATTGTCTATTTTTGTTATCATATATTAAATAAAAAATAGTTCTAGAAAAACAAACTTATTAAACCCGGTTGGGTTCATGAACAGGATTACAAGTTTGATGGATTGATTCAGATCAATCTAATATATTATCGTCTCAATATTTTTTAAAAAAAACACATCTTGAGTTTATTTTTTATAATCAAACAAGGTTTCTACTTTACCTTTTGACCAACCAAATTGATTGGATGATATCAGGTTAAACTCTACACGGTTTAATTTAAAACTTGGACTAAACAAGAATTCTGGTTAGAAGATTTTAACATTGACCAATTGAGTTTGGTTTGATGATATTTTTAAAGAGTTTCCCACACCACACAAGCATTGTATTATTCTTATATTTGTTTAAAACACACATTAAAATTATTAGGATTTTATTTTTTTAGAATTGAAACTTGCTTTTGAAATAATGATAAAATGTTATCTAAGAAACAAATATTACAGTGGAAAACAAGACAAATGAGTTTTAGTTTGAGAGTTGTTTTTTTTATTCTTATTTTAAATTGTCATAATTATGGTGAAAAATAAGACAAGTGTGATAATTATCTTATCACGCTTAAAAATAACAATATTTAATAAATATTATATTTTAGAAGCACGATAGAATGAGAGTGTGTAAATGAAGTTATTATGTCAAAAAAAAATTTAACTTACTGTGCTATTTGTATTTTAAAAATCACACAATCACATATCCGTACAAAATCAACCTTTATTTTTGTCTTCAAGATAAGGTTTTTTTTTTTTTTATCATTTGGATAACTTTTGACTCTAGTAATTATCTCGTTGCTGAATCATAAAATGGATTCCTACGAGTGTGTTTAGTAATGTAGTGAATGCATTTTTTAAGAGTATTTTTAATTAAAAATATATTTTTTATATTTTTGATATTAACATATCAAAACTCTTAAAAATATCTAAAAAAACTAATTTAATATTTTTTTAAGACTAAAAGTATTTTAAAAAGAAAAAAAACTACCACAATACCACAGACACAACAAATATAATATCCAATCATTTTTTATTTATTTTATTATCTGCATATGCAAGGGATCTTGACCTATAAAATACTGTGTTGTTCTTAGTTCTTCCCTGACATGTACTTAAATATCAAAATAATAAGGAACAAGCTCTTGGACTTTTGAGGAACATGTAAAACAGGAGTAGTTGTTTCATTAAGAAATATTTGTAAAGTTACAGTAGATATCTTTAACATTTTTACTTATAATCTTCCTCTTTATAGATCTTTTTAGTTAGAATCTCTTTTTTTATAATAATAATAATAAAAATTTTATGCATAATTTTTTCTTTTTTAAAGAAATTGGTGACCCAAAATATTATATTTTCTTTATTTTTTTAGAAAGAGAATAATATATTTTCTGAATTTAATCACGATTTTTTATGAAAAAAAAAGTCAGGATAACAAAACTTCTTATAATTAAGTACATTAATTCATAATTCTTTTTACATAAAATTCGTCTTATAATTTAAATATGGACCACTTAATTAAGATTCGATTGAGAAGGTAATTAATTGTTGGTCGAATAATATTTTATAAGATCCTAATGACTTTTTATTTTATTTTATCTAGAAGCAATTGTTTATTACAAAAAAGATACATGTAAAAGAAAACTTCAATCAAGGGTGGAGCCAGAAATTTTTCTTGTCCTGAGCTATTAAGTAGATATTAATAAATTATTTTTCAAGATCAATCATTAACTTATATATATAAATTTATCAAGCTAACAATAAAGTTTTAATTCGAATTTAAAGTATATAAAATTGAAAAAAAAATATAAATTACACTATCAAAGTTGCATCCTTCCATGTTTTGTGGAATAAATTCATCTATGATCGAATCTAAATCAATATCTTCAGCAAGCTCTCATTCAATGTAAATCATAATAAAATATGCTAAAAACTCATCTTTTATTTTATTGCGAAACACAGTTTTAACATGTTTTATTGCTGAAAATGCTCGCTTTGTGGTGGCAATGAAAATATACAAAGTCAAAATATAACGAATCAACTTGTCAATTAAATGATAGTGTTGCGACTTATTTATTTTAATTAATACTCGACATAATTCAGAAATGGTAGAGATATATATTCTAAAAGTTCTTATGATGAATCACATCAATCTAATAATGGTTTATCTGAGATCTCAAATAATACATCTTTTATTCATTGAAATCTTCATGATAAAATTTCTTAGCAAACTTGCAAATAGCATCAACTTTAAATGATTTAAAGTTGTCTTTAGGTTCTAAAGCAGAGCTAAATACAAAGAGTTTCACCGTCCCATCACTGAATCTAGAATTTAATTATTCCAACTAAAAATCTATTATTAAGTTAAATATATGATAATGATAATGTTGGTAAACTGTCACTGATATTTGTTATTGACATAAATCACCTGTAGTCTTTTTATACAAAACATTCATATATGATATGTCAAACATATTGCATATATGTAAAGAGAAAATCAAATCCGACATCTCTCAAATTCGAAGCAATGCTTTATTAGCCGGTAAAAAATAAGATATAATTAAATCAATTTTCAAGTTCACAAGTAGGAGTTCTCCATTTTTTTCAAGAAGACAATATTTTTTTTTATGTATTAAAAGATAGACTATTCATATCTAAACTTAATGAAAAATATTCAATTTTCTTAATTAGGATTTCACTAGTATCTTATTTAGGTTATTTGCTAATAATAATTTTATCTTCCCGATTAATATTTATCTTTCCTATTTTGTAAGAGAATTTATTGTAAAAGCTCATAAATTACCGTATAAAATAATTAAATTTTAATAAATATATTAACAAGATTTAGTTAATGAATGTCACGAGGAAACTCGTTAGTTTTTTAAATTTTAACCGAACCAAAATTAATATATTTAATAACATCTTGCTTTTAATATAATAATATATATCGACTAAAATCTTTTAGTCTATGTATGTGAAATCCAAAATGAATTTATATTTTTTAAAATATTAAAGATAAAGAAAAGAATATAATTTAATTATTTTAGCATGAAGATATTCTTATCAATTTGTTAGAGAAAAAATAGATTATTTATATAAAAACTTAATAAAAAAATTCAATATTTCAACTAGGTTTTTACTGAATTATGCGTTTTGGTTGTTTGTTAAGAATTATTTTTCATTTCTAAATAATATTAGATGAGAATACTAATTTCAAATCTGGGTTTTTTTTTTTAATGAGAATACATTTGAGAAAATTTAATTTAGATTCATTAGAGAACTAAAAAATCTTTTTTCAGAACTTATTCAAACTATTAATTGCTGCATTTATATGCATTTGTGTGTGAATTAGAGTTTTGTATATTGAAGGTTAGGATTTATTTTCCCCCCTGGGCTACAGCCCACCTCACCTTGCATACCCCTCCGCCCTTGACTCCAATGATTCTTTTAAAAAACATGATAATAAGGGGACTCAATTTTGAAATTCGTTGTTTATTCCGTACATTATAGAGCAGTTTTTCATATTAATAAAAATATAATATCGAGAGATGTAACTTAACTGGTTAGACTCTAGATTTGCTCTATAGAAATTACTAATTCGAATCTTATAAACTTTAGAGTCATTAGAGGTTTACATGATCTTTAACTTCAGGATCCGTAGAATTAGTCGAGGTAAACACAAGCTGACCCGGATAACTATATTAATAAAATAAAAAATTACTTTAGAAATAATATAAAATATTATCCCCAAGAAACCAGCTGCAAGCAAGTGCAATATTATTGAGGTAAAGGGTTAAGAACAGGGCGCTTTAGTTTAGACAACTTTCTTGGACGTGACACCCTATTTCAATTAACCAGTATTAATTAATTATTTTTTATAATAAAAAAACTTACATGCATTAAAGCATACTTAATGGTAGCTTTTTGAAATATATATATTTTTAAAAATATATTAAAATAATATATATTTTTTTAAAAAATTATTTTTAATACTACAATAAATTAATTTAAAATAAAAAAATTAAACTTTTTAAAAAACAATTTTATACCGTACCGAAATTTTTGAACGACGTCATAATTATCAGTCATTTCTCATGGATTAGGATGATAATTAAAAAAAATTAAAACCTCATTAATGTGTCTCTAAATAGGTGTGATGATGGATGCATCAACACCCCCCCAAAAAATAAAAATTAGAAGGTGGACTCCACTTAAATCCACGTGGCTTATCTATAGTCAAGGGCTCCCACCGTCTTTGTGGATCCATTTGCTATAGAGAAATTGGTAATTAAACGAAAAACAAAATGTAAGGAGATGTGAAGGAAAATCTTAAAATAATAGTTATATTACTTCTTAAAACTATTTTCATAAGAAAAATCAGAATTCTAATTTAAAAAAAATATAACGAGAAAAATAAAAAATAAAAAATAAAAAAAATCAATTAACCATGTAATTCCATTTTTTATAAAAAAAACAATAAAAGAAAACATGATGCTATCCCTGTGAGAAGGACAAGACTGACAATTGAACAGTTGCCTCAACGAGCGATCCCCCGCTCTCCTCTAATCAATCCCCTTAATGATGAAATTCCTAAAACACCCTTATCTCTCTCTCATCTCTTACTCAAGCAAACAAACAAACAAACAAAGAGGGAAAACAAATCCCTCCCTTCTCCACAATCCCCCCCCCCCCCCGCCCCCTTCCACGCAACTCTCCCCCCCCTTATATATAAATAAACTATCCGTTCATATTGTTTTTATTATCAGACTCAGCTTTACTAGGTGTTGATTCCGCCGAGAGAGCCACCATGACGCGGCGTTGTTCGCATTGCAGCAACAACGGCCACAACTCTCGAACCTGTCCCACGCGCTCCTCTCTCGCGTCTTCGTCTTCTTCTCCTTTATCCGGAGTGAAGCTCTTCGGCGTGAGGCTGACCGATGGGTCAATCATTAAAAAGAGTGCGAGTATGGGAAACTTGTCGGTGCACTACCATTCGTCTTCATCAGCTGCCGCTTCGCCTAATCCTGACTCTCCTCTATTTGATCATGTCCGTGATTCGGCTCATGTACCTGACGGCTATTTGTCTGATGACCCGGCTGCCCATGCTAGCTGCTCTACCAATCAACGCGGAGACAGAAAAAAAGGTTTCGTTTTGTTTATTTTTAATTTGTTTATTATAAACATATATGTGTTTGTGTTTATGAATAAATTGCTAATTTTTATTTTATTTTATTTTGATGATTTTGAGGATGTTGTTTGATACGGTTCCGGGATGACGTAGGCGATTTGATTGATATTGTTGATCCTATAATTAATTGTAATATCTATCATTGTACTTTTTGGATTATTCTTTGGTTCGTGTGTGCCATTAAGTTTTGTTGGTCGGTTGGTTAGCAGTCTAAGAGGTTTTGGTCAAACACATAGCCATACGATAACGGGCATAAATTTCAATTCTACTGCTGGATTCATAGCCATACTAGGACAACAAGGCTCCAAGTTAGTCCTAGAAGTTAGTGTTGGGGAGTGTTTATATTTTCATAGTTAAAATAATAATTTTTTCCTAGTTTAAAACATTTTTATTGTTTTTCCGGCTTTATTTAAGATGTTTTTTCTAGTATTTAAACAACCTAGAAGATCTATAATTTTTTATTATAAGGAAATTATTCAATAATAAAACTATGAATTAGAGATTCTATGTGTGATCCCTTCCTCCAAAAAGTCTATCATTTTTGTTTTTTGATTTCTATTCCTTAGGTTTGGCTGGGTCAGTTGGTATTAAAACCGAGTGATTTTTGGTAGTTAGTTGCTTGTTGCTTGTTGTGTGTTGTTAAATTAACCATTGTGGAAGAAGTCGTAGAATAGGACATGCCATGTAAAAGGAGATGAGGAGGTTCCTGCTACGGAAAGAGACATCCGGTAGTTGGTAATAGAAGACATGCAGACACAAATTGCATAACTAACTCTAGTTAGCGGTGGTGAGAACCCTAGAGGATCATAAGGAGAATAGTGTTCACGAATTAATAAACAATTTGAAAATCATTTTCAAGGGCTAGAGGTGCAAAAGAGGCAGCCTTTTGATCGCAATAATCACAATAAGTATCATGGAGACTTTAGGGTTATAGATAAAAGTCTATGAGAATAGCCTTGCAAGCAAAGGAATTTATTGACTACATAAAGTAGAGAGGGTTTTTAGTATAAGGAAGTCTTGGACTAGATGACGGTGAAGCTGATCGCCATCACATTAAGGGGTGAGTTTTTGCTTGGTGGAAACAATTGAAAATAACTTGAGAAAAGTTAAGGCAAATAGAGGATCAATAAATGAGAAAAGATTCCAAAGAAGATGAAAGATCTCTTCCTCCCTTTCAATTCAAATACACTTAAACTTTATACCAACAACTCCACATGCGGAGGCAAGAGGGGAGATGTTAATGAATGCATTTGATGATTTCTATCAGCTAGTGACGATTTCTATCAGCTAGTGACGAGGAATTATCTGTAAAAAATAAAGAAGCAATTGATGACCAAATACTTAAATGGATTACGATAGTCCATCAGAACTTCCTATTTTTACAACCATTATGGATGATTTCAGAAGCTTATTAGAAGGCCCTAATTATGAAGAAAAAACAAGTTGTGAGGGTAGCCAACTGAGACTTTTGGTTTGACCATAATACTAGTGGAGTGCATCCAATGATCAGAGAACAACCACTTAGCCTAAACCAACCACTCAACAAACCACACGTCAGGGTTCTAGTTATGATTCTGGTTTTAGATTTAGGTGTTACAGGGGTGGTGACTAGGGGCATCGCTCCATTGAATGCTAAAAGTCGGAGAGTAGTTCGGGAAAGAACCTTTTGATTGAAGAACCCAAAGATGAACATGTTTATGATGAATTAGATGGTAGTGGATAAGTGTTGTATGAAAATGGCAGTGCTACTTACATGATCCAAAAGAGCCTGTTGACTCCTTAGGATGATTCAAGTGAGGATTTGTTGTGCACCAATATCTTTCACTCAACATGCACCATCAAAGACAAGGTGTGCAACCTGATCATAGATAGTAAGAGCTGCGGGAATGTGGTATCAACATAGACGATGAAGAAGTTGTAGCTTAAATTAGGCACTACCCTCAACTATACAAACTGAGTTGGTTGAATGGAGACAACAAGGTAATCGTCAATAAACGTTTTCTTGTTTCATTTCTATAGCTAAGAAATATTATAATAGTGTTTAGTGATATGTCGTATATATCGATGCGTTTCATCTATTGTTAGGCATGCTTTGACAATATGACAAGAACATAATAAATGATCGACGAAGCATTTAATTGGCATTTAGAAGAAAAGGAGGCAATTGTTAGAGACTAAATCAAGCAAGGATAAAAAGTTAATGTTTTTATCCCAGATTATGGAGAAGGAAAAGAAATATGCGTGCGTGGAGAATGAGAATAACGTAAGAAAGAGATCACGACTAATAACTATTTTATGGAGATTAAGAGTGTTATGTAGACTAAATCTTGGGCTAGTTTATCTGAGTTTGCTAACTACATAGTAGCAGCACACCAGAGGTCATTAGAGCATAAAGGAGCTGATAGCTTTTAGTGGTGGTGCTTTTTAGTCGCTAGGATCATAGGGCACAACCGAGAAAGGATATTTAATTAACTCTTTTTCTAGGGCCCATAGTCAGAAGTGTTCCTAATCCTATTCTTCTAATGATAAAAAAAAACAACATAATTTATTCAAGAATCATGATTTGTAGACTTTTGATGTTTTTATTGTGAAACATTTTTCCCTATGTTTGATGAATGATCAAAACTCAAGGACGAGTTCTTTCCAATATGGAGAGAATGATAGAGGAGATTTCGGTCAAACTTAAAGTATTACTATAACAAACATAACTTTCAATTTAAGAGATTTTATAAGCTAAAATTTTACTAGGAAATTCCATGAGCCCCGTTTGATATGAGGTTAAAGTTTCGTAGCCATCAGAGGTCAATAAAGCCCTTAAATTGAGTTCAGAAGTTACTGTTTGAGATTTGTTATATTTTTGTTGTTAATTTAGAGTTTTTTTCTATTTAATTTAGAACTTCTTTATTATTTTTTTAGTTTTGTTTAGAACGTTTTTTCTAGTATATAAACAGCCTAAAAGAGTTGTAATTTTGAGTTTTGATTAAAAGAGATTTATTCAGTAATAAAACTATAAATTAGAGTTTTTATATAATACTTTCTTCCAAAAATTCTGTCTTTCTTATTCTTTTATTCATATTCTTTAAGTTTGGTTGCGTCAAGTCTTCAACAAATTTTTGGATTTGTGTTTGTTAATTAAGTTTTGTTTGATTAATTAGTAGTCTTTAAAAAACCTGGAATCGAAGTAGAATGTTGGGTATGCTACGTAAGACGGGGAATTTGAAGGGAGTCCAATCTGGGGGTGGGGTTGAATCACTAATTATTAATGGATGCTTTTGTTTTTTTAATCCTCTTACAGGTAGTAGTGTCCTAATTTTTATTTTTGTTATATGCTTCAATTTTTTATAAATTAATTTCTCTATCTTTATTAATCTCAAAACTTTTTAAAAGTTGAAAAATTAGCTCAAGTTTAAAGGTTTATTGTCTAACAACTTAGTTGTTTTAATATGTATTTGGTTTATTTTTCATGAAATTCCATGTAGATTTTTTAAAGGACTTTATGATTAAGCGATTAAGATTGTGTTCTAGTCTCTTTGAAACTTAGGACTTTGGCTTCATTTATATGCTTTGAGAACATAAGACAATTGCATTATTTGAGGCATTGATGTCAAAATTGCAAGTTACTTGTAAAATTGATTTTACGAGTCAATATGTATATAACGAGTAAAATCAGACTAAAAACTCGAAAACTAGTAAAATCAAATTTAACTCATGCAAAATCGGTATAAGAGTATGAGTTTTATGAATTTGACTTTTGGGATTAGCTTTGACTCAATAGTTACAAAAATTAAAAAAAATTAAAAAAAAAATTATTATTACTTCTTACAATAGTTACAAATATTAAAAAAAAAAAACTCATTTAAACATATTATTAAATTGGATCTTAGTATTTTTTTTTAAGGGACATTTAGCTATAGTCTTATCTTATATTTGACATCATTAGATTAAATTATTTATTTCATTTGAGAAACTCTTCCAATTTAAAAAATCTTATGTCAAAAGATAACATAAAATTTTTGTATATGTCTATATTTTTTATATTTTCCTCATATTTATTAAAAAGAAACTCTTTAATATTTGCTGCATATTTATTAAAAAGATATAATTATGTTACAATTCACATCACGCAGATAAACATCAAACTAGATATGAGAAATGTTTGAAGAGGTGGGAAAAATCTTGAGTTTTATGGGTCACAATGTGTGTTTCTTTCTGGAATTTGGGTTGGGTTTCATTTAATCTAGAGCTTTATTAATTGGGAGCTTGCTGTGATGAGAATAACCTAGTTGTCACTAGGTTTTTATGTACTTCCTACCCTTTGGTGATTTCCTCCTTGTATTGGAAAGTTTTGTTATGATTCATACTATCTCTCTCATTTTATTTAGATACTCTTTAATTATAATGTTGTTGACTTTTTTTATTAAATTTTAATTTTATTTAATTTCTTGGTTAGAATTATCAATATATAATTAGTTAAAAAATTATACTTATAATTTTACAATTTAAGTTTACATTGTATTTTCAATATCGCGTTAAGAAAATATTTTTGACAACCTTAATATAAGATTTGTATGACCTGTGCTAACAACGAATTGTGAATTATTTCTGTTTTCTTTTTTTCACCACAATAACCACACAAGTTATATATTTGTTTTCTGTGTCATGTCAAGAGTTTGTCCTGAAATTTCTCCATGTAAAAACCAATTTTCAAGCTTTAGGTCTTGCTGTGAATTTCTTAAGTTTTGGTGTTCTTTTTTCTTAGGAAGAATTCTCTCACTTTTTTTTTTTTAGTTTTGAAGATGTGTTAGAAGCTTAAAGTTAATCAGAAATGAACTTATTGTTTAATAGTTTTTATAATCTTGTTTCGAAAATACAATTCTAGTAATAAGCATGTTTTGTGAATGTTTTGAGTGTCAAATTATAATTGACAATTGAGGTTGTTGCTTTCCTTGAAAATTGGTTCCCTTATCTAAAAATGTTAAAGAATGTGGGAGTGACTCGCACCTTCAACAATTAAAATTGTGATTTCAACATTTTTAAATTTTCTCAAATCTTTTGCATAAGACATGTGTTGTGAGCATGCAAAATTCCTATTTGGATTTATTGTCAGACTTGCACTCCAACAAGATTATCTTGTCAAATAAGAGATATTATTTGATTGGCTTAGCTCTGTGTTTTAAGGTGATTCCTGTCAATCGTTTTCTTTGTCATGTCTTGCATTTGATGAAATGCTCCCAATCAATGTGAGCACCATGGCTCTGACCATACCTCCTCCTGGCTATTGAGTTTTGGTATTGGTGGTAGCATGGCCATCACCCAGTCATCGATTGCCCCACTAAATTGACTATCTTAAAGCTTATACATCACTTTCCCTCAGCTCCTGCAGTTTCCCAAATAATAGTTCCTGAGTCATCTGTCATATGTTTCTTGCCTACACCTCTTCTGGGATGACTAGAGCTGTGTTTCATAAAATTGACTTGTTTTGTCATGTCAGATTATATAATGTGCTACTTTTCTGATTATTATAGTGGGAATGACAAGGCATAGATTTTTCAACTGTAATTTTAGAGAATTACCTGCTGTCTGGAATGGTCAAAGTCTTCATATTATTAGTTTGTTATTTCAGTTTATTAAAGTGTTGATTGTAGTATGTTATTATTTTTCTACCCTAAGTTGCCTACACTTCTCTTGCATTCTTGTATTGTAAATTTGTAAGGTACTAAAGGACACAATAGGACATCTGATATTTATAAAACTGACTTTTAAAATGGCCAAATAAAATGGGACAATTAAAAAATTGCAATAGGGCCAATGATAATGGGATGGATGGAGTAGTTTACTGAAGCAGTTTGGCTTATGTGTTTTATGTCTTCGATTTTTAGGTGTCCCATGGACTGAAGACGAGCATCGGCTGTTCTTAATTGGTCTCCAAAAATTGGGTAAAGGAGATTGGCGTGGAATTGCTCGAAACTTTGTGGTATCCAGGACTCCCACCCAGGTGGCAAGCCACGCTCAGAAATTTTTCATCCGACAGAGCAATGCCACTCGGAGAAAGAGACGGTCCAGTCTTTTTGATATGGTTCCAGAAATGGTCTGTCTTGCTTCCTTTATGTTCATTTTACATTTTTATAATCAGAACATTTGTATCTTGCATCCAGAAGATTAATTACATTGTAATGCTGGAAGTCAATGATGAGATGCACTTCTTGGTTTGGTATGGCAGCGATGCTGCAGAATTTTTAATCAAAATTTACTTTTGTTCTCATCCACCCTTATATTTGCAGTCTGTTGAAAGGAACTTGTGCTGCTTAGCCTGTGCCCTGTAGTGTCCTGCCAGCTAATGCTATGGCTAGATGATGTGTTGCTTTATGCATTTCTAATTTTCGTTGATACTTTGAAAGTGGAATTTATACCTTATTTTGTTATATGTTTCTCAGGCCACAGATCCGCAGCCAGTGCCAGAAGAGCAAGAGTTGCTATCTTCTTCTCGGGCAGGAGATACTGGTAATGCAGATCCACTACCTTCATTGAATCTCTCTCTCAAGCCAGAATTTGAACCCATGGATATTGCATCTCAAGAGCTAGTCAAGGAACCTGATAAAGCCGTGATGGGGCTGAGTGAAATCAAACCAATTGTTCCTAGTTCAAATGAATCCAGCACAGTTGTTTCAGGTTCGAGTGAATTCACAGCAGTTCCTGGATTCTTCCCAGCTTACATGCCACTTCCCTATCCGTATTGGCCTCCAAATACCACCTCCTTTGAAGAAGGTACGGTTGCAGCGGCTTCGCATCATGAGGTCCTGAAGCCAGTTCCAATCATTCCAAAGGAGCCTTTTGTTGTAGATGAACTGGTCGGTATGTCTCATCTGCATCTAGGAGAGACTGATAGACACCACAGGGAGCCTTCACCACTCTCCCTGAAACTAATCGGGGAGCCATCAAGGCAGTCAGCGTTTCATGCAAGTGCTCCAGCTGGTGGATCAGATTTAAGTAATGGCAAGGCTAGTTCCATCCAAGCAGTTTGAATTCCAGAGACTGGTTAGTGTCCAAGTTTTGTTGGATATTATTATACATAGGATAACAACGGTCGGGTTTGAAATATATTTTATTATTCTTTCTAACTGTAAACAGCTAGGAGTATAAATAATTGAATGGGTAGAGGCGACATATTACCTGTTTATTGTTTAGTGCTTCAAATGATGATTCGCCAGCTGAAGTGTGACTTATCCTGCTTGAGCATAGATCATCATCCTACGTTGGCAATATGCCTTTGTTACTTCGTTAGGAAGTCTTGCTGCATGCATTCCATATTTTCAGTGGGCTGATGAATTTGGTAGAACTGAAAAGGTTATAAATTAGAGAGGGAGAGAGTTGATAAGATTTTTGAGGAAGGAGGGGAAGATGACATTAGCTGACTATATTCAAACTCTCAAATTTTATCCAGTCTGCTTGCAGCTCCGTTCAGATGTTTTAGTTAATTACAAGAGGTTAGGGTATGCGTTCTCCTTCTCCTTCTCCTTCTTTTCTTTCCCAATTTTGTATGTGTGTATCATATTAATTAATATAAAACCTAACTCATCATCTTTATGATACAAAAAGAAAGAAAGAAGGAAAGCTGGCAAGATCATGCATGTTTTATGTATCGTGGAAATTCTTAAAGCTGAAAAAATTACCTTGCTGGTGTTAGATATTCACCAATGTGCGATATACGGTCATCAACAAAAAAAAATCGTCGAAACAAAGACCGGAACGAAACGTTGATTACATAGTAACGAGATGGCATGCAAGCGTGCTGTTGCGGATTTATAAAATAAATGTACTTGATAGTGTTATAATTGTAAATCATCACTAGATAAATAATAAAAATTAAAAGTATGATGGAGCTAATATTTCATGACTGAAAAAAAAGTTGTGTTGGTGATAAAAAACTTAGAGACTGAATAAAATGATTTGTAGCAATCCATAGTGTTTTGTGAAGAAAGATACAGTGTTTTTGCCACATGATTTAGCTTTTCTGTTAATAAAAAGTAAAAAAAATTACAAAGCTAAATTCTCTACCAACTTAATATTAAAAAAAATCGACAAAGATAATTTTGGAAGGAAACGGAAAACATTGTATCAATTGATAATGTTTTGTGAGGAAAACTATAGTATTTTCCCCAATACAATCGACAAAGATAATTTTAGAAAGAATCATAAAAAAAATCATTTAGAGAAATATTGTAGCAATCTACAGTATTTTGTGAGAAAAACAACAACTCTTTTCCCATATGATTTAGTCTTATGTAATTATAATTTTTAACCAATTCAATATTAAAAAAAAATTGACAGATAATTTTGGAAAAAATAATTAAAAAAATCATGTGGGAAAACACTGCAACAATTCAGAGTGTTTTAAAGAAAAAACATTACAAAGCTAAATTCTCAATTAGTTCAATATTAAAAATATAAAATTGATAGAGACAATTTTTTTTAAAAATAAAATAAAAGAACACAAAAAAACAAGGACAAAAAAACCATGCTAGAAACACTGTAGCAATTCACAATGTTTTGTGATGAAAACTACAGTGCTTCCCCACATGATTTAGCCTTATTTGTAATGACTTATAATTGTAATTCTCAACTAACTCAATATTAAAAAAATAAAATTGACAAAGACAATTTTGAAAAAATCATAAGAAAAAAAACTACGTAGAGAGGCACTATAGCAATCGACAGTGTTTTGTGAGGAAAGATATAGTGTTTTCCCCACATGATTAAGCTTTATTATAAAGTTAAATTCTAACCAGCTCAATATTAAAAAATAACATTGACAAAGATAATTTAAAAAAAAAATATTACAAAAAAAGAAAACACAAAAGAAACTGGAAAAGAACTATGTGAGGAAAAACTGTATCAATCCATAGTGTTTTGTAAGGAAGGTTACAGTGTTTTCCCCACATGATTTAGCCTTACTTGTATTTACTTGTAATTGTAATTGTAATTCTTAACCAGCTTAATATTAAAAAAAATAAAATTAACAAAGATAATTTTAGAAAAAACATAAAATAAAAAAAAATTGTGGGAAAAAACATTGTAGCAATCCACAGTAATTTGCGAGAAAAGCTACAGTGCTTCCTTCACATATTGTAACTGTAATTTTTAATCAGTTCAATATTAAAAAATAAAATCAAAAAAGATAATTTTGGAGAAAACCATAAAAAAACAAAAGCAAAAAAAACCGTGTGGAGAAACACTGTAGCAATAAACATGTTTTAAAGAAAAAATTACAAAACTAAATTTTCAATCAGCTTAATATTAAAAAAATAAAATCGACAAATATAATTTTGAAAAAGAAAAAAAGAAAATAGAAAAACCATGTGGGAAAACATCGTAGCAATCCATAATATTTTAAAGGAAAAAATTACAAAGCGAAATATTTAACCAGCTCAATATTAAAAAGATAAAATTGACAAAGATAATTTTAGGAAAAAAAAAGTGTAAAAAAAATAAAGTGACAAAAAAAACAAAAAAGTGACAAAAAAACAAAAAAAAAGAAAAGAAAAGGGAAAAAAAAAGAAGAAAAAGTGCAAAAAAAGAAAAGAAAAAGGAACTGTTGTAATTTACAGTAATTATTAGATATGGGTGAAAAGTAAATTCATCATGCCTTATTACTTAATATTCTGCAATAATATTTGCATCCATGTCTTTCTGAACAGTCCCAAATGTTTGCAAAACAAACCGCATAAACACTACAGTGTGCGTATCATCAGAGCACGTTTACATGCGGCACATAGCGCCATTTTTTTTTATTTTTATTTTGTAACCTGGGATATCCGGGTAATTTACACGCACTACAAATAATTTCTAAATTCATTAAATATCTTATAAGTTTAATAAACAAGTAAAATACCACGAGAGTAACATGCAATAAGATGCATCGGCAGGAAAACCTGCCAAGAACGCTGGGCTACGTAGCGCCATCTTGCTAATATTTGTTACGCAGCAAAAAAAAAGCACGCATGGGGCTGAGAACAAGATTTTTCATAGCACATGGCATCACTTTCTACTTTAACGTGTGCTATTCTTCAAAGTAAAATCAACTATGATTGTTCATCACAGAGTAGAAGAGAGTCATTGGTTTAAAGGAGCAGTCCATCAAGTGATAAGAAGTCATAATTAATAATAAAAACAATTGACCAACAAAGTTTGAATATGTAATTAGGGAGAGAGAGAGAGAGAGAGATACAGTTTAGAGTTCTTAATAAAATAACTAATTAGAAGTATTACAAATCACCTCTTTTCTTAACAAATTTATTTTTTTTCCTTAATCAAGTTCCCAACAAACACTTAATTTCTCCTTTAAAACTCATTGATTTCTTTATATAATGGCGTTTTTTGAACTTATTACTGTCACTAAGGTTTTAAATTAATTAAAATTATTAAAATTGATATATATATATATATAAATAAAAACAATTATTCTTATAAGTTAATTTTTTTATGTTGGTTTTTGTACCGGTCTCATGAATTTTTTTTTTTTAATTTCAAGCTTCATTAGATCTATTGGAGATGGGGTTTTGTTTTATTTTTTTTTCATGAATTTATCTTGATCTCATAACTCACGTTACAAGTTTAACAAGTTAACTTGAGTTATTTTTTTGAGCCGCTTTTTCTAATTGATTTTTTTTCGATTTCATCTTTCAACATTAGATTGGTTGGAAGTTGGGCTTTGTATTTTGTTTCTTTCTAAATGGTTATCCCGATATCATAACCTATGTCACAGGTTTGACAAGTTGTTGATCTCTTATATTTTTTTTCGATTTTATCCTTCAACATTAGACTCTGTTTATATTTTTTGATCATTTTTTAATTGAATATTTTTTTTTTCAATTCATCATTCAATGTTAGGTTATTTAGAAATTAGGCTTCATATTTTTTTTTAAAATTTCTTTCTGTAAAGTTATCATAGTCTCATGGATTTGTTTTTCTCGATTCCAACCTTCATCACTAAATGTGTTGGGATTGGAGATTCATAAATTTTTTATTTTTATTTTTTATAAGGTTATTCTAGTCTCATGACCGAAGTCTCAGATTTAACATGTTAGCCCGAGTTGATTTATTATTTGTTTTTTTTTTATTTATTTTTTAGATTTCATCCTTCAACTTTGGGTTGGTTAGAAATTAAGCTTCATAATATATATTTTTTATTTGTTTTCCATGAGGACCTGAGTTATTGGCTTTGTATGTTAATTTGGGTTGATCAAAGTAGTTTTTTTGTTCCTTTTTAATTTAATATATTTTTTAATTTCATCTTTCAATATTATGTTAATTAAGAATTAACCTTCGTAATTTAATTTAATTTTTTTTATAGGATTATCACGGTTTCTTGATAGGGGTTAAAGATTTAACAGGTTAATCTGAATCAATTTAATATGTCATCGTATTAATATTTAAAAATAAATATTATTAAATATGTTATTGTGTTAATATTTAAAAAAATTTCATTCAATATTCATCATATTTTAAGTTTATTATTATTAAACATGTTAACAACTTTTTTCATAAAAAAGAATCGATCGAAGCCATGGATAAATAATCTAGTACCTCATGCAACATTAGGCACGGATCAAAGCTTGAAAAAAAAATTATTTGGTAGACTTTATTCGTAAGGTCACAAGTACTGTGTATAGTATTGAAGAACAGTAGAGAAAATTTGATACCGATTAAAGAAGAATATTTTAAAAGAATTTATATAGATTGAAGGAAGAGCATGGAAGAGTAGAATGCGTGGTGGAGTTTGTAATATATAAAAAGGTAAAAATTAGGGTTTAGATACACCCAAGAAGAGATTGGTTTTGCTTTAATGGCTTCTGCTAGAAGTGGGGAAGATAAACCCTAAATTCTTGCAGACAAAGATTGAAAAAAAATGAACAGTGAAACACTGCAGCTAAATAGACAACTATTGGCATGCGAAGAATGAAATAAGTGTGTATCAAAAGAAATGAAGTTGCCGATCTGATGAAAATGTATTTGACTTGGGAGTTTGTATTATCAAGTTCATGATACAGATTGTTGAAAATATGTGACTTTGTTTTTTAACACACACACACATATATTACTTTTACACATTTTAAAATAAAAATCATACAGTCACTAACAAAGCATTGAAAAATCACTATCATTCTCTCTTCTATATAAAGGTAAAATCCTCTCATTCTCTTCTCTCGCAAAAATCAGGCAGATGAGATTCAATTGATAGATTCATTTTGAGATATCCCGGTGAGTTCAATTCTCTCGAGTTTTTGTTTCACTGTCGATGGGATTTAGGGTTTTTGTTGGGTCGTCAAGAGAATTTTAGATTATTAACTCTGTTAGTAGTAGCAGTAGTAGTAGTAAAGTCTTTTTCTTGGTTTGATTCTCCAAAACTCAAGAAATGGGTCAGAGAGAATTAGTACTTAGTTCTACAACTTTGATTTGATTTTCAAGAATTGAATTTAGAAAAAAAAAAAAAAAGAAGCAACAATGGCCTCCTATAGGCCATTCACCGCACCACCGCAACCGCCACAACCACCGCAACAACAACAGCAAAGACCAAATCAGTATACTCAAAGTTACAATCCTCAATTGGCCCCACCACCTCAAAACTATCAGAATTACTCACAACATTACCCTCAGGCGCCCCGCCCCGCCCCGCCCCCTCACCAACAATACCCTTATCAGCGACCCCCTCCTCCTGAATCCTCTTACCCACCTCCTCCTCCTCCACCAGCAACACTACAGCAACAGCCGCCGCCGCCACCGCCACCTAATATGTACTATCCCACCTCACATTATGCTCATCAATCATTGCAGCAGCCAATTCAGCCTCCACCTCCACCCCCTTCGTCTCCTCCTCCTAGCTCTTCAATTCCACCCCCGCCCCCTCCCAGCTCCCCACCCCCTCCCCCTCCTAAGGACAGTGCATTTGAAAGAGATAAAGGGGTGTCTCAGGAGAAGAGAGAACATGATCATCCCAATCATGGGAAACATCAGCAGCAGCAGCAGTCGCAGCTTCCTCTGGTGGTGAAGAAGGCGAATGGGCACCCAGGGAGGGTGGAGACCGAGGAGGAGAGGAGGTTGAGGAAGAAGAGAGAGTTTGAGAAGCAAAGGCAGGAGGAGAACCGTAGGCAGCAATTGAAAGAGTCGCAGAACCCTGCTTTGCTAAAGAACCACGTGATCTCTTCTCAAAAAGGGCATGGTTCCATTGTTGGTTCACGGTTGGGGGATAGGGTGGCAACTCCATTGTTGGGTGGGGAGAGGGCTGAGAATAGGTTGAAGAAGCCAACGACCTTCATGTGCAAGTTGAAGTGAGTATGCTGAATTAAGTTTAAATAGTCAGAATAACAAAAAAAGCTGTAGCCCATCCAATGTATCTCAGCCTGCTTTTATTATTGAAGTCTCCAGCCTGCTATTGTTGTTTTGACAGAAATTGACTGAAACACTTGGGCTTCTTGAAAATAATCTTTAACTTGTTGGTCCTTTAGCCCTCCAGTGACCACTTTTAGTACTATTATTAACTCTGGTAGATCAACTAATGTGGTTTGATGTTATGTCTTTTGGGGCCTCAGGTTTATGCTTGAATTTTTATACTTTGTTTTATATTTTCTTGTAAATTAGGTGTTACTGGGACTTGCACCAATGCATGATGTATCACAGCAATTTATCAACATCAAACTCTGCTTCTATGATATTGATTTCCTGTTGTCTTTCATAATGTTTGTACCCTTTGGAACTTAGCAGCAGCAACATTGATTTTAAACCTAAGGATCAACGGTTTTCTTTCTTCATTATACATGTCAGCTTTCTTTTTTATTAACTAATGACATGATTACTTTGCTGGAAAATGGTGATGGGTTTCTTAAGAACTTTTAGAATCTCAAAACTGAATTATATTAAATTAAGTCATGAAATGAATGTTCAAAGATATTAGAAGCACCAAATGCTGCAGCGTACCATAATCTAACTTACTGAAAAGTAAACAAACTGTATTGCAAGTTTGCAAGACAGCGGGTATTTTATTATTGTGTGATAGGTTTTCTGTTATTGATTTGGTAATTTCTTGTGCATGCTTGACATCTAAGATCCTAATATTCTGTCGATATGCTTGGATATCATGCTGTACTAAATGGGTGTTCCAGTATACAGAGAGGGACACCAATATCTCAAGATATTAAATAAGGAAAATTAATTGGGTGTCATCTGAAAACCACTTCTATTTGCTATGGGAGCCTTGAATCTGTTGGTAACTTAGTCGTGTGGATTAGGTAGGTTCCTCCTTGCAAATTTTGAAGTTTCTCCTTTGCCCATTTTTCTTGTTCTACTATGCCTTTAAACCCATTTTTCTAATTGGGAAACCTATGTTATCTCATGCCAGCATGTGGGTGTATTTTATTTTTCTTCATTTTTGGATCCTGTGACCGATTTCTAGTATGTGTATTATTTAATACTCTAGACACGCTATCCATATGACTAGCAAGTAAAGTTTGTTGTACATGCTAGTTTTCGCTTCTTTTAAACTGAAATTTACTTGCATATTTCCAGTACTGATGTTATTTTTGCTTGCTTGCTATTTGAAGATTCCGGAATGAACTTCCTGATCCGAGTGCTCAACCGAAGCTGATGCCTTTAAAGAGAGAGAAAGATCGGTATGTGCATGTAGCATGAGGGTTTTATATATGTGCATTTAAGAATTTTAGCAGGAAAGTTTAAGTTGAGGCATGCCTAGAATCTTTCCCAAAAGGTGGACGTGATAGATATCTGTTCCACCTCAAGGAGAGTGTTGAGGGAGGGGATTAATTTCTTAACTCTTGTGTAAGTTATTTACATTAGATGAGGCTTGTACGAAATTTAGATTGCAGTCATTCCACTGTTTCTCTTAATCCCCCCCCCCCAACACACATACAACAAATATTCCGATGTTACTATCTAATTTTGGGAGTGAGCCTAATTTAGCTTTGTATTCACAAAATATCTTATCACAATTATTTAAAAGGAAGAATCTTGATGAAGAGGTGTCAGTAGGAAGCATTGCATCTACTTTATTGGTATTTGAGAAAGGATATAATAACTATTGCATTTCTTCAGTGTTTGCATGATTCCTAAAATGCTGTGATCCTGTTTATCCTGCAAATTGGTGGTACGAACAGGAAGAAGCTTAAAGCATGCACATGATAAATTATGTCAAAAGATGACTGGTAAATTGGTGAGACAGATAGCATAAATAATAAATTTTACGAAGTTATGTAATGCTCTAGGCAAGCAATATACATGTAATTCACACATGGAAAACTTGAAACGATTCTGATATCTTATAGTATTGGATATGGTTATCTGATGTTTGAAGAAAGCATTGATGTGCTAATAGAATTTTGAATTCCATAGATGGACAACCTAGTGATTATTGAGTATGGCCATGCATGTTTCTGTCATTCTTGTATGTCGTAACTGCAGTGAACTCATGGTGTTTAGCAGATAAGACTTTATTTGTATCAAGTTGATATCTATTCGATCTTACACCAGCTTATGATTGATTTTTATGAAGTTTGCCATGCAGATTTTTTTTACAAAACGATTTCAAGCGAGGCTTTGGCTAAAAAAGGAGAAAAAAATGCTGCAGAATTTCCAGTCACCTAATATTCTGTTGATATGCTTGGATATCATGCTGTACTTCTATATGAAACTATTATAGTCAATGTCAGTGTTCTTATTTGCAGATTTACTAAGTACACAATCACATCTTTGGAGAAAATGTATAAACCTCAACTATATGTTGAGCCAGATGTTGGGATACCTCTTGACCTTCTTGATCTCAGTGTATACAAGTATAATCTCTCAACAGCTTAATTTTTTAGGGTCAAGGTAATTTATACAACATGACATTCCTGAGCACCCTTTTTTCTACTGGTTTTGTTAGTCCTCCTAGTGTTAGACCACTTCTTGCTCCTGAAGATGAGGAATTGTTGCATGATGATGAGTCAGTCACCCCTGTAAAGAGAGACGGCATAAAAAGAAAAGAAAGGCCAACAGATAAAGGTGTTTCTTGGCTAGTGAAGACACAGTATATATCTCCTCTTAGCATGGAGTCAGCTAAACTGGTATGCTTTTCATGCAGTTCATTGCTTGTTATTTGCTTCACAAATTGCTAAAAGCTGTAGCATAATTAGAGACATTTGAATTTTCAGTCTCTGACCGAAAAACAAGCTAAAGAACTGAGAGAGATGAAGGGAGGCTGCAAGCTTTTGGACAATCTCAATAAAAGGTTTGTTTTTTCTACCTTGCCTATGTGAAGAAAATGTCGGAAGAGAAGAAGAAATTATATGACCCTTTTGCGTTACTTTCTGAAAGCATTAGTAATATTTTCAGGGAGAGACAAATCAAGGAAATTCAAGCATCGTTTGCCTCAAACAAGTTACCTCCTGTGCATGCAACTAATAAAAACTTAAAGCCAGTCGAGATTCTGCCTCTGCTACCTGATTTTGATCGGTATGGTGTTATTTGTTGCTTTTTATATTGTGGTACAAAGTATGAAAATAGAATCTCTCCTTGCAGAGTGTCTCTTCCTATTAATTTACCATGTAAGAGTGAAGTAAAGGTCTTCAATGATTGCTAGTTTGGCTGGTAGATTTCCTTCTTTTCCTCCTCGTTCTTGGTCAGGGAAAAAAGCTATGCTGCTTAAATTTTTTTATTTTTTTTTGTGTTTCTTAGAAACATATGTTACACATAAATACATGTATGCATAGAATGATATATTAGCATATATTGCTTTCTTCTGCTTCAAATATTATGTTACACCCCCCCTCCATTCCACAACTCCTCTTTTATTTAACAATTATGAAGAATATTATTTATTAGTAAAGGATGCAGTAACATTAAGGAATTAAATTTTTTACTACATATGCATTTTGAGTAACCAATATAGAAATAAGGGCACTGTGTGGGATGGAAGGGGAGCGTCATTTCTGAAATGTAAAGAATTAGAATTGCTGATGACTGACCAAATTTTGGAACTTGTAAAACAGTGGATGATCATATTGCATCCCAGCATTTTCACTTGTAATAAATAAATAAGGACCACGTGTGGAATGTCAAGAGTGTCATTTCTGAAATGAAAAGAATTAGAATTGCTGGTGACTGGCCAAATTTTGGAACTTGCAAAACAGTGGATGATCATTTTGCGTTCCAGCATTTTTCACTTTCAAATCTTTAACTTTCACAGCTTTATGATGTTGTACCAGGTATGGAGATAAATTTGTCACAGTAGCATTTGATGGTGCTCCTACAGCTGATGCAGAAAATTACAGGAAGTTCAATCCATCTGACCGTGATGCCTATGAATCACGGGTAAGTTCTTTGAGTGGATGTATTGCATGGGAGCAGGCAGATGAGAGTCGAATTAGAATATTTGTGATGCCTATTCAGATAAATTAGGTGGATGTGTAGGCAAATTGAAAATCAGAAATATAAGTGGCAACATACTTGCAGGTTTATTTTCATGCATCATTTAATGACTAGGACCAGTAATTGAGAATAAGCACCAAAAGAAATATTCAACTTGGAAATAGAAAGCTGAAGGACTATAATCAAAAGCGAGTAATAGAATGCAGTGAACGCAAGACAATAAATTCTGTGTTAATGAAAAGTGCATGTCTGGAAACAAATTAGAAATTTTGCTCCAAACCATAACTTATCATTAACCCATGGAATTTGGCATGGATAGTCCTGAAAAGTAAACACTTAATGATGCATTTTGTTGAGTGGGTTCTTGATTTTTTATTACAGGCTATTATGAAAGCTTGTGTGGCATCAGGTTCAGATCCGGCTAACCCAGAGAAGTTTTTGGCATACACACTACCTTCTCCAGATGAGGTAAGATTGTATTTTATCCAGAATTCCAAATGCTCTACATGCATATCAGCACTTAAGTTTTGGATTTCTCCTTATGTTTCAAAATTCCAATGAATGGTTGTTTTCATACTACACTGTCATCATTATTTTTATGTTGTGTTATGGTAACAGCTGTCAAAGGATATGTATGATGAAAATGAGGATATCTTATATTCTTGGATTCGCGAGTATCATTGGGATGTAAGTGTCTCTAGTTGTTAATGTTACTTAGCAAGCTTCTTTATAACTGCTGAACACAACTTCTCTTCATAACACCTCAATCAGGTACGGGGGGATGATGTCGATGACCCTTCAACGTTCCTTGTTTCATTTGATGAAGCTGAAGCTCGCTATTTGGTATCAACCCTCTCTCTCACACTCGCTCTCAGTGTACATCATCATCATTATCATCACCGCACACATTTTCTCAGTGCACACATTCTACATTGATTACTGTGACTTTACACTATTTTTATGATGCAGCCTCTTCCCACAAAGATTAGTTTAAGAAAGAAGAGAGCCAGAGAGGGAAGATCAGGTGACGAGATTGAACACTTTCCTATACCGTCAAGAGTAACTGTGAGGAAAAGAGCTGTAGCTGCTACAATTGAACAGAGAGATTCGGGGGTAATGATATGGAATCATCCATACGAATTTTCATTTTTTAAACTGTGTTGTTTATTCCTCTATTACTTCGATTAAACAATGGTTTCAGGCTATTTCAAATTCAAGGGGTAACAATTCAAGGATGGAAAGGTTTGAGGATGAGGATGGCCTTGGAAGACTACAGAGGGTTGCTCTAGACGAGGACCTTCACCATTCTAGTGGGGCTGAAGATGAGATGTCTGAGTGATCCTTTGATGCAAATGCTGTAAAACTTCTGTACTTGCCTATTTGGGTTGGCAGGTGACTAGGTGGAGATTGTGTATTCAGATGCTCGCAATGAAAAACTGAGTAATTACCCCCGCCATTCATGCCGACAGTCGGAATTTCCTTTTTGCCCCCCAGATTGTAGTTGGTTTTAGTTTATACAGATTTTCTGATATCAAGAGGGATAGAGAAAGGAAGCTGTAAAAAAGGTTAGACATCATATAAACCGAGTTTCATTTCCTCTAATGTGTTCAATTTTGATCCATGTAACATTAAAATGCTTTTTTTCCTTTTTCCTCGTTGTTAAAAATATAAGCGCTTGCTTGGTTAGGTGTTGATAGGCGTGGAAAATAGTTAATAACCCACATCTGGTTCTTTAATCTTTCTTTGATTTTGTACATTTCTACAATTCTTGATCAATGAAATTTCTTAGCAAAGGACTTGTCGCATTTCTTTTATAGCGTCCATATTCCATTTGCATGCAGAATCTTGTGAGCCCTTGAAAGAATAAATTTTAAATCAATTGCAGGTCTCTTGAAAAATTAGTGTCAGTTACAGTTGTGCATTCGAGTTTTCATCTTCAAATTGATTGCCTGGAAAATAGATGTTCTTGGCAGGTAACTGGTCCAGATGGAATTCAGTGCATCAAAACAATTGTAATCGATGTGTGGATCCACTGTTAAAAGTGGCATTGGGTTAAAAGGTATAAAGTCAGCCTTGAAGGGGATGCAAACCTACTCGTTGTATCACCTTTAAGAGTATTAAATGTGACCCATATTAAGAATTATAAACATCCAAAGAGGATGGTGAGCTTCTTGCTATACTGGAGAAGAAGTCCTTGTACTTGAAGCTAAAAGAAGGCGAGAAAAGAAAACTGAGGAACAACAATCTCATTGCTTGATTCCTCTATTTTTGGGGTTTATGAATGACATATCCTGTGCTGCATGTAATGACATGTCATTTAATTTTTAAAAACAAGTGGATGACATATCATCTATTTCTAAAAAAAAAAAAAAAAAAAAAAACCAAGCATGTAGACATGGGTTTTCAGCATAGTTTTAAGACTCGACCCGATGGTTGACCTGGTACAATGACCGGGTCACAGGTCAGATAGGTTGATCCGGATCAACAAAAAAAAAAAGAGTTCCAATGCAATACTTGAAGCAAAATTTGAATTTGTTGTTAACAGGAACAGAAACAGGGCAAGAAATAGAGCCCTGGATTTATAACAAGTGCAAAAGATTGACATAAAAAACAAGCAGTGTTAAACATATACTCAAGCCAGTGAATACAAAAAGAAAAAGGCTTGAAGACTCAAAGAAGTATACTCCACTTTATAAAGAAGAAGAAGACCACATGCCAGCCTTAAGCTCAAGGCTCGGTTATTAACTATTAGCAAGTGAGTAGCAACTTTCCTCTTTTTAGGACTAAGGTGGAAAGAAGAAAGGCAGACTTTATCAAGTATGGATCAGTGGTGGATTATTTTAAGAAATAAGTAATAGCAGCTTCATTTGACCTTGATTTTAAAACTATGGTTTTCAGGCTCAGGTATCCAGATATGCATGGGCTTGGGTTTCTTACCCGTCTAAGGGAATAATTGAGTTTGATAACGAACTTTTTCCTTTTTCTTTAAAAATTTAAGTACAACTTTTTTTTTAAAATTTTAATGTATTTTTTTAGTTTTTCTTTTTAAAAATTTGTGAAACTCTTCTTTTTTAATTTTAATATATTTTTTTAATTTGCATTATTTTTCTTATTTAAATCTTAATTAAAACTCACTCTTATATTCATTTTTTAAGATTGTTAATCATTCAATTAAATAAAGAAATATATTTTAAAAACAAAGTTATTAAACTCAGACAAGGTTATGACCTAGATCATGAGTTGGAAAATCTTACCCAGTTTGATCTAGGTCCATCAAAATGTCATCGCCCTAGTATTTTTTTAAAGAAAACATTATATCGACATCGCTTTAAAAGATTTTTAATAAAAAATGTGAATCGAGTTTTCCCCAAGTTTCTGGTCATCTAGGCCACATTTTAAAACACAATATTGTTACTCACTTTTGATCCCATGAAAAATCAAGAAAGGAAAATAGAAAAAAAATCAAAATACAAGAGGATGTACATGAAAAGCCTAGAAGATTGTCTAAGTTGGTAGTGAATGATCAAAATGACAAGTAGAAAAGTTGGAGGATAAAAATGTATGAGATTGGCAAAATTAATAACCTAATTTTGATTGAAAAAGGGTCTTATTGGTGAAATATTTTTATTTTTGGTAAAAAAAATACAAATTTGGATAGGTAAGGACTTAATGAGAATTTTGGAATGCTTAATTAATCTTATTAAGGACTTGATTACAAGGAAAAATCAGTTTTTAGAGTCAATGTAGGTGTTAATTGGAGTAAATTAAAGATTGAGGACTTAATTAGTTTTTTGGGAGGTTTAATTGGACGAATCAGGGGCTTCATTGTAAGAATATTGAAGTTTGATGGGCAATTAGGGACTTGATTGAAGAAATCCAAAACCAATGACCAAACTGAAAAAGACATGTGACTGAAATTGACCAAATCATGGCCAAATTGAAGAAAATTGAAAGTTTGATGGTCAATTAAAGGTCTACATGCACAAATCAGAAACCAAGGACCAAGATGAAAATGACGCTGAACTTTGGGGATGATGTTAAATTGAGAGGGGTGAAATTGCATGAAATTAAGAGTTTTAGAGGAAATTACGGATGCAATTAAAAGCAATTGGAAGAACAAGGAATAAAGTGAAATTTGTCAAATCTTAAATTAACAACCTTAATTTCTAGGGTTTAACCTAGACAAATCATCATTAGACCACTGTTTAGTTTCTTCTTGACAGTTTTGGTTAATCGAGTAGGCACCTTTAGACGAATGAATGTAGTATCTCCGACCATCTCTGGGACTGTAACCACCATCATTCAACTGAGAAACACCCCATCTACAAAGATTAGCTACTCCTATCAAACATTTACATCTCATTTTCTTCAACAAACGCTACAACATCTTGTCTATGATTAGCCATCATTACGTTTTTATATTTTTTTGTTGATCGAGTTAGCTACAAACCTCCAAATTGAGCAAGAATGGATCCAATCGAAAGGTATGCTTCTCCTCTACTAATTTCAGGTGGTCTCCAATAACGTTTACATCGAAGTTGCTCCGACGAAGCCTTAACTGAGATATTCATTTGTGTAAAACCACTCAACTTTTTATATGTTCATACTTAAAAATTCTTAGAGGGTTATCATCGAGGGTCATAAATCTTTCATCCAAAATCAGAAGGTGAGGGATGCATGCTTTTGTCTTTAAACAAAACAAAACCACCAAGATAAATTTATTACAAAACCACCATCCCAAAACCATTAAATGACAGGTTCCAGCTGTTAACATTTATAGAAAACTCTCTCATTTTAAGCAAAGGGCTAAACTTTGATCAATGTATGTTTGAATCCATCAAAAACCCTAGCAAAACCCTATAAATACCCCTGAAAATGAAAAAAAAAAGAAGAAAAAGACAGAGGAGAAACACAATATGAAAAGATCCTAGTGTGGAGGTTCAAGAGCCTAACATGGAAAGTCTAATAAGCTTTGGAAGGAAAATATAATGAAAGGAAAATAAGAAAAGAAAAGAGAAGGAAAACAACAATTCATGGCCAGCAAGCTTGGAGAAGGTATAACTATGTAAAAGTTCAAAGGTGGAGTCCATGTGGCCTTTCTATTCATTCTTTCTTAAAGTTTAAACCTTTTTTTAGGTTGCTTGAACTTATCTTGCATTTGTTTTGTTTTATTTTGGTGCTGGAATAATCTGATAGTTTTTAGCATAGTTTCTTTTGTTTTTGTTAGTGTTTTAAGCATGTTTTAGAATGCTCAAGCTTTTGTTATGATAGTTTGTTTTAGTTTTGGTCAATAATGTGTTACTGAAGCTAGCACTAAATGCTTGATTCTTGGTTTTGATGCTTGTTTGATTCAATGTTTTTAGCCTAATAACATATTGATAATGTATTTGAGGTATTTTGATTGGTGTTTAAATCTATTTTATAATAAAGCAATAAGCTTCTTTTATGTGGGTTAAATATTTGTATAGGTGTGCAAAAATTTTATGTTTTGTGTTAATTTTCAACTTTGATTTTGTTTCAGTTTAAGCCTTTGTTTTGGTTTGTTTTCGGGTCAAACCTTGGTTTTTTATTCGATTCATGGTTGAACCAGTCTTTGAGTTGATCCGTTTGGTTTTGTTTTGGATCAAGTACTTAAGGCTTTGTTTGGTTGATCATCCTTTTATTAATGATATTTTTACTTAAGAGAATGTTTGGCAAATACACCCTTAAATCTATTTTGGCAGTTTTTTAGGGAAAGAAAAGATAATTTTTCAAAATATGGCCTTAGAGAAATAAATAATAATAATAAAAAAACTTTTCTAGTTGCATATGGCTCAATCCTTACAAAAACAAATTGCATTTTATTCATTAAAAAAAATATTAAAAAATTAGCTTTGTTTTTTTCAGAAAATCTTTTTTTTTTTGTATTTTTGAAATTTACAATAAGTTTGTAAAATTTCTTAATGATTTGGTCAATATTTCAATAACCCTAAAATTTTAATTTATGTTAATTAATGGTTAATATTCTGATAAAAATGATGGATCTACTAGTAGACTGATATTTAAGTATCAGAAATTAACTAGAAAATTCTTAGAATTATTTTAAATATTCACTGATTTTAATTTGGAGTATTTTTTCATCACAATATACGAGTAATGAAAAATAATTTTACCTTTTAGAATAGGTGAACCCTATCAGAGCACTTATATGGATTTTTCCTATAAAAATTTACCTAGACATGTGAGCCCATAATAAATTTGAAATGTTATATTTATTCACGAGGAGCACTTATATGGATATTCACTTAAATATTTGTTCTGATCCATAGACGAATCATTAGTTAGGAACCTCATCAACACCTTTAAACCACATCCAGACTACACAATACAACTTACCTCATGTAAGGTGTGCTAGGGTGCTAATACCTTTTCTAACCACAATCAGTTTCTTACCTTGACATTTTAGATAAGACTAGTCTACTCGAGTCTCGTAGTGACCCTGAATCAAATAACCAGGTGACAATTTCTTGATCTTAATATCGCAACGCCGCGCGTGTGCGTGCGACACACGAGTCCACCCAAAACATCATCTAAGTTAATATTTATAAAAATAAAATAAAACAACAGTGTATACCATTTTTTAAATCAAACTAGGTCTTGACCAAGTCAACAAGGTCATACTTTGACCTATCAAATTAATCAGGTTATATTAATTCAACTCTCACACAGTTTAAACCACATGATTTAAGTTGTTTCTTTTTTAAATAACATTATGATAATATTGATATTTATTAACACAAGCCTTTATTAATTTTATTAAACATACGCTTTAGAAAATACTAGATAGAGGGCTCGCGCTATGTTGCAAGCCACCTCAAAAATTTTCAAATGCAAAGAAGGATGCTAAAGTGACGCAAGTGTTTATAAAAAAGCAAAACAAAATCTGAGATTCGGGTCATTTACTCGACCGAGATTTAATAAATTCATCTAATTTAAATAATATTAATAAAAAAACACGTCAATAAATAAAACGATAAAACATCTTAACAACGTAAAAAAAGTAAAAAAAAAAAAAAAGACCCAAACCCATCCATGTTAAGCATGCAAAATCTATGATATGGTTGTGATATCGAGGTAACTCCATAAAAAATAAACCGAATAAAACTATAAATCTCAATTATCAAACAACTTAATGCTCAATGGGAAAACTAGAAAAAAAATTAATAAAAAAAGAAATGAAAAAAAGATTCAAGTCAACTCGTGTTAACCTTCAATACTCGTGACTCTGGTCATGAGACCAGGATCAACCCCCATAAAAGACAAACTCTAAAAAAAACAAAGAAAAATTATAAATCAACAAAATGGTTAGGGATAAATTTGAAAACAAATACAATAAAAAATGGCTCCAAAACAAAAGAAATAGCAATAAAAAAATGGACTAAATCTGATATAAAAATAATTTGAAATCAAATGTTGAAGAATTAAATTGAAAAAAAATCAATTAGGAAAAGAAAAAACAAAAAACAATAAGAATTAAATGAAATCAAATGATGAGGGACAAAATCGAAGAAAAAAACCTATATAAAAAAACATATAGCAATTAAAATAATAACAAATTTGGATACCAAAAACAAATAAAAGAACACATTTATATTTTGATAAGGAGAAGAGAGAAACGAGAGGAAAAAAATCATCAGAGCCCAACCACTCCTCCTTCGCCTACTTACACAACATCATTGGAAAAACTGTGACAAGCCGCTTTGAACACTGCCCGGAAGGTAGTGTTAGGACATAGAATAGCATTGCATGTGCCACTCACTCACTAGCATGTGGCAACAACTTTTTTTATTAGTATTCTTATTGATAAAAGAGAGAGAGAGAGAGAGAGAGAGAGAGAGAGAGAGAGAGAAAGAGAGAGAGAGAGACTAAATCACCCTTAACCCAACCTGTTAATTACAGGAAAACCAACCTGAAAAGACCCAAATGTCCCTCAACTATAACTTTCTTATTATTATTTTTAAGGTTTCAAGTCTTTATACTATGCTAAAAAAGTAAAAAGACCGAATTAAAATCAACCCTTTAACAAATTTTTCTTTTAAAAATAATAAAATCATTTTACTATGCATTTAGAAGGTGTAAAGATAAAACCATCCCCGATCAAATAACACAATGACATTGGTTAATTTAAAAAAACCAAATTACCCCTAAAAGCAAGCCTAAGTTTTTATTGATAGAAGCTAAAAAGAGTAATTACACTTAGGAATGATAATGGGTATCCGCATGACAAATTTCTTCATATTTATACTCTACTTTTTATCCATCAGGTAAGAAATTTAAATATTCATAAATTATTTATCGAGTTTCAAGTATCCAATGAATATTCATTATCTACTATTATTTATTAATCAATAAAAAATAAAATAGTTAATATATATTTGAAGTGTGTGTATATTAAACAATAAATATTATTCATGTGTTTTATGTCAATATTAAAGTATATTGTATTAAAAAAAATCTAAATATTCGATCAAGATATTTTATGCATTTTTAGTTATATTCTAGTAAATTTCAAATCAGATTTAATAATAATAATAATAATAATAATAATAATAATGATAATAATAACATCACTCATTCATGTCTGGTTAGTATTAATCAATTTCAAATTAAATTATCATCCCTATTACACTATTTTAGTGAATACTGATCTTTGTCTTGTATCTTATGCTAAAGTAATTTCAGCATGACCTTCAATTTTTCTTTCTTAATTTAATTTTTTGCGTCGAAATAAATTTGATCCGATATGCAATAAAGCACAGGACGTGTAACTACTAACTAGTATATCTCTGTATATAAACTAGAACCTAAATAACGGGAAGACAAGTCATCAACTAAACACGATGTAATGGCAAAAAATTGGAATTTTCATAGAAGCATACGAAATTGGTAATTACGTAATCATGATACAAGCGCAACATGTCAAATGGCAGCAGAAGCAACTGAAATCCATGCAATCTGATGGGCAGGGAGAGGCATATACTTATCTATTTTAAAAATATATATTTATGGTCAACTTTCATGTCCATCATAATTGGGAAAAACATATCAAGCATTTTTTTCAGTGTGCAAGATATTTACAAAGAGACATGATAATAAAAACACTCATGTCAACAGATTCATTTTGCCAAGGAAGCTTTGGGATTGATGCATTTGCTGCCCTATGTTGGCAGAGGAACCAATTACGATGTAATTAATTCCCACTTTGAAATCGACTTGTGCAAGCAAGAACGTGCACATGTAGATACATCGTTTCAACCTACAGAAGTATATATATCTAAATCACTGACCACGCTTGCCGACATCTAACAGCTTCTTGACGAACAGCCCTCTTTGGATCATCAAGAGCTTTTGATACAGCTTGCAACACCTGATAATTATGAGAATACAAATTTAGAAATTCAGGCATGGAAAATGCAGAAAGAAGCTGCATCGCGAAAGCCTCGTCATAAATTGGTATACAGCAAAGAGGTCAATGCCATAATTATCATGACTTGCTCCCTCCTGCTAGGAGCATATTAGCTGATGGCTCCACCCACTAAGTTGAGCGGGAAGCTCAAGGATGAAAATTAGAAATAAACCTACTGAATTTGTTCGACTCAAAAGTTTAACAAACCTGGATTCGCATGGGGTAAATCCTTGTGTGAGGCAACTCTGACATGGCAACAAGACATTGAATTGTTGTCTCTCGGACAAGCTGAGAACGTTAGCAGAAGAATCCAAGTATCTTAATTGTGGGTTTTGATCGCAACGATCAGAAATTTATGACAGAAAGGCAGGAAATAAATAAGTAGACTAGATGTTAAAGTAAAAGGCAAACGGACTTTTAATTTGAATTCACATCCAAAAATGCACATTAGGGCACAAATTAGCAGAAAATTAGAATTTCTTTTGAGGAAAGCTGTTACCATCGTATGAGGGTAGGTGACAAACCCAATGACGTAATTGATGATAATATGAGCATTCTCTATTACGCCTTCTTGTCCTGCATGTGCAAGCATACAAGAGATTATAACCGTAACAGAGACTCAATTTACACATAAATCATAACCTGATAGTCCCTATTTGACAATTTGTGCATAAAAGGAGACAACTTGCATTTTCCACTAGTTGGGAAAACAGTTTTGGTTCATCTCTCATGGATTAAAGACAATATGCAATAACAAGGATTTACAAAGAGAGCTCAAGAAGAATTCCGAATGCTTAACAATAAAGACCCTTAATGTAAATGCTTTGGGAGCTTAAACGTGATTAATAACTGCTAAACAGTCGATTCTAAGAAGCTTGCAAGTGACTAGTATCCAGATAATCCTTGCAAAGTTAAATGACTCAGAAAAGCATACCTAGTGATATATATATGTATGGACCCATATAAGTATATATAAAGAGAGAAAATTTCCAGATTTGCACTAATTAATACATTAATATGGAGAGGAAAAACTTGAATTATGTTCAAGTAATTTACAGGAAACACAACCAACAACAGGCCTACGCATTTATCAAATCTCTTGCTTCAAAATCCCAGCACAGCAATAATTGCACCATGACCCGAGGAAAAACGAACAGTAGTGAAACACATCTTCTTATATACTTTACCAAAGGTCACAAACATAAAAGAGAAGAATCATTCACTAAAGTACCGGTACCACTGCCCCACAACCACCATGACATGTACAATCTTACAGGAGTAGCAACTAGGCAGAGAGATCACTCACAAAGCCCCAAGAAGAAATTTTAAGAATTAAGGACCTGGAAGAATAGTTCAAATTTGAATGGAGTACACATAAATTGATATGCACAACTACAATGCAGTTAAGGTCAGAGAGTCTCACTTCAATTATTTCCTTTACCAAAGAAAGGGTTAGAAAAATTATACACCCCTTTAAAATTAAAGATAATTATGTTGACATACAGAGAGTCTTACCATTTTTATCTGTCAAAATGCCTGACAGGACTAGCAGAAGGCTGTACATTATATCTTTATCCAAAACATCCTTGCTCAACAACTTTAAGCTATCCAGCACCATTGGAATTAACTGGAAAATGGCATGCTTCAGTTTACTAGTAAGCATGCTTGCTAGATGTGAACCAAATATACTGGAAGACTAAGATATCAAACTAACCTTTTTTGCATCATTCAAGATAACAATCAATGGGGTGCCAATTACAACATTTGCGAAAGCCCGATACAGCATAGATCTGAAATCACAGAACTTGCATTATCAATCAAGAAATGGACCAAACATCCCAAATGAACTTGGTCTATAGACAGTTCTCGAGGATCTGAACTTCTCAAGGAATCAAGATACTTCCCAATCAATCATAACAATCTATTTTGGACCATCATGCTATTACATCAACCATGTCACTTGGGATTCATCTGCAAAACTAACTTCTACTATAACTCATGGATGCTCAAGCAAGAGACCCAGATTTACAGGTTTTATTTGGCTTGCTATAGCAGATAATTTTCATCATGGTGTGGGATGTTACAATTTGCAACTGCTCAAATCTTTTCCTTGAAACTTCTTGGACCTCCCAGCAACAGGACTAATCCTTTTTTATTTCCCACTGATGAAGCATGACTAATCTTTTCTATTCTCAATATTTCTAATAAATAACCATAACAAATGGACACCACAGGAAAAACAAGTATGATTTAACAACACCGTATTATTTCTGGCATAAAACAGGCTAAATTCTAACCAAGTCATGACAGCTTTTAAACATATGCATAGATAATAATAAAAATTGCAAAAAACATAAAAAAGAAAATTGCAAAAGTTCCTAGATCAATTTGACTAGCCATGCAGCTGGATGTCTGCAAGTAAAATATCATATGAACCATATAATAGACAGTTGAATGTAAATTGTAAAATTAGCGGTGTTAGTCAAAACTCTTGAAGTGAAACAAAATTAGTGACCAATCCTTGACACGTCATTTTTTCTGGAATGATCTGGCATTTATCTGGAACTTTTTGATGAACCGAGTCAACAAATCAATACTAATAGAACAACAAAATGAAACCAAAAGTATATTAAAGTGGGTTCTGCTTATTAGTTATCAAGAAAAATCCATCAACATCTAAAGGAGTACAGGATCAACAAGAGAAGTGAGGGAAACAAGCAATCTGCAATTAGTTTTGAGAAGTTTACCTTGAGAGTAATGAGTCAGACTGAATTATCAAAGACTGCAGGATGGGCATTATGGTGGAGAAAAATCGTTGCTTATAAAGTGGTCGTATTATTGCATGAAATTTGCGGTTTAAGCAAAGCTCAGAATCACTCATAAGAACCTGAAATGCGTCTGCTGCACATTTCATTGCAGACAGGCGCATATCCCAGTTGCAATTATTTTCTTCCAATGGCAAGGCACCCATTCTGCCATTTGATTGCAGGCACTCTAAAAAAACTATAGTTATGTCTTTAACCTTTTCGTGTCCACGCATAAGCAAACCTTTCCCAATCCATGCCAACCCAACAATGGAATGAATTTCAAGCAAACCACTGTTTGCAGCACCAAGGCATAAGTTAGTGAGACCTGTCTCACTCCAATAGCCTGTGATACCAGATCTCCCAGCAGGAACATGGTCAGAAGAACTTAATTTTTTACCAAAGATTATATCCATTGCTTCTTCAAAGGTACAACCACCTGAATACTCTGTTCCACTAGTCTTTAGATCCAATTTGTTAACTAGAGAACCTAACGCCTGAGCAGCCGTAACATAGCCCTTAAGGAACACAATCATGAGAAAATGCAGTACTGTTCTTATATTCGGAATGCGTGTTTGAGTATGAAGTGCTATAATTACTGATGTAAATAAAGAATGAATCCACTCATCTCTACTGGAAAATTTGTTCGTTTCTTGAGTATCTTCTAACTCTTCTAGTTGAGCTTGAAGAGAGGACAAGGAATCCTTTGTTGATAAGAAAGTGCTGGATGAGAGTACAGTATAAGCTTTATCAATTATTATGTTCTGGCTTTCCACTGAGCAAGAAGCAACAGCAAGCTTCATCACTTTCATTGTAGCATCAAGAAGCTCCTGAAGTCAAAAATATTATATGTTAAAGCAATTTCTCAAAGAAAAAGATTTTGCATCTCAAACTAACATCTATCTTCTCTGATGCAAGCCACCACCAGAAATTTCTTTTTAGCACCACTACATATTAAAATGGAAAGTAACATTCCTGAAAGTAGTAGTAATACTCACTTTTTCAAAGATCCCATCAGGAAAGGCCATGCAATTTTCTATTTGGTTCCATATGCTGACAACAAATTGGAGCAAGACTTCCTCGAAAACTTCATATTTCTGAATCCTGAGACCATTCCAAAAAAAATCTACATCAACAGGAAAAAGAGAACAGCAAATAACCCCACCCCATTGCTAACCAAACCCCTGTGCAACCCACCCCTTAAAAAAGAAATGAAGTCTCAAAAGGGGAAATATCTTTGCTATAAGCACACAAAAAGGAAAGACGATAGTTAATTGTAGGTAAGTATTCCACCTCCTTACATCAAACGTGCCTCTTATGTGAAAAAGCAACCAACCTCATAATACAATGAATTGATTGAAACAAAAAAGAAAAAAAGAACTACTTATTTAAACGCTTATAACATCTTTCATTTGTAAACTTGCATGCACAAAGGTGCGATGTAATGGACCATGCCAGTATTGACAAGTGACTAGTAGGAATACTTGTAACAGATTGTAGTTTGAGAGGATACAAACACAGATAATGAATTTAGCAAAAAAGGATAGGGATGGTCAAGGTAGAGATGCTGTACCATGGAAGCAACTCATTTGAATAACATTCCAAAAGATGAATTATGACCTTTGCTGATTTCACATTTCCTTGAACCTATGGAAGCACAACAGAAACTTGTACCATCAGATCTATAGGTCCAGATATGAAAATCAGATTGTAGGGAGGAGAAAACTAAAACTAACAGAAGAACCCGGTGAAAAGTCCCCAGTGCTAGAGTAGGCACAATTGTAATGCAATCTATGGAAATCACTCACTGAATTTAGAAGAGACATTTTTTTTCGACATTTAAGCGCACACAAAAAGAAAAAAATAAGACGGTGCATGGGTGTCCAAGTATCATGTTCTTTCAATGGGGACATTCCCTGAGCTCTTATAAAGCATTTAGAGATTGTTGAACATACGTACATAAACCTCAGCCAGATTGGCACGTATAACTTCTTGCAATCCAGTAACAATTTTCAGCATGTATTGAAGCCCACTTGTGCCAATGTCAGAGATGGCTTCCAGTTGGAGTTGAAATGGTATATCATGATTATCAGATGATATCATTGAAACAATCTTCTGAACAACAATATCCATATAGCTCATTGACTTCTCAGACTCGTTACTACCATGAATAAACAAGCCAATCTGAACCAGTGCCTTCACCGACAGTTTCCACAACAATGTCTTATTGAAATCAACAGTGATAATAGATACAAAGGTCATCAAAATACTTTCACAAGTAGATTTTGATACTAGTAAATAGCCTCCAGGGAATGTAGCTAGAATTTGCAAACCCTTCACTGCACATCAATTACAAAATAGAAAAGCATGCAATCAGAATTGTTTATGTTTGAGTTCCTGTAACTGGTCAACAAATTATGCTGAGAGTCCAAACAGCAACTAATGGAAGGAAAAGGCTGATCGGTGCTTCATCTAGGAACATATATCAGAGTTATATTCCTTGACAACTAATGGGAGGCAAAGACTGAAAACAACTATTTTTCTTAAAACCTCAATGGTGCTTTAGTTTTAGCACCATATATCAGACTTATATTCCTTGATTTATAATACCACTGCATATGTTTCCAGGAGTTGTAATATGTCCACATTTACATCTCATAAAACCCAAAAAAAAAAGTATGTTTTCTATTTGTTTCCAGCACAGGTACTGCAAGCATGTTTTCCTTCCTGGAAATGGCAGGCTATTGATGGTGGGTGGCACATTGGACACATGATGCATGTCCAGGTGCATCAGGCAGACCCAAGAGTGGGGAAAATCTTCCTACTCTAAAACGAGAGTTACATTATATGTGGCGATAAGAAACTACATTCTCTTGTTCACGGACAGAAAGGGTTCCTTTCTTCTTGATTTTTATAAAATCCAAACGGAAACCAACTCTTACAAAATAAATCCCAAAGTTCACACTTTTGAACTCACCCATGGTACAGAATGTGTTCAGGCACTAAAACAAGTCAGCAATAGGAAGATTTTGGGATCAAATATAATTTACATTAGAACTCTCAGGTCCAACTCCTTGTACCCAGATCTAGGTAACCTAAATGTCAGATCTCCATTGGTTCTGAACCTAGAATCAATTACTCGAGTTGGTAGACAACCCAAGGCAAGCTTATTGAGAAATATCCAAAAACTTGCAATTTAAAATAGAAAAAGAAATGGGAACAATGACCACCTCAATAGCACTGCAAACCAAAGCATTTACCTCCAAGATACACATCCGCGTCATGAGCAGGCTTGTCTGTACTTGTTGCCAGGGTTGAACTGAAAATCTTGCTTAAAGAGGTAGAAAATCTCTGAAGCAAGCAGCACCATGTCTCATTTGCAGAAACACATTGTGATGCAAGATCACCGGAACTGATGACCAAATCTCTGCATGCTCCAAGAAGTTCAACACAGAGATAAAGAGATCCGTGATTAGGTCTTTTGGAGATTATGCAGTCATCATTAAAAGAGCAAGTCCCAGATCCATTCACAACTGGAAGCCCCATGCTCTCCATCAAGCAGGAGAAGAAATATTGAAAAATTCTACTGCAGGAAGCAACAGATGCCTTCACAGAAACATAAAGGATACGACCGACTGAATACAGTTTCTGTGTGCTTTGCAAGGGAATTTCATTGTAACTCTGGCAGCCAGTGATGGAATTCAAAACCATATTTATTTCTTCATCACCAACAATCATACTTGAGAACAAATCATTATTTTGGATAACAACCTTTTCCAGTAGAGCCAGTGCTTCAGCTGCTATTTCATTCTCCTGACAGCCTAGACCACCTAGGGATTCTGGGGTAAAGGATAACACAAATGATTGTCCTGAAGTAAATATTGCATCTTTCAGTGAAGACCAAATAGCTCCAGCATGTTTTGCGATTCTTTCTGCTCCATACTTTGATGTGCAATAGCTAAGGTACTTTAAAGAATCAACCTGGAAACACATAAACAGAATACATATTTATGCATTCTACAGATTTCAAAAACAAGTACCTTTTTGGAAAGTTATGGAGAAGTAAGAATTGGAGTTTATTATTCAAATATTATTTTAAAACACAAAACTCCAAATCTTGATTTGCAGTTTTCCAAGTTTATATTGGGTTTACGAGAGCACTATCAAAGTTGTTTTCAACATTTCCCTCATAAAAACCAACCTTATTTGCTCGTGTTTACCACATGGAAAACAAAGAAATATCAACAAGGCTTTCATTTATATTTTTTTTCCTTTTTTTCCAAAGGACCCTCCACATTATGAATCAACTTTGTGCCTGCTGTTTAATATTTTACAATTTGAAAAGGTTTTCTATTTTAACAAAATGAAAACATTTTCTAGTTTTGCATTGAAAAGGAAAAACAGAAGATGGAGATGGAAAATCACGTATTTTGACTAAGCAGTGGACCTTAACATTCCAAAATCATGTTCAGCTAGCATACGAGTAAGCCTATCTGCATAATCATCAATAGCTAAAATCTAGCTTAAGTTAAACAGAACTGACCTTCGCGGATGATAGGGAGGAAGAAAGTTTCTCAAGAAGCAACGGAATGACAGATGGCTCGAAAAGAGGCGAGGATGAGAATGCAAGCTGTAAAAAAAAGAGTAGAAAATATAGTCAAGAAAGGTCGCTCTTTCAACATGATCTCTGGCAGTTTATACAATATTTAAAGTAAAAAAAAAAAACCAAAGCAATAAACCTAATGAAACATCATAGCAAAGTAGGATGGAAATTATATGCAAACTTTTACCACGTTCGTTTGTGGGAGCTCTCTCACCTAATTAAAAGTTTCAAGTGGCAAATTACATCTGTTTAAACCACACTTCCAAGGAATATATCACTTGGTTTCACCTTGTTAACAGAAAACATATCTTCCAAATGGAAGGAATTCAGCTCCCTTCCAGGATATGGTTTTATTTCCCTTTCGCAATTAGACAAACTCCTTTCGGCAATAGTCCAACAGCCAAAAGCATCAACAGGCATCCTCTATGACCCCCACCATTTGCTATTTTTGTTCTCATCGTTGTATAATTAACTTTCATAGGACATGTAAGATTTGCATTATTTGAGCATGAAAGCATGTTCTTAGATAATTTCTTGTATGTTGTTAGTTTTAAGATGATCCATTTATTTTAATCTTAGTATTGTCATATTTTAAGAATCGAAAGTTGAAACCCCCCTCCCCCAAGACACCAAAAACAAATTCCTTCAAATTCATAAACACATGCACTTTACATCATTTGGCAAAATGATTTCCACAAACCTTGTCTAGGACATGCAACTCTAGCATATAACTATCCTTCCAAAGGCAGAGAACAACATAAACATTAGTAAGTTATTTCTACTACTCCCAGAAATTTCTATGAACAGCAATTTTGACCTGCAACATCTTCTAAGAACCTGAAGAGATTGTATACACAATCAGGGAAGGAGATATCCTCTGTTGAGTAAGAAGCTAAAAGTAGCGACATTAGGGCTTCTGATCCTGCTATCCAACAGCTAAAGAGACTCCTACCAGAGGCCAAGAAATAGAAGTCCGCAGTGTGGCAGACAACAAAAGAAGAAAAATTAAAGTGTATTTGTAGTCAATGGTATTTATCTAATTTCAGATTTTCTGGAAAATCTGGACAATTATTTAAGTCTAGGTTTTAGTTTACATTCAGTATTCTACCAGTTCTAAAGTAACTAGCTTTATTAGGTTTTTCCTTTTCTAAATAGACTTAGTATTTTCTTATCTAGAATAATAAGTGTCTTGTTGGGCTTGGAGAGCAACTCTATATAAATTTTATGTAATGTTCAATTTTTTAATTGAAGTTTAAGATTAAATTTTCAGCAATTTGCTTTTGATTGTGCGATTCAATTTTCCCTTAGGTGTGACTGCTAAGAATCCCAGGTGTGAAGCTTTGTTTTTTCTATCCTAAAGGTGTGACTCCTAGAAACCTTGTTAGTCTGACTATCACTTTCCACAATTTCCAGCAAGCAAATCCCATCAATCTAATCTTAAAGCACTCATTAAATTCCCTAAACAAACTCTCACACATACCTAGTCAACCCTAAAACAATTACCAATCAAAGGTTCAGCCTAAAATCTCCTAAAACACTGTAAACTGCACTGTTCACAGCACCAAACATCTCCTGCATCACAATGTGGCTAAGAGAACTATTATGCCTCAGAAGAGTATGGTCATCAAAATATCCATAAACTCTGCTCCTTCCAAATAGTCTATTCAGCTGCAAGTGGAGCAAATCTCGATACAATCTACACAGTGCCTTTTCACTACAAAATGCTATCTAAACTCAACCATGAAATGTCCAAGAAAACTGGGCAAGGTGTGACCACCATATATTTGATACGAATAAAGCTTAATTGAGTAATATGAGCCTGCCAAATATTTACTTTCTTATGCTCTTGCAGGCTTGCACCAAAGCACAGTATCATTACCAACAATGGAATTGATGATAGAGATTTAACAGAAAATAACAAAACCAGCTTTACTTTGCAGCCAATAAAATATAAGATTTACTTCCAGAGCAATATAGCTAGGAAAATTTTAAGAGAAAAAATCTACTACAAGCCAGAAAGCTTTAACAGGACAGCAGTAGATACCATTAATGCCCTTGAAAGATCATCCCTTTTCACCTCAACATCCTCTTCAGCTTTTGGCTGGAAATGCAAAGAAATAAAATAATGCATATCAGAAATCAATAAATGCAGAACCATATTAATATAAAGAATGAGTAACAGAATAAGATCAAATTCATTTCACATTCACAAGTAGAGCAACAGGAAAGGGCATTTAATAATACAACTTAAGATTCTGCATCAAGGCTCTTAAGTTATTGATGGTTCCAAAACACCAAAAACAAAATCCAAAATTGAAGTTTCTTATTTTCTTTCATAAATTTACACTCAGGAAACCTCCTCCACTGCACCCAACATGGGCTCAAATCTGTCATTATCCCAAAAAGGTCACTGACACTTTGCTTTATCTGTTAACCCATGCCAGTGCCCATAATGAAATGAACCCCATGAGCTACATTACTTCCTTTCCCCGCTGGTTATGCTTATGGATTTATATCGAACACACTTTCAGAATACCATCTGTTCTCCACAAATTTCCAGAAACTAATTCCACTTTCAAATTATCCCAAAGTTTGATGGACAACAGACCTTAACACAGTAGTATGACTCAAATTGATGTTTCGTTATAAACATCTGATAAGTTTCATTGTTTAACTTAACTTCTGCAATAACTGCAATTGAACCAAAAGCGAAAGTTAAATATCTGGCAATCAATTGTCAAGTGTTTCAAGCATTTCCAGCTTCCAAAAGTTTTCACGACTTGATTCCAAAGGATCTAAAATGCCATGCAAGTTGACTGAATTCCCTGCTCCTAGTTTCCCTTCTCACTGTATAGCAAATCTCTTGTTATTTATAATTTTTTTTTTTTTGGGTTCAGTGGCAAGCAGTAGTCCTCCCTCACAGAACACAACCTCCTCCCCAACAAATTATAGTGCAGTTGAATTGAGTTGGAAAATTTTACCAACTATGGCAGTACTTTGTAGGCATCTTAAAGCTTAAACATCAATATCCTTTCCAAGTTGATTTATTATTAACAAGAGATGGGTTTTTTTTCTTTTTTGAAAACTTGAGCATCAAATTCATAGACATGTAGAAATACATGTTAGACTTTAGCATAATTCAAAGTGTTGGTAAGAAATAGTAGTTGAACTGCTGAAGCTATTAGATATTCTTGTTGTGGTGCAGGAACCAGATGATAAAGCAATCACATTCTACAATTTTATTTTATTTTTGAAAGTGTCTTAAGACCAGCATTGGTTACCGATGGAAACAACATGAATTAGAGATCATATCCAAATAAAACCATGCTTAGCATCGTTACAAGATTTAGAACTATGATCTTATGCATCAACATAACCTTATTGGCAAATGTATGATTGACTGCAAGTAAAATGGGAGTACTCACAAACACTAACATTTGGCTGAACCAAAAACTAATAAAATATCCAATACAGCAAATAACTACTACAGGCATCTCATCCAGCACTAAGAGAACAAGTATGGCTACATAAGAAAAGATGAAGGCACTTTCTACAAATCTAATACATGAGGCCTCTGAAACCTCTCAAAATAAAGATTCTGTGTCATGAAAAAAAAACGTTGTCGAGGTAGACAATAGACCAGAGAATTTAACTAGATGGTAAACTCCCTATACTTCAAGCGGTCACTTAAGCACCCCCATGAAAAGAAAAAAGAGTTTACGACATCCAAGTAAAACAAAAAATAAGCCTAAGACATGCATCACTTGTCATTTAAAAGGCAAGGTTCAAAAACGCTCCTTGAATATCATGTATATACATGTAGACACAATGCAAAACCTGAGACTCTTAATAAGGCAGCTGCAGGAAGGGAAAAAAAAACTAGATAAGTGAAAAGCAATCATATCCAGACAACTGGTCCATACAAAAGAGTGATTGGTATATGAAGCTTACATGTGTAAAATGAATGGGAAAGTAACTGCTCAAAATGCCAAATAGATCGCTAGCAAAACTTTCTATGGGACCACAAGGATCAGGAAACACTTGCACTAGAACCTCCATGATGTGAAATGCTAGCATTAGGCATTGAGGATCCTTTTCTCCATCAATAGCTTCACAAATTCCATAAATGAGATCATCACCCTAGAATCACAATCAACAATGTGATCATATCAAAACATGAAAAGTCAAGACATTGTAAAAAACAAAATCAATTACAACACTAGGTGACAGACACCAAGTGGTATTTGTATGTGCTTGTAGGTATGAATTTATAGAGACCTATCCCTCAGCACTTTTGCACAAAGTTGGTGCTATCAAGACTAACTTTGTGTTTGCAAACATAAGGTTTTCGTAATTGCATAAAGATGGCTACTGACCAGTAGCTTAAAAGATTTTGATAGAGCTAGAAACAACTCAAGTAAGCTAACATTTAGGATAATACGAGGATCTACTCTGCCAATCATATTTTAATTGACAACATACCCAAATTTCAAATAAATATCGTTCAATAAGATCAGTGGGTTGCATCTATAGTGTTAATGTATGGATCATAATAACTATGAATTTCACAGGTACAACTAACATTGATTTAAGCAAGCAAATGGATTCCATGGTTATGTTTCATCATGAGCAATATCCTAAATAACCTTGTGCTGCTTATATAAAAATCATTTTGAACCCAGCAAAACCCTTGTTCAGCTTCTCATATTTTTCTACATCATAGAAAAAGTTATTCCCAGTTACAACTACATCAAAATAGGTCATAAGAGGGGAAATGGGAGACAATACTACTCTTCAACTCTTTCATGAAACAGGTCATGGGACAAAAACCTGAAGTAGACATTTTCCCAGAACATCACCATTCCACCAAGCAACAACCACTGATAAATAACAATGACAAAAGGCCATTGTTCGGGAGACAAAATTTGGCATCTCCCCTATTACACAATTTTTTGTTTCATTGCACAATTAAGATACAAGCTTGAACCTAGTTCCGAGTTTGGCTAAGGTTGAATCCACTTTTATTCTTTCTCTTTTCTAACTTTTTCGAGTCATTCACTTGAAACTGGAAAGTATGAGTTAAGGGAAAGTGAGACTGAAGAGATACCAGAGAAGCAACAGCATGGGGATAGTATTCTAGCAGACATTCCATAAGTTCAAAGCAAAGCTGCAAGAAGAATTTAATGGTAAGTTCTAAAGTTGAAATTTCACAAAGAAATTACTAAAAAAATTGGAGAGAAAAACCAGGGTGCAAAGTTAATCCAGACAGAAAGCTGTCGTAACTTCTGGAAGAGTTGGAATTAGAATTACATGTGTAGACAATCCTACCTTCCTGTCATGTTGTCCTAAAGACTGAACCTGCAAGTTTTGCAAAAAAGACTCTGCAACTCCTTTAGCATCACTGCTAGTGACCATACCACCACTTTTCCTTTTCACCAATGCCAAACAACCAACAAGTGCACCACGTAAAGCTCTCCAATCTGCCTGATATAAGGATAATATCATCTTTATAATTTTGATGCAATATAATAAAGAATATAGCTAATCACTACCTGGCCAAAATAAAAAGAATGAAAAAAGGATTAGATTGTTGAAACCCATACTAATCAGCACTCATAGTAATGAGCGTGAGCATGGACCATCAAATAGGTTTCAAAGTCTAATCTGGACTTTATGGATGAAAAGAGAAGCGAGGCCATAACAACGAATGCATTAACAGGACCTAAATATATGGCAAGGACATAGTAAGTAAAATAAACCACCAATTCAGCATTTCATAACCTCCTAAAGACCTGGTAATCACTACAATTTAGAAAACTGTAGTCTATAACTGAGCCTTAAAGCCCATTACATAGGGATGACTTTAGCATCCACTCTATCTATTGATATAAAGCTATTTTAAGGAAGTGTAGTACAGTTACCTACAGTACTCTTCCATTAGTAACTCAACTCAAACGCTACTTTACCTTCAGCCAGAAGGAAATTCAATCCTCCTAACCAGAAGAAAGAAGGGAAAACTCCTAGCTTAAGAGCTCAAAGCTGTGGACTGCCCAGCTTTCCTTCTAGCCAATGCCATTTCAAGCTTCCCCCTTTTCTGAAAAAGTGTGGTTCTTACAATCCCGGCTTTTGAGTGCGTACCCAGAGCATATACCAAATTCGATCTATTCTTTCTATTCATATGTGTACCATAATTGAATCCTTGTAAGGAAACGATGATTGAGTTCTCTCTAGAATTGTAATCAATAACCATACCAGCATAAACAAAAATTCCTAAAAAAAATAAATGACTAAAAGGATTTTGTATTGCACCAACAATCCAGCATTTGTTCTTGCAGACATCTTTCACTGGAATGACTCCATCCTTACCACATAGAAACTCAAAGAAAGGCTTCAAAGTTAAACCAAGACTCATCAGGAAGGAGAATCTAAACATAGAAAAAAAGAGTCCAACAAAACCTATCCAACTTTATAGGAGGAACACGGAACCAATCACATGGCAACATAGGTAAGAATTTTCCAGAATAAGCAAACCTTAGAAATACTTCATTTGACTTGTTCTTTAAATGTGCATAATCTCATGTATTCTCTAATGGATTCCCAGATCACCAGTCAAGTGTATTGAGATCAAAATTACAATGGACAAGACTTTGTGCAATATAGTGGAACCAAGAAGAAATTTCTTCATGCATAGTATCAAAGGTGTGCAGCTAATTTTACAGGTAAAATGAAACAAAACAGCAGATAAGCCATAAACACCAGAAACAACTAAATAACATAAAGTTAAATTATTATATATTGCAGCCTCTTCCATGTGATAAGCCATAAACACCAGAAACACCTAAATAACATAAAGTTAAATTATTATATATTGCAGCCTCTTCCATGTACATGTATATGCATTGCAAAATGACAAACTCACCAGTCGCTCTTTGAAGAAAGACATCAAGCTATGAATAGTAGCAGCATCCAGCGGCTTTGATGAAAGACATTTAAGTGCTTCTCCAAGCAGAAGGACGCCTGATACAGTAAAAAAAAAAAAATTTCCAAGAGCTTCTCAGAGTATGGTGTTTCAAAAAAAAAAAAAATAAATAAACAAGAGGATAGCAAAATTTTTACCAGCATGCTTGAATTAGTTTAAAATTACCTATCGAAAAACAATCACAAAATGTTTACCCCATAATGCCGTAAACATGCTCCAAAATGAAAAAATTGTCCCCACATTATAACCATATACCATATAATTTGCTTAAGAACCATTTTTCAGAAAGGATTGGTACTCATCATTTATTTGCACATTAATCAACATAAGCAAACATAAAGTATTACAGTAACAAAAAGTACCTCGTGCACGGATTATGCTATCTGTTGTAGTCAGATACATCTCCATCTCCCTAACCTAAGCATAGCACAAGCATCAATACAATAGTTCACCGAACGACCATAACTAAGAAAAACATTGTAAGAAAAAAAAGTGAATTATACCAGTGATGATATAGTTACTACATCATTCTTCACGAAGGAAACTATTGCATCCAAACTTGCAGCCTGCACTTAAGACACAAATTATTAATTAAATACATTACAAACAAAACCAAAACTATTCTAAATTTGGAAAAATATCTGAATTTTTTTTGTTTTTTACATTTTGTTTTTTAAATATTCAACAATAATTGAGAAATTAAGCTTCCTATGAATATATGGTGCAGCCAGTTGAAGAGTTTAAAAGGCTAAAAAATGAAGAGGTAAAAGTTCAAAACTTAGGAGCTTGTGCGGTTAAGAGTAGAGTAGGCCTTGAACCTGCTGAGTAGAGGAGCATGATGAGTCAACAAAAGATTCAATATGCTGAGTCAGCTGACTCGGTTCTGCCATTGTTTGTGAGTGGAGAGAATTTTAGGGTTTTGGGAGCTAACAGAAAAGAAAAGAGGTTTATACCGTTTTGGTGAGTTTGAAGGAGCGACTGAGCGTTTCATTATATCACTGTTTGGCATTGCATTTTAATCATATTTAAAAAAAAATTGAAATTTTATTTTAATTTTAAATTAATTTTTTATATATTTTTAGATAATTTTAATATATAAATATTAAAAATATATATTATTTTAATATATTTCAAAGTAAAAACAATATTTTAAAAAACAATATTTTTCAAACTTCTAAACAAATTCTAATTAAAAAAGTTTAACAATATTTTCCTATAAGTTTTATCTATATTTTTTTTAAGTTTTTTATTTTTCCATCATGCTCTGTCACAAGTTAATATATATATATATATATATATATATATATATATATATATATATAACCTTATCATTTAAAAATTCAAGTTATTAAATAGAATTTCAAAATATAATTTTATAATATATTTTTAAAAAAAATTATTTAAACTTAAAATTTACACGAATTTTATATTTATTTAATTCTAATTAAAAAAAGTTTAACAATATTTTTCTATAAGTTTTATCTATATTTTTTCAAGTTTTTTATTTTTCCATCAAGCTCTGTTACAATAAATGTCACAAGTTAATATATATACCTTATCATTTAAAAATTCAAGTTATTAAATAGAATTTCAAAATATAATTTATATAATTTTATAATACATTTTCTTACAAAAAAATTATTTAAACTTAAAATTTACTAGAATTCACATGATTTTATACTTATTTTTTATTAAATAAAATAAGGATGGTCCACCCTACAAATTTAATGATATAGTCGAAAAATATTTATCCTTTTAATATTTTTTTTATAATTTAAAAAATTTGCTTAATCCATAGCAAAGAGCAGTTTAATGGACTAGTTTAAAATAAATTAAGTCCTTAAGAAATTAATTATCTCTTTTATTTTATTTTTTTCACCGACAAGTCATGACAATGTTTTGACATTCAACCCAAATTTAACGAGAGTAACATCTAAAATCGCTTATATAATAGTCCAATTTAATTAACAGGTCAAGATTGTAATGGAGTGTGGTTGTGGTTGCTTTTTAAAGTATTTTTCATTTAGAAATGTATCAAAAAAATATTATTTTTATTTTTTAAAAATCATTTTTGAAATCAGTGCATCAAAATGATCTAAAAATACCAAAAAAATATTAATTTGAAGCAAATAAAAAAATAAAAAAAAATTATTTTTTTTCAAAAGCACTTTTAAAACACAAAAACAAACAGGCCTAACTAATCTTAAATAGTTTTAGGATGCCAACAATGGATTGGTATGGTAGTAAGTGAACTCCTCATAGAACACTCATCAATATCGTAGTTTGCATTTTGTAATGTATATGCGTCTCCACACATGATCCAAGCTATCCTAAAAAATACCTTAAGCTTCAGCACTAATATAAGTGTAACGGGGTTAAGCTTCAGCCCTAATATACTTAATAAGTATAGTGTGATGATGTAGACACAATATTTTCTTTCGAGTGTAGAATATTCTATTAATTTTCTATTTTATCTAAAAAAACAACGAAAGAGTCATAAGATAAAAAATTTCAAGAAAAAAGTTTATAAAGCAATGCAACAGTCTTAAAATTGGAAATGGGAGAGTTGTTAATTGGTATAAAATAAGGAGAGAGAAAAAAAAACTAAAGCTGAAGGCAAAATCACCATAGCCATAGACACATTTACTATTCGCTATAATAGTAAAATATATCTATGACCTTCCCAAAAACATTTGATTGCCTACGTATTTGTTGGGTTTCCTGAAATACATATACCCAACAAAAATAATAAATTTAGTATTTTTTCAAGAGTTCCAAGATCCCATTAAACATATGTAGAGTTGTCTAGTGATGTGGATACCTCTCAAGATACACTAAAATCATATTTGAATGGTTTGCAACTTCACCCAACAAGAAATTGTCTTGGAAAACCAAAGTTATTGCAATGATCACCCACACCTTATGCCTATAAAAAGACGTGAACGAGTAGTATAAAATTACAACGAAGTTGATCAATCCTTTAAAGAGATTACAAGTTTAATCAAGAATTAGTATGAGAATTACTTAATCACATAAAAGATAACAAGAATGTTAGTTTCTTTATATAAAAATAGTCTTTATATCTCCCCCAAAAAAGTCTTTATAAAAAATATTTATATTAGAAAGAATCTTAAGTCTAAGTAAAATATCCCTAATGAATATGGATAAATCTAATAAATAATAATAATAATAATAATAATAATAATAATAATAATAATAATAATAATTAAACCCAAATTTAAATAAAGGCCCTAATATATCTAAAAGGCCTAATAACTAAAAGATAAAAAAAATATCTCAACTAATTTAAATAAGATTAAAATATTTTTTATAATTTGCTGGCAGAATCAAATCTCAACTTCAAATGCATAGTTCTCTATCGTATTAATGAATTAGAAGTCATTAGAAAGATATGGATGTGTAATTTCCAATACAACTAGAATCATATTAAAATACCTTTTATAGCTCTAGTTATAACCAAAAAGTAGTTAAATGTCAAAACTAACAGATTTGAATCTTCTTGTAATGTCTGAATGCCTACTTATAAGCTCTTCTTTAACAAGAATTAAATTAATCAAGGCTTGTACTTCATTATTTAATACCTCATTGAAATCTACTTTGGCTCATGTGTCTTGTAGAAGTCCATTGAAAGCCTATTTAAACCTCTTAGCCCTAAGTCTTGTCATTAGATCAACTAGAACCTCTAATAGATCTCTTGGTGTCGTTTGGGTTCCATCATTTAGGGTTTATACAAAAATTACATGAAGATTTAATATATTTTTTTGCTTTGAATAATTACTTCAATACTGAATTGTTGTAAACTATAAGTTATCTAAATATCCGGCCTCTAACGATATTCACATAAACCACCAATGAGAAATCTTTTAAATCCTTTTAGGAAGAAGTGATTGTTATACCTTTGAGTGTTAAGTTTTTTCTTTTATGTTTTTCAAGTGTTATATGCAAGTTTACTGTTGTACTTAAAATAAAAGGAATAACATTCAATTTATAAGGAAACATGAAAATCCTATAAATGATAAAATATCAATTTACCCCCTGAACAATATCATATATATTATTTTAAGATAATTTTATAAATTTATTCGAACAAGTCATTGCTTGATTTTTCTAAGTCTAGAGTTGTAATTTACTGTATAAAATACATTATAACCCTCAGTTTTTAAAATGTGTTAACAATCAAATCACATTTGATTAATCGTCACATTTTAATTTTTAACCAATAGTTGTTATGTGTGTGACTCATTAGGTTTCCTAATAAGTTGTCCTAAACATAAATCATAATCCTAGATAAAATATGATTAAATAAATTACATAAATTAAATAAATAAATTTATTATCAATTCAATGATTGATTGGTTTATATTTTAAGATCAAGTACAATGTCTAACAACATGTCATGATCCCCCAAAATATTAGAAAAGTCATGAGTGGTTTGACTTAACATTTTAGTGACTAGTTTCCAAGTGCAATTATTATACGTTCATTAACAATGTTTTGGTTTAGACTTTTTTAGCATAAAATATGTCTTTTCTATCAAATCATGTTTGTTCTCAACACCATATTAATTGATTATTTGAATAAGAATTGAAACTCTTTTCAAATGTCATTTCACCTTGAGCAAAGATTTGCAATCAATACTATTTAAAAATAGATGAAATATTTTCCTAATTCCCTAGGGTGATGAATCATTTCTTGATTACTCAAATACCTTCATAGTTCATGTTATACATAATATCTTCTCATTTGTTACCCTTTATTAGGATAATATGTAGTAGGATAAAAATATAACATTTCATATATAAGACAATTTAATGATATCAAGTTTAAGGACCACTTACACAACCGTCATATGAATCTTTCCATAGACACATGTGATCTCTCTATATGAAAATCTCATGCAGGTCAGTTCAGTGTACATGTCATCAAATAAGCATTTATTTATTAGTTCTAAATATCATTCATATCTCAGCTTATGAGAAAAATGATTTCTTTCATAAAAAAGAACATAATAAGTAATAGTTTCAATGACTATAATTAATATTCAGTCTTAATAGATCATTGACCAGGAATATTTAAAAATAATGCTTTGATACATTAAGAATCTTATAATTATAACAACTTTAAATTTATTTTGCAAAGCATTTTTATCCTAAAGACTTTATCTTTACTCTAGATTCATTAATCAAATATTATATTCATTAATCAAATACTTAATGAATATTAAAGATAAATAAAACCTTTATTAAAAATAAATATATTTACATGAACAAAGTCAATGTCACGTGCAACCAACCAATTGGCTACAGAGTAAATACACTAACAATCTCTCACTTGCACTAAAGATAATAACTCATGTATCGAAAACCATATTGCTATGCTTGACGATAATGCTTTTACTAAGACAATGTCTTAGTTACATGAACAAAGTTAATGTCACGTGCAACCAACCAATTGGCTACAAAGTAAATACAGTAACAATCTCTCACTTGCACTAAAGATAATAACTCATGTATCGAAAACCATATCGCTCTACTTGACGATAATGCTTTTGCTAAGATGATGTCTTAGTTAGAGGATCTATAAGATTCTCTTTAGTGGGTAATCGCTCTATCTTTATATCTTTTCTTTCTATGATTCTCTAATAAATGAAATTGTTTAAGTACATTTTTTAATCATTGATGAGACCTTGATTTCTTTGCTTGTACAATAACTCCATTGTTATTATAATGTAGGGCTAATAGATCAACAATGCTAGTAATCATGCCTAGTTCAATGATGTACTTCTTGATCCAAACAATCTTTTTTGTCTCCTTAAATGCAAAGATACACTCAATTTTAATTGTAGAATCTACTTTGGTTTTTTATTTAGAACTCTTTCAACTCACAACACCATTATTTAGAGTAAAATATAATCAAATTAGATTTTTTATTTTTAATATTTAATTGAAAACTACTATCTAAATAACCATGAACTACTAGTTCATCTCCTTCATGGACCAAAAAATTAGTTCTTTTCAAGTACTTAAGAATGTTTTAAACTATCTTTTCAGTGATTTTCACTTAGATTAGATTGATATCTTATCAACTCAAATCATAAGATATATCTGGTCTTGTACATAAATCACACATATTATAAATCCTATATCTGAAGTATGTGGAATCATTTCCATCTTCTTTCTCTCAATTTATATCTTAGGACATATATCTTTGGAGAGATGTATTCTTTGCAAAATAGGTAAGTATCCTTTCTTGGATTCTCCTATGTTAAACCGTTTTCGCATCTTATACACACACATACACGTGGATTAAGATAATTCAAACAACTTTTTAGATCTATCTCTATATATCTTTATTCATAGTATAAAGGATGCTTCTCTCATATCTTTTATGAAGAAACTCTTAGACAACTAAATCTTTACTAACTGAAGTAAAGAAATGGTGTTTCCTACTAATAATATGTTATTTACATATAATATTAGGAAAACAACTCCACTTCTACTAACTTTTTTATAAACACAATGTTCATTTATATTTTTTTATGAAATCAAACTGTTTGATTATCTCATCAAGATGGATATTCCAACTTCTTAAAGCTTGTTTAAGTCCATAAAAGGATTTTTATAGCTTGCATATATTTTTTGGTAAATTGCTTAGATTCAAAACTTTTAGGTTGTCACATGCATATTTTCTTGAAGATTCTTATTCAGGAATATAATTTTGACATTATTTGCCAAGTCTCATAATCATAGTATGCAACCATAGCAAGTAAAATTCTTATGGATTTGAACATAGTTACCAACAAGAAGGTTTCATTTGACAACTTATCTAACTTTGTACATTTTTACATTGTCATCTATATCAGTCTTTCTCTTAAAGACCCCCTTACATCTAATGAGTTTTATCCCTTCAGGTGGATTAACCAAGGTCTTTACCTTATTGATGTACATGTAATCTATTTCAAATTTCATGGCCCCAAGCCATTTCTTAAAATTAATACCATATTGGTTTCATGTAATTCGTAGGTTCATCAAGTATAAATAACGAGTTATTTTTCAACTTTCATGAGAAGTCTAAATCTCACATGTGCATGATATATCCTACCAGATCAACAAAGTTTTTATATTTCTTGAGCTTTAGGCTGAATATCCAATGTTATAGCCTCAGGCTCAGTTTCAATTTAGATATTAGTTTGTGGTTCTTGAACTTCTTCAAGTTCTATTTTCCTCTCACTACTCCTTTCAAGAACAAATTCCTTCTCTAAAATGGTAGCATGTTTTGAGAAAAACACCTTTGCTTAATATGACGATATAAATAATATATAATATTTTCTTTTGGATATCCCACAAACTTATATTTATCTGACTTATCCCCTAACTTTTCAGACACATCATGTTTTATATAAACGTTGCATCTCAAATCTTTAAGTATCATAAGATTGATCTCTTACCATTCCATATCTCATATGGATTCTTATCAAAAGATTTTGATGGAACCATTTTTAAGAAGTAAGTAGTAATTTATAGGGCATAACCCTAAAAAAAGGTGGAAGGTCTGCATAGCTCATCATAAACCGTACCATATCCAATAGGGTACAATTTCTCCTTTAAGAAACTTTATTATTTTTTAATATTCTAGGAGGTGTCTATTATGAGAGAATCTCATTCTCTTTTATATAATATTAAAAATCTTAGCTGAAATATTCACTGCGTTGATCTAATCAAAGTATCTTAATAATCATTTTCAATTTGTATTTCAACTTCATTTCTGAATTCTTTGAACCTTTCAATTGAATCAGATTTTCATAAAAAAAAACACATGATCATATCCAATACGGTCATCAATGATGAAACATGTATATCCATCTATGGTACAAATTGTTATTATCCAACAGATATTTGTATGTATTAGACCTAACAATTCATTAGATTTTCCACTCTTCTAGTAAAGGGTGTTTTGGTTATCTTACCTGATAAATAAGTTTTACAAGTTTCATTTGATTAATAACTAATCAAAAGGATCAAATATCCTTTTTTATGTAACTTAGTGATTCTTGTTTCATTGATGTGACATAATCTACAATGCTATAAATAATATGGTTATTGATTATCTAATTTATTTTTCTTGCCAGTTATATTGAACTTGGACATTTCAAAATCAGGTATATACAAACCATTTATATTATCATATCTGTAATAAATATCATTATTATAGAAGGAATAATATTTACTTTTAATAATAAATCTAAATCCATTAAAAATAGGTACGATGTTTCTAGAAAGTGCTATAACAAAATAACAATTACCAAGTTTTAATATCAGCCCATTTAGCAAAGTTAATGCAACAATCCTTACTTCATTGCCTACATTTAGGTCTATTTTATCTTTATTCAATAAATAAACATACATAAAGTATAAGCTTTGATAAGCTTCTTAGCCTTCATGGTTGCAAGATAATCTTTGCAGTTCCTTCTATAGTAGCTTTCATTGCCACAATGATGATAAGCTCCATTGTCATTCTTGATGTTCCAGGTAGCCTTCTATGATTGGACTGTAAGACTAAGTCAATACTTAACTCATGGTCCATAAAAAAGCCTCATTAGCCTAATTTCTTAAAATAGCCAATCATTTTCAACACACATGAATTCACTAAAGAACTCTCTGTCATTTTACAGCGAAATAATTCCTTAGAAGTCTCGTACCTCTTAATGTATCTAATCGCATAAAACAACTTTTTTAGATGCATAATTATTATATGAGCATCTATATTCTCATGTTGTGTTTGAAGTTTAAATGACATGCTAGCTAACATCATACATGTAACCTACTCATCATAATCAAACCTCATAAATATATCCCTATGATGTTGATATTCAGTCCTAACTTCGTTATCAGTATTCTCATCAAGGACAAAGAATCATATTTTTAAGAATATATAAATTTCTTTCTTATTTGAGAACAATTCTCACATTTCTATAGTAGTCCAAGAAGTTTGATTCAATTAATTTATTAGCATCAAATATGCTTCGTAGGGATATATTTACTTCTACTCATGGTAATCTATCAACCTATTCATGTAAAGATAACGAGTATTGATTTCATGCATAAGTATTTATAACCAAATTTAGATAATGGCTTTAATCATAATTTGATCTCCTACTATTTTCCTACAAATTAATAGCCCTCACTATTAATTCGAGAAATCTTGCTTAGATGTCCTAATGGGTTAAGATCCCATTTAATTTATATGACCTTAAGTAACTCAACAAATCAAAATAAATTACATTAGGTAGATGACAAAACTTATCAATCACATCTTTATTTAACTTCTGGATTAGTTAAGTGACAACTTTTTATCTAAACATATCATATATATTTTGCATAACTATTACCTTTAATCTTTTATGATCATAAGTAATTCATCCAAATCTTATAAGTTAGTTAAATAGGAACTAATTTTATAACATTAAACATATTCAATTAATGATAATCTTGAGTAGCTCAACAAGTTATCTATGAATAGAACTTTGATTTTGTGTACTTAATTTATAAATGAGAAATTTATTATTTTAATTAAGTCTCATTCCATAACATTACTGATATAAACGTACACCCTTAGTATACCTTTCTAATTGGATGATTATGGACATATCTAAACTAATTCTCTTGAGCCATTAAAGGGAATTAGGTAGTCAAAATCTAGGTAGCTGTTGCAAATTCTCATAAGTTCTTTGCAAGCACTATAATTGTAGCCTTTACCATCATTCTTTCTTCATTTTAGATTACAACATAGTTTTTCCTATCTAAATTCCTATATTTCTAAATTATATAATATTTATATAATTGTATAAGAAATATCAAGTTACATTATATGAGAAATAGATAAGAAAAGAATTTTACAACATAGAAAAAAATATAGAAAATATAGTACACACAAACCTTATTTAATATCACAACCATTCAACCATAAAAAAAAACAATTATAATGGTCTTTAAATGTCTATAACCATCCATCATATATAATAATCTATTAATATGCGTAAATAAATATATTTCATACTTCAATTCTAATTATTGGTTTTAAGTGCAATTTTTAAAATAGTATTTCTAACATTTAGAAATATCAAATGAGATCTAATTTGATAATTTTCCAAACATAATAAATTTTATATAATACAATTTTCTTGGAAAACCATTTTTAAAAGTCTAACAAGAAAATTAATCATATAAAAACTCCTATTAACATCCTAAATTATTTTAGGAACAATTAAATAAACTTTTCCTACTAAAAAACTCTCTTTATTTAGAAAAACATTCTAAAATATTTTTATTAAATACAACTCTATTTAGGATAAAAAAAATCAAAATCATGAATTAAATATTTTAATTCAATTCAATTAGAACAATTAATTCTATAATTAATTTAATTTAGGTTTCAATTTTAAAATATAAAATCAATATTTAATATATGAAGGGGCAAAATCATAATTCTATCTTATATACCAAATTGTAATAAAAAATAAATTTCATGGGTAAATATATAAATTACACATCAAAAACCCTACTGCAATAAGTTATAAGGTGTAGAGGTAGACTTATAATTCTACCCTTAAAAACCTAAATAAGGATCTAGTGCCATAATCATAATTCTGCCTCTCATCTCTTTTTTTTCCTTGGTTGTTGCCGGCAGTGGGCACATTGCCCACCGTTAGAGCTGCCCTAACAATGATAACAATGGTTGTCGTTGCACTTTATAGAGATTGGATGTCGCTGCGTTGCACTACACAACCACCATACATGAGACAATAGCCTCATGCATGGCTGTCTAACAGCACCTCACACTATTGTTGCCAGTAGTGATTGGGTGTGCACATAACATAACTAAGCGCGCTAGCGACATTTGCGCCACAACTGGTAGCTGTTGCAGCCACCTAAAAGCTTTTTTTTTTTAATTTAGGGTCAAAACATCATGAGAGAAAAAATAATTTTTGAAAAAATAATTTTGCACATAAATTTAATTCGCAATTAATGCTAATAATAATTAAAACATGCAATCAACAAGCCTAATTATCTAACGATGACTCTAATACCACTACTAGGTTTCCCCGAAATACATATATATAATGAAAATGATAAACTGAAAAAAAATAGGAGTCCCAAGATCCCATTAGACAGATCTAGAGTTATTTAGGTTTTATACGAAGATCACAAGAAAATTAGATGTTCTTTTTATCTTTGAATAATTGCTTAAAAGTCAGGTTGTCGCAAACTATAAGTTGTCTAAGTTTCCAGTCTCTAATGATAATCCACATGAACCAACAATGATAAATCTCTTAAATCCTTTTATAAGAAAGGGATTGTTATGCTTTTAAATGTTAGTTTTTTTTTCTTTTATGTTTTTCAGGTGTTCTGTGTAAATTTATTATTGTACTAAAAATAAAAGGCATAACATTCTATTTATAGAAAAACCTGAAAATCTTATAAATAAAAAAATATCAATTTTCCCCTGAATAATATCACATATATTATTTCAGGTTAATTTTAAAAATTTATTCAATCAAGTTGCTACTTGATTTTTCTAGGTCTAGAATTGTAGTTCCTTATATAAATTATATTTTAATCCTCAATTTTTAAAAGTTATTTACAATCAAGTCACACTTAATTAATTATCTCATTTTAATTTCTAACCAATGGTTCTTATGTGTGTGACCCATGAGGTTTCCTAATAAGTTGTCCCAAATTTAAATTATAATCCTAAATAAAATAGGATTAAATAAATTAAATTATTATCAATTCAATAATTGATTTATTTATTTTTGAAGATCAAGTGCAATATTTATAAGATTTCATGATCTTTAAAATATTAAGAAAGTCATAAGTAGTTTGACTTAACATTTCAGTAACTAATTTTCCAATGCAATTATTATCTATTTTATCAATAATGTTTTGATTTAGACATTATAGTATGGAATGTGTCTACTCTTTCAAATCATGTTCATTCTCAACACTATAGTCATTGATTATTTGAATAAGATTTGAAACTCTTTTAAAATCTCATTTCACCTTATGCAAGGATTTACAATCAATACTATTTGAAAGTGGTCAACTTAATCAGTCTTGATTGTGACACCCATTTTGCAAAACCATTATATTTTTCATGTGTTTACCCTTCAAACCTTCTCAGAGAGTTCTTATCAAGGGTTGACCACATTTATCTCAAGATCAAAAACCTAGAAATAACTCTTTGCCCTTTAAGTTTAGCAAAATCACTGAAATCTCAAAAACCAAGTTTGTTTTAAAACCACAATTGCAAAATCAACAAGGTACAAAGTTGCAATTATAGAAGCAATATAAGGCCTAATTGTACCATATTACACCCAAAACTAAAAAAACAATGCAAATTCATGGTCAAATTAAATGATTATTGGACGAATCTACATAATAATTAAGTTCAAGGACATAATTAAATTTTTAATAGGTCAATTTGATTTAATCATGTGCCAAATTAAAGTTTGATTATGTTTAAGAATTAATTTGGATCTAATTGAAGGATTTAATTAGATACAATGACTTAATTATACTTTAAATGGGTCAAATTAATTTTAATAGGGGCTTAATTAGTGAAAAATTTAGTTTTGGAGTCCAATTTAGGCTTAATTGAGAAGATTGAAATTTTAAGAGACCGAATTTAATTTTTACCAAGTCAATTGATTGAAATCAGAGGCAAAATTGCAAGACAATCAAAGTTTTGGGGTTAATTCGGGGTAAAATTGAAGTCATTCACAGCTATAAATCAATATGCAAAAGGCGCCGAATTATGAGAACCCAATTGATTAAAATCAAGGGTGAAATTGAAGACAATTGAAAGTTTAATGGTCAATTGAGAGGTAAAATTGCATAAATCCAAAACCAAGAACCAAAGTGAAAAAGGCTCTGAAATTCAGTGTTAAAATTAAAGTTAGGCAAAGGCAAAATTGCACTAAATCAAAAGTTTTGGAGTCAATTAGGGGTAAAATTGAAGGAAATCAAAAGTCGAAGGACCACATTGCACTTTGGCTAAAATCCCTAATTAAAGGTTAAAACGGTGCCATTTTGAATAAAAAGAACTAGACGACGTGTGCCTTTTGGTTCATTGTCTAATTCTTTTTTGCCCGAAAAATCTGCTCGGGTGGCTACTTTTCAGGTGTATTTAATGTTTCACATCTTAACCAAATTTGACAACACCCGAACCAAAATGATCATTTAACATTTCTCTACAACTAGGTATGGCTCGTTCAGACTGATTGACACTACAACGGTCGCAACGCTGGCCTAAAGTGACCAACTCAAGCAACATTTAACTGACATATTTGACAGTTCATAATGCCTACTTTGAACCAACGATTGTGATCCTTTTCAACCGAAATAAGGGCTGAGATTTGGCACCATTAAAGACAACACTTCCCTCTTCCACCCTCTATAAGTAGGGGTGGATTCCATGGCCTGAGCATGAAGAAATTCGGATCTAAATTTGGCCATCAAGTTTTTCTCTCTGTTTTTCAGCCAATATCTCTCCCTCTTCTTTCTCTATCTGTCGCCCCTTCTGCCATTCCTCTGCAAAGACCGCCATGACCAAAAGCAGCTCAACCTTCTCCACCAACCCAGCTCCTCGCTGACGACAAAAACCACCACCACCATCGCCAACCTTTTCTTCTTCCTCTTCGGCTCTCCCGCAGTGGTTTTTTCTTCCTTTAACTCGACCTTAAGTCACCAGCACCTCCACCCACCTCATGCCAGGCTAGTGATAGTAGCGCCATCCCCTCCGCAAGGTCACCTTCCATTTCTTTCATGCCATCTGCCACTACATACTTTTTAAAATTTGACCGTATGCATGAAAACAAAATATTTTTTTTGTTTTTTAAAAGGGGAAATTAATTTAACATTTTTGAGATTTTTTTAAATTTTTTAGAAATATTTCGGAGAAAACTGAGTATTATTAAATTAGATATGTATCTTACAATATAAATATACAACCCAATATTATGCAAAATTAATAGAAAAATATGCGAGAAAATCACAAATATTTTTGAAATGACCCTTAGAGATTTTTAGAATTTTTGTTTTTTTAATAATATTATAATATATATATATTATTATAATTAAATATATTATAAAATATATGGGTTGAGCCTGGCCTAGCTATATAGGCCAAGCTCATCCTGATTGAGCCGATATTAGCCCACCCCCTAAAAGAAGAAGAAAAAGATCTGCTAGATCGAGGTTTGTATAAACTGGTTCGAATATCCATATTTACAACAACAACAAAAAAATCCCATTGCATACTCGACAACAAACTCCAATTTATTTTATCAAGTAGACACTCATTTACGTTGAATTGTAGCTTTTAAACCGTCATTATATGTTATAACTACATAATAAGAAAAGCTTCGAAGTTTTAAAAAAATAATGTTTGTGAAGTAACGAATAATATATTCAATAACACAATCTATATTTATTACGTGATAATTCATAATATAAGAACTTTTATCACTTTAACATTTTTTTAATTTAAACTATTTTAGGTAAACTACATTAAGTCTAGTGTAGTTCACTCATTTCTCATGTTATTTTTATTTTTTTTAAATTACATTTATATATAAGTTAAATTAAATTTTTAAATTGATAAAAAAACTACCCTCATATACAATATATCAGAAATACCACAAATAACAAATTAGTTCAATAAAATTTCTCTTTTATGCATGATTTCTTTCTTTCCTCTCTCAGAACAAAATATCTCACCAAAATCAAAACCTAATCTTTTGTATTTTTATATAAAAGTTGGGAATTTTGGAGAGAATCTTGTGTTTTGAAAGTTGTTTGATTTTTTGATCCTTAACTTTTTTTTTGCCAGGTTTATGTATTTTTGAGCCAGAAACCACTCACTCCACAACCCATAAAACAACGGACTCCTTAAAAAATTAAGAAATAAATCCATGATAGAATCATTTACTAAGAGCCCGTTTAGCTATATTTGTGTTTGCGGCAACTTTTTTATTTCACCGTGATTTCATCTTGTTTGGTTACAAAACATAATGCAATTTTCATGCATGGGCCCCATCATGAAATGCGTTTAAAAGTCAGTTTTGTAGAAGCTATTTCTACATGCTTTTCGCAATGCTACGTTTCTACTCTGTTTATTTTGCAGACAAGAGGCCGCAAGAAAGAGAGAAGGAGAAGAGCAAAAACAGAGGAAAAAAGAAGGACCGCCGTCCATCAGTGGAGAGCAGCTCCCTTTCACCACTGCCTTCATCGTTCCCATTGCCGCGTTGCTCTTCCCCTTCCCCTTCTCCTTCTCTGTCTTCTACATTCTCCACTGTTCTGCAACGTGAACAGTGGAGAGTGAATTAATTCACTCTCCACTATTCACATTGTATGTGAATAGTGAAGAGTGACTGGCCTCCGGCTTTTCCACTGTCCCTCAGTCCATCACCGTCGCGTTGCTCTTTCTCTTCCCCTCCCTCTTCTCCTTCGTTTGGGCTGCTCTCTACTGTTATGCAAAGTGAACAGTAGAGAGTGTCTTCACTGTTCATGGTCGGACCGGGTCTGACCCAAACCTAAATGCATTGGACCGGTCCGACCCAGTAAAATAAAAAAAATCCAAAAATAATTTCTCAGATATTGTGTTTTATTAACAAAAATAGTGTTTAACATTAATCAATGCCACTACATAATTACATTAAAAGGAGATCGCATGATGGCGTAGCATTTGCAGAATTTGATTGCAATCCTAATTTTGTTCCAATGATATTTTACCTGATGTTGTTGCACGCTCAGGAAGCCATGGAAACTGTAGTTCTTATCGGATGGATTTTTGTACGTGATGGAATTACAGATAGTTTAATGGAATAATAAAAAATATTTTATATAAAGTATTATTTATTTCATGATGTAATAGTAGTAGTTAAGTCTATAATATTGAAATTAAAAACCATCAATATTAATATATATCTTTTTTAGTTATTTTATAACCTCAATTTCAAAAGCATTCTTAACCAAACACATTAAATAACTTTTTGTTCAACCTCAATTTTACTACAGTTTTAACCAAACATATATTTTAACAAACCAACCTCAACTAAAAGTACTTTTTATAAAACAACTTTTTTCAAACCACAACCACTAAAGCTATCACAATACCAAACACACATGTACTAATAAAAGCAATCTCCACAACGACGATTGTATCTCTACCTAAACATCCGTAATTGGGTTTTGGACTCTCTTTAACAACCCAATTTTCTTTCTTTATATCACCAGATGAAACAAGAATGATTCTAAAAGAAAATAATGGGAGATTTCTAAAAGGCCAACGATGCTGGGTCAAGTCCAATGGTATTCGCCATGGAAGTAACAAAGATTCGAGCAAAAATGTAGCATGAATTAAAAGTGATATCCTTATATTTGAATCATGATGCTTGTTGTTTTCATACAAAAGAGCATCAAAGAAAGGAGTTAACGCTGCTGTGACCACCACCACCCACATATAACAACTACCCGCCACCGACCAACCCACCTTCATCAACCAATCAGCTCGACATCAACACACCACCACCATCGAATCAACCTAAATGGAACCAACCTAACAACCCCTCTTCATCTTTCTTCTTCTATCACTGAATCAACACAACCATCACAACCAAGGGCGGAGGCATGTATGGGCTCGGGTGGGCTCTAGCCCAGATCAAGATTTTATCAATATTTATTTACTAGTTTTATATAAAGAAAATTTGTAACTCTCAATTGAGGTATCAAAAAATTCTAAAAATATACATGTAGCCTTTTAATATGATGCTTTAGCTTGGGTTAAAATTTCAAAATTTTTGGAGAAATTCAGAAATTTGATAAAAAAAATCACAATTTGACCAGTTTTACGTTATTGGTTGTAATTTTCAATCTGACCATCAGATTGAGCTGAAATTTTACGAGGGATCTTAAAATATATTGAATAAAATCTGGTTTAAATTTTAGGATGAACAGAGTTTGGTAGTGCTAACAAAAAAAACATTAAATAAAAGCAAAATGACTCATTAAGGGTAAAATGGTTATTTGCTATTAAAAAAATAAAACAAATCAGTTCTTCCTTCCTTTTATATGTTGCCGACTAGGCAGAAGCAGAATAGAAAAATAAAGAAAAGAAAAGGCGAGAGAGAAAGAGAGAAAAGTAAGGGAAAAACATAAAAAAAAATCCAAAGAAAAAAATTAAGAAAAGTGAGAGAATAACTTGTAAACTTATAAAGTCCAACTTATAAAATACTAATCTAAGGAAGAATCAAGTGAAGGAAGGAGGAATTGAGAGAGGGAAAAAATTTAATTACTTTGTTTTTTAGTTGACATGAGATTGTTATTTTATCCCGGTTGAGGGGTTGTTACAATATCGATTCAGATTCAATTATGGATGAATTATATTCCACAAACATCGAAAAATGTAACTTTAATAGTGAGTTTATTGTTACTTTCACTTTAATTTTATATACTTTCAAATTTATTTTTTAATATTTTGGGTAGTGTATTTAAATTAAAATTTTACTGTTAACTTTAAAAATTTATGTACATGAGTTAATAATTTATATTAAAAAAATCATATATTTATTTAATAGCCCAGGACACGAAAAATTCTTGGCTCCGCCCTTGATCACAACTCAACCCCAATCCCCACAACAACAACCAACATGTGTCCAATAGCAGACCAGTCTTCCTTTTTATCCATCACCAATGCTAGCAAACACGAGTCATTGTGTCTTCTTACTCTCTGTAACCTCACTAGCATGATCGAGCTAATTGTATTGGACTTGGATGACTTAGAGCTATTTGGGTTTGAATATATATATATTTGTTAATCGTGGATGTCTGGGTAGTTTATACACACTCGATTAATTTCCTGAAATTCTAAAGTTAACAATCATATAAACTTCTAGCAATACTAAAATCTAAATATATTTTTGTTGAAACAAGTTGAAGCTATTTTGGCTTTTAGCTTAAAATCTTTGTGCTCTATTTATTCATAGGGATGGAGAATGTGAGATTGTACATGGATATGAGATTAATGAATTTCTAGGTTTGAGTTTTTTAATTGACATCAAGTAGTCTGTTTTGCCTAGAAAGGAAGGAGAAAAAAAATGAGATAGTGTCCAGGTTTTTATTATTTTTTTATTTTGATGGTAAAATTATAATATTTAATATAAAAACTTTTTAGTAATTAATTATAATATAATATAATTAGGTAAATGATTTATTTATTTTTATTAATTTTTTTTCTTTGCGCGAGTAATTGAGATTATAAAATGTTATTAACTTATAAAATATAAGATATAAAGTATAATTTTAAAGGAATTGAGGTAAAAAAAAAACGTAACTTACATAAAGAGTTTATATAATTAATTAACCTATTTTTATTAATACTTATTCCAATGATCACAAATAAAAAAAAATAAGTTTTTGAAAACAGACCCGCGCGGCCCATTTGCTACCGCTTCCACTCTCTTCGTTTTGCCCAACCTCACTCTAGAACCCTAACTCATCCACACTCTTCGAAACCCTCCCCTTTCTCACTCTCTGCATCAAAGATGATGAAACTATCGAGATTTCTGAACTCCAACAGGTATTATTATTATTATTATTATTATAACTGAAAATAATAAAACCCTAGTTAGCTAGCTCCATTCTCATCTTCCTCTCCATCCCTCATAAAATGCTCTCCTCCCTGCTTTTTCACGCAAATTAAAAAAAAATTATTGTTTTTAGATTGAAATGTGGAAGATTGGACTAACTTTTACTCAATGCTTTTTATGGTTGTGTTTAAATGGAATGCCTAGTTAGTTCTCAATCTTTCTTTGAGGTGGACTTTGGGTTTGGCTTGTCATAAATCATGCTCTTCATTTCTTCATTACTTTTTTCAAAAAAAAAAAAAAAAAAAGAATAAAAATAAATTGGGTTCTCCCATCTACCAAAAAGCGCTGCTTGCCTGCACGATCTCTTTAGTAGCAGTTCTATAGGAGGAAATCTTTATCCTCGTTTTCCCATTATTATTACACCTTGAACAAGAAATTCTACATTGTATGAACTATATTATTATCTTAGCAGTAGTGGTGTATGGGGAACAAGGTTAAATTTTTTTGCCGTTGAACCCCAGCTTTATTAGAAGGCATAATTCTTAGACCTTGCAAACGTTATTAGGACTTTCTATTTCCTTTGTGTTAACATAATTCTCGATGTTAATAAATACTTTGGCAGTGATTTTGAAAGGGGAAAAACTTATGGAAACACTCGGAAGATTTTTCAGCTTGGCTTCAGTCCATGAGAGTGCCACTTTGGAGTGGGATTTAACTTGATTGACATTTTTCGTACTTATATGCATGAGTATAGTACAATGCACACAAATAACCAGCAGGGGAGAATTTTTGTAATTTTAAGTATACACCTGTTATAGTCCCTTTGATTGAAAACTATTCTTTCACTAATCCTAGAATATTGAGGTAATTGTGGTCATAATTCTTTTCTTTTTTTTCCCGTTATTTTCAATAGCTTTGGATATATGGCTGTAAGAGGAATGCTATTCCATCTGAATTTGGTTAGGAAGTTGCTTTCTTCTTCTCTCTTCCCTATCAAAAATTCCCGTCCTGCTCTTCCTCCTTTTTAACTGATAAAGGGATGTGCTACTAAAAAGTTGGCTTATGAATCTTTACTTTATTGGAAGCCTTGAAACTTCTGCATCTGAATGTCAACTTAAATGGTGCTTTTAGAAGGTTCCCCTCCTCATCTCTCCCTGTGTTTTTGGAGTTTCTTTACTCCATCTTTGGAATCCTAGTGTTAATTTCTGGATAAAGAGGATTTATAAACATTTTGATACCTTACCTGCTGAAAGTACAATGCATATCATGGTTTCCAATCTTTTTATGTTAATTTTCTTTTACCATTCTCTTGCTGGTAGCTAATTTCTTATAATGCTGCTCCATATATAGAAGTTGTTTCTAACTTTTGAAATGTTTAGGTTTTTGTTTCTTTATTATATATATTTTATTCAATTTGATTTTAGCTAAATATCCTTTAAACAGAACATGTTGTCTGAAGTAATACATGAATCTGATGGTGTTTTGGAGTGGTTTCAAACTCTTTGAGTTCATTGCATTATTGGTTGTATTGGTTTCTGCACTTTATGGTGATTTTTATTGTCTAAACAGGAATGCAGTTGGGAAACCTACTGATGTTAGAGATGGTTCAGCATTGCATGCTTTAACTTTCCAGGCTAGCATTTCTACTGGTGGGAAGAGTTCTATTCAAGGTACCGAGGCATCCATACAAATGGTTTCCTAGGTGTCTTGCAAGTTTGGATACTATGTCTTGTTATGCAACTAAAACTGGAAAGTTTGCAGATCGTGTATTTGCTCCTTATTCTGTTTTCAAGGGTAAAGCTGCGCTCTCTGTTGAACCTGTTCTTCCAACTTTCTCTAAGTTTGGTGTAAGTATAACCTTATGTTGCTCATATACTTCTGTCTAACTCAAGTAGGGTTGCTCCTCATCTTTCTTCTTTCTTAACAGTCTGGGAATCTTAGAGTTGACCGTCGTGGTTCTATGATGTTAACTTTCTTGCCTGCTATAGGTGAGCGTAAGTATGACTATGAAAAGAGACAGGTAATTTTCTTGATTTTTCCATCACTACTATCTTACTCATAAATGATTCCCATGCCATGTGATTTTTTCACCACAGGACGGACTTGACCTCCCCATTCATCTTTCTTTCTTCAAACTCTATTAAAAACAAATCACTCATACCAGATTTGAGCATAGTAAAGAGTCTAGTTTTAGCCATTGACTCATCAGGAGATGACCTAGAAATCCCCCCACCCTCATTTGCATCTCTGCAAGCTCTATGAAGCTTAATGACAAGTTCTGTTGATATTTTGTAGAAGTTTGCTCTATCAGCAACAGAAGTGGGATCTTTGATAAGCACGGGTCCCAAAGATTCTTGTGAATTCTTCCATGATCCCTCAATGTTGTCAAGGTTAATTTTCTGCGTCACCATATTCACATGTGTGTGTGGGTAATCTGTACAACTAGTTCAAGATCATGCTCTGTTTCTCGAGACAGTTATGCTATTGTTTCTGTTGTGATACCATCCATTTCTAAGCAGCTAATTTTTTCCACAGCAATGCTGGCCAAGTGAGAAAGAACTTATCAATTAAGCCACACGCAGATGGTAGTGGCTATTTCGTTTCATTAAGTAAGCTTTTGATCCTGCTCATGATCTTGTTTGGTTTGAAATTTTAATCTCCTTTTGTCTTGTGTTCATTTTAGATTTTTTGGGATTTTCTTAATATTTTAAATCCAAAAATAGATTTTTTAATGGACCAACATAAAATATTTTGTGCAAGTTTAAGAACTACATAAAATTTTTATTCATAGTTGAACGAGTACTGTTATATCAAGGAAATCCTATATGCTTTAGAGATTCCCCCTTTCCTTAGCTGTTGCCAGCTGACTTGTGAGCTAACCTTGTTAGTCTACCATTCAAAGTATCTACTACAGTTCCACAGAAGTGATTCCTATTTTCCCTTATCTTAGAATCATTAATGCCATCATTTTTTATTGTAATTTAATTAAGCCTAAAATGGATTTAAATAAAAGGATGTATGAAAACTATTCTCTTTGAAATTCTCTTTATTGACTATTTTTTTCCACTTTCTATTACATTTTAGATATTGTTACCATGTTTTCAAATGGAACATCATTGCCATTACTAACAATCATGTTGAAGCTAACCTATGTTTATTTAGTCCTATGCATAATTTGTTTCAACTAAGAACATCATTACATTGTATTCTTCATTTTGAAATGCATAGAAGAAATAGCCAACTGGTTGATTGATTGATTAACTTTGATGAGAAATAGTTAATCAAGGTAGGTAACACCTTGATGTTATTTGCTTTAATCACTTAGCTTTAAAGTACTTCATGTGGAAGTAACTTAGTAGGTGATTCATAGGAAGAGTCTAATGATGCTATTTATCCTCTCTATTAATCAATAGTTCTTTCTTATTCATCCCATCTAGTTTCAAACCATTTTTATTTTATTTATTTCTTTGACTAACCTACCTAGTTTTTTATAATAGCCTTTAAAGCTGATGTGCAACTAGAAATGTAGACTAAATTGTTGATTTCCTTGCTGATTTCCAGCAAGATCTAGAATGGTGTGCAGCTGAAATGTGGACAAAATTGATGATTTCTTGCAGGATTTGTGGGTTGAATGTGATTGGGTTTACGGCTGGATTTTGAGCCGTAACTCTTCACTTTTATCTCTTTTAATGTTAAGTTATGGCTGTAGTTTTTTTTTTCCTTACTATTGTTGTTGGTTGTTTACAGCTGTAGAAAACATAATAAATTAGGTCTTAGATTGTATTCTTGGTCAATCCTGAATATTATTTGGTAATCTCAATTGTAAGAAAAGAGTTTCTCTCTAAAGTTTCTGTATTTCTTCTCACTTCCTATCAATTCTAGCATTTCTACTTCCAACTTTCCTTTGTTCCAAACTAGGATTACATCATTTGGTATCGAGCAAATTTTGGTCCTCCTTTTCCCATTAATCATTTGATCCCTAGATTTCTCTCCATTCAGAATTCACATCTAGGCTTCCCATACAAATTCAACTTGTTCTAGACAACTTCGGTCATGAGATTTGATCAGTAGATTTAATCACCTGTGCCGGATTTTTGTTCAAGATTTTGAGCTTAAAATGACACAAAAAGAGAGAGGATGGAGGGGTGGAGCAAGGGGTGTCAAATGGATGTTTAGGAAGGAATTGAAGCCAACCTTTTAAGTAGGGAGGAATGGTGGACAACAACAAAATGATGGTAGAATTGACAAGATTGCTGAATTACGAAGGAAAGTTGAGCTCCTTAGTAGGGCTTATACAATGAATGGTCTCTCTTAGTGAGGTTGATTATGAATTTTAGGATTCTCATTCCTAGTTTGAGAATCATTTTGGTGCAATGTAGCTTGGCAGGCTTGATGTTAATAGATTTGTGATTACTTGCCTCAAGGAAAGTGCTTTAGCTGGGTAGGAACATAAACCCTCAACAAATCCTTACACAACCTTAAACAAATGAGGAGCATGAAAGAGTATACCAATTCATTCTATCAACTCATCTCTAGAGTTGATTTGAGTTGATTAAACCCTCAATTCAAGATGTTCTTGTCTTGCAAAGCTTGTAGAATGTTTCAAAGGCATAGTTTTATAGAAATGAGTTGATTATCTTCAAGTTGTTCTATCAACAAATGGTTGCTTATTTTTATAGTCTTTTGTTGTTTATTTTCATTCAAATCAACTCAAGAAATGAATTGATAGAATAAATTGGTGTACTCTTCCGTGCTTCCTACTTGCTTGATGTTTAGCAAGCTTTTGTAGAGGATTTGACTGTAGTTAAAAGAGAAAAATTGCTCACACAACTTTTTCTTCATCTTCTCCCAATTATTACTCTTACCTTTACCACTCCTTGACGAGAGACTTGCAAAAGTTCCTACAAAGCTGAAGCACTTTCATGGAGGCAGATAACTATAAGTTTAACTTTTCTTTTATCAACTACATCACAGTAGTAAAAAACTCTTTTCATAGTGTTCAATCAATCTACAAAGTCATCCGGGTTCAAACTTCCTTGAAAATCTAGAAGTTCAACCTTGAAGCTTTGTTCAAGTTGCGGCTTAGATCCATTAATATTAGGTTTGTCAAACTGCATTGTATTAGAAGGATTCTCAAACTGAAAATGAGAATCCTCAAGTTTACGATCAACCTTGCTAGGAGGGAACATTTGTTGTATTGTAAGTAGCTTAACTTGTCTTCATAATTCAACAATCCTGTCAACTCTATCATTATCTTTTTGTTGTCCACCATTCTCCTTACTAGAAGGTTAGTTTCAACTCCTTTTCAAACATCCATTTGATTCCACCTTGCTCCACCCCTTTGTTTTCGTGCCATTTTAAACTCAAAATCTTGAACAAAAATATAGCAAAAGTGATTAAATTTGCACCGGTCACAACAACACAACAAATTGATCGAATCTTGTGACTGAAGCTATCTAGAATAGGTTTGATCTGTATAGCGAGCCTAGATATGAATTCTGGAATCTTGAATGGAGAGAAATCTAGGGAATAAATGAGTAATGGGAAAAGGTGGACTAGAACTTGCTTTGATACCAAATGACGAGAAGAGTTTCTAACCTACCTATTTTTTCAGAATAGCCCATGCCACTTCTGCTGCATTAGTTTTGGTTTTAGAGTTCTGGAGTTGAAAATTTTCGCCTACACTAGTCTCTTCTTTTGCATGTGCATCATGATAACTTGATGTTGATAGTTCCTTGTTGTCTTGTGTGGCTTCTTAATTTGTTGCTTTAAGTTAAAGTTTATTTGGGTAGAATTCCCACCTGACATCATATCATATGCAATTACTGTTTGCAGGTGTTGTCAACAACATCCTGAAAACTACCGAACGATTTACTGTTCCTGTCACGACTGCTGAATTTACAGTTCTGAAGACAGCTTGCAGTGTATGACAATTGACTCTTTTCTTTAATTTTTGCTTCTACCATTTAGCTGGATTTCGTTTTAGGAAAACAAAAGGCAGAAGAGGAAAATATACTAGAAAATGGCTATCTTTGACAATTGGTATGAATTCATAACTATAAAATATTAGATTATAAAAAATCTGAAGAAATTAGAAAATTTGCTATCTGACTGGTAGTTTGATAGGGAAATTTTGGAATGCAAAGAAAGAGCCAGTTGGTTGTGTTTTTATGAAGATATGTACTAATAGCATAATCGCTTTCTTCTTTTCCAAAATAGAGGGCACAGACATCTGGGGCTAGACAAATTTCTTTGCATGTTTTGGTGATACTAGTTATGTAACAAGCATCATTTTTATTTGCCACCGTGGGAAGAGCTGGAAAAAAAAAGTTTTCTTGTCACTGTTAACTGCAGCCTGGTTTTATAGATGACTGAGGACAATTTACCATGAATTTTCCTTTTTCCTTTTTCTTCTTCATAATCACTGCGGTGCATTTTTTTTTCCTGCTTTTCTTGTGAGTTGCTGGATACAGTCAAAATCACAAGTAGAAGAAGCTCACCTTTTCTAATATTGCTGCAAGTGTGGGTACATGCCCATTAAACGAAGATAAAAAATCCCTTACCAGAGTTAATAGATGCATCTCTGGATCATTCTTTTGATTTGGTGCCCACATATTACCGAGTGTTGAATATTTGGCAAATCAGTTACAAAAGACACGTATCCAAATGGCTTCCTGGTCCTAAGTCTGTATGTTCATTGATGAGAAAGAAACCATTAGTACCATTAGCGCAGGATTATGCTGCTACAGAAACTTGCATATAACTTGCATATAATAAATATGAGATGGGGCGGTAGCTTACCTTCAGAAGTGGCATCTAGAGACTGTAAGATAATTTTTGGGGGCAACTAAAGAAAAAGAATGATATCTGTAGTTTTAAGTTAGTGAGCTGTGAGCGTTGCCCTTGAGGAAATAATGTGTACTCTGCATTCTGATGGATATTGAAAAATGCTGAGAGTATTAAGCTGCGAGAAATGTGATGACAGACAATTTAGTGCAGTACGAATTAATCCTCAAAACAAGGTGCCCCCCTCCCCTCTTTTTTCTCCACTAACCTAACTGAATATGCTGTCTGTTGCAATCATGTTTCTTGTTGATTCTTTCTGTTGCTTTTTTTAAACCTAAAATCTCAGGTAGACAATATCTGATCTCATAATTGCTTGTTAATTGTTTAAATTGAAGGGTTTGTCATGCATCCATATACCAACGTCTTCTGTATTTGTACATTGACTATTGTCTGATCTTTCACTGTAATGCAGAATGACTAGAGCATGTAAACTTATGTCCTTGCTTTGTTTTCTTGTGTGATCTTCCTTGGTTGTTTCTTGTGCAGTTTGCATTGCCCCACATCATGGGTTGGGATCGGTTGACTACTCCACTGCCTGGAACCTTAGCATCAAAGCTGTCAAAAGTGGATCCACAAATGCCTGATTTAGAATGGGATAAATGAAGTCATACATATCCACCAGAATTTTGTCTGCACCACTTCATGCTCCGGCCTTCAGATTTGCATATTAATAGGACAGTTGCATGCTGTTCTTTGTAGTGCATTTTCTGTGTTTAGTTTTATGCAATCGAACACTCTGTTCACTTGTGATTTACTGTTTGGAAATTTATTAGAATTGCTGTTTATGAATGTCCCTAGATGTGCTTTTTCTGGTAAATGACGCAGTTTAATTTTGATCGTTCCAATTTTTGTAGTTCTACCCGTGGGGGGTTAGGAAAAAAGGCATTTGGTCAGTTAAATGACTAGTATAATCACAGAGGGTTAATATTATTTTTTTAAAAAAATATTAAAAAAATATTAAGAGAATGAACACCAGCCGATGGGGTCGCTCACTCCTTCTGCTAATTTTTTTTTTAGATCTAACTATAGATTAATTTTCAAATTTTTATTTAACTCTTTGCTAGACTTAAGCGATGTGTTCAACAATTATATTAAGTGATTAAATGAGCTTGAGAGTATTAATTACAATTTAGTCTCTTCTTCTCTTGTGTAGTAAAATCAGTTAATTGATTCTAAAAATTTTAAAATATAGATTTAGGTTTGTTTTTGAATTGTAATTTTTGAATATTTTTGAATTTTATTTTTGATCCAAGTGTCTGAGCCTGACAACAATGCCATACTCATGCACCGATTTTTAAATGCTATATTCAAGTAGCTTGGACCTGATATGATTGTCAGATCCAGGATGTTTTTGCTAGTATGGTTGTTATACTAAAGATTATTGGACCTGGCGTGGTTGCCTGACCCAAGGCTCTTGAGCTTGGAATGGTTGCCAGGCCCAAGGTACCTTGGACCTGACACTTAAGATTTGCATAATTTTCATGAGTCAGACAAAGATAATGGTTTTGTTGAGAACCAAAATACTCATATAAATATGTAGAATACTCATATAAATATGTAGAATGGTCACAGGATATCTAACTAATAATTCATTGTGGACTTTTGATGTATTGTTAAGAAAAAAGTCAGACCCACATGCTTAGGTATGACAACCATGCCAGATCTAAGCGCCTAGGTCTGACATGACTCAAGCGCCTCGGCCTGCCAACCATGCTAGATCCATGCATATTTTTTTTAAATATAGAAATTCACTTATAATTGTTCTAAAAACATATTTATTTTGTATTTTTATCTGTCTTTTTAACCAAATATATTTTTATCTTTTCTATATTTATTTCTTTTATTTTGGAACATTAACCACACGTATCCTTAAAGTTCACTCAATTTTTTTTTTTATTGATCTCTAATTTTGGTGAAGAAATCATTTATAAAATTGCACAAATTATGATAGTAAAAAGGACAATAAGTCTTTTTACATGTACAATATTTTCTTTTCCTACAACATAATGTATCAATTTAAAAAATTATGCAAATCCTAGGTGCAAAATTAATATTTTCATCCACAATGCATACAAGAAAAAAAAGTTTATTTTTTAAGACTTGAAATAAATCACTTAAAACTCAACATTTTTTTTTCCATTCTTTCCTCTTCAAATATAACAAATTTATAAAATAAGTTGGAAAGAGTTTGCAGTTAAATTCTATTGCATATGAATGAAAAATCCTGTTTGAATGAGGCACTGTTTGTTTTTGTAGTCCAACTGTTCTTTTGAAAAATTTTAAATTTTTTGACCCAGACACGGGTTGGCAAACCCAGGCACGCGTGTCTAGCAGACCCAGGCGCATGGGTCTGGCATGCTTGCTAAGTCCAGCGTTTGGGTCTGCCATCCATGCCAGACCCAAGAAGCGTGGGTCTCGTAACCATGTCAGACCCAAGATATTTGAGTATTACAAACATGTCTGATTTGACAAACAACAAACAAAAAGAACAATTGTGCACTCTAGTTGTCACGAGAGAGAAAATAAAGAAAAAACACAAACAATCTATCACTGGTGGCAATCCAATCATTATCTGTCTACACGTGCCACACAATATGGAAGATGGCACAATTGCGCATCCAGCGAGACGGGAGATTGCCAGATTTGACCACCGGAAAGTGTCACACACGCTTTTTTAATGGCGCAGACGCCCTCCATTCGTTGTGGAAAAAAAAGCCAAAGAAAATCTCGTAAAAAGATGAGAAATGAAAAGTAAAACTACTATTACAATCCACAGTAAAATGTTTCTTGTTCTACAGTGATTTCCCCACATCATTTAACTTTTGTTATAATGATTCCACTTTGAGATTTTAGTTTATCAACTATTAAATTGAATCAAGAAAAAGATTTCAGTGTTTCACTCGGTGTTTTGCATATTGAAATTATTATTTAACCCATGAACAACATAACTGCTAGTCAATAAGTTTACAAGAGTTCAAATATTATTGTCAAATTCACAAGGGTTATTACGGTAATATCATATTTTACCCTTCAATTTATATTTTGATGATATTTAAAATTAGACCCTCAATGTTTTGATTTTAAATTTTGATTCTTAACTATTTTATTAAATTTTATTTTTTTTACAATTTCATTATTGAATCTATAATCTTGGTTTTTCATTTTTATAAACTTGATCTTTATTCTCTTGATTTTTTTTTGGATTCTTTTGTTAATTTTATTTTTCTTTTTAATTTTACTATTCAATTAGAAGTTTCATGACATTTAAGGTTAGGTCCTTAATGTTTTGATTTTAAATTTTGACTCTTAAGTCTTTACCCTTTTATCAATTTGTTTTTTTCAATTTTATCCTTGGATCCATAATCTTGATTTTTTTATTTCTTCAAGTTTGGTCCTCATTCTCTTGGTTTTTATTTTTAATTTGGATTCTTTTGTTAATTTGGTTTTTCTTTTTGATTTTGCCATTTAATTCAAAATTTTATGTTATCCTCTCATTTTTCAAGAGTCAATTTGGGGCAAGTACTAGTCACGTGTCGGGTAGGTTGACTTGAGTTAACCAAATTAAATGAATTTTTTTATTTTATAAAAAAGTAAGGATGACATCATTTTGAGAAATATAAAGAAAAATAGTTAACTATTTTTGACATGGTCTTGACTAGGTTTGCCATGGATTGACTAGGTTATGGGCCAACCTGTATTTTTTATCGTTTTACAATGGGTTAATTCTTTTCAAATTTCTTTTAAAACCTGACCCGCCCTAAGCCTCGGGTCAACCCATTGTTTTTCCTTTTATTGGGTTATCCTATTCACATGATCTCTCTCACGAGTTTTGGTGACTTCAGTCGAATTTGCTGGTGCTTTGTTTTTTAGACTTCTTTTTGTTAATTTCTTTTTTATTTTATTTTATCCTTGTATGTTTGGATTCTTCGGGATTGAAAATTATTTTTTTCAATTTTATTTTTATAGTGTCAAGTCATGGATTTTTTTCTTTAAAATACATTAATAACATTTTAGCATCATTTTTTACATTATTAAAAATTCAGCCCGACCTGTAGTAAAGTACGAGCCACTAAAATATCCATATAAGCAATTTATACTTTAATGAGATAATTTTAAAGAGTTTTTATACTTTCAAAACAAGAGGTAGAAAGAAGATGTTTTTAGAGATAATATTTATTATTTTTTTATCCCTAAAATATCAATGTAAAAAAATCTTAATTACTGACCAGTTCAACCAAAGCATAGAACAATAAAAATAATTGTTATCATAGTTTTAAAACTTGACTTTGAGGTTAACTTGGGACAAGGTTCAAGTCACAGATCATGAGGGTCAACCTTAAAAAAATTCTTTTTTAAAAACAATCAAATCAAATGTCGTATCAACAATTTTTGTTTTCAAAAAGTCAAAGGGTTTTTAACCCAAAGATTTGACGAGGTTTTACCTTGAGTTGTGGGTTGACCCGGGCCAATCCTTCCTTTATTTTTCTTAAACCTAGAGTCTTGGATCAGTCCAACTTGGGTCAACCATCGGGGCTGGTTTAAGTTTCATAACTAGGATTATTATATTATTATTAATTACAATATTTAATATAAACTAAAGTAAAAAAATAAAATATTATCTAGCTAGCTTTTTTTTAAGAAATAAATTTGATGGTAATATATATTAAATATAAAATACTATTTTTCATATTTTATTTTGTTTTGTTAAAAAAAATGCATCACATGTCAAAATATTATCTAACTATTTCAACTACCATGTCAAAATCAACACCCCGACCCCGACCATCTCCTCCTCTTTCACCACCACAATGACCACCTCATAACCATTCTTTTCACCATCTTCACTACCACCGTCGTTATGTCACCATCTTCACTACCATCATCATCTTGTCACCATATACTCCACCACCATCATTATTATCATCTCACTATTACTATATTGACCACCTCACCATGACCTCAATCATAATTGTCGTGTCACAACTACTACCATCATCATTTTACCACCTCCTTATTCACAATCATCGTCATACCACCACCACCATCATAGAAAAATATTTACATGTAAAGTAATTTATGTAAAAATATTTTTCAAATCAAATATTAAAAAATATTTTACATATAAAACATTTTACAAGAAAAAAACTACATCTTTATGTGAAACAAACGAATCCTTAAGAAAAGGTTGTGTGCTGAAAATTTGGTTATTGCAAATACTTTATTACGAGATTCAGAATTTACTAGATGGCATGCACTATGCTACATGCTGGACATAAATTTGTTTAACGTAAAAAAACAATGTTCAGGTGGCATTAACATTTTTAAAAAGTAAGAATAATCTAAGACTTAGGTAACTGAAAGAGATCTTACGCACTGTCAAAACATCAACCCAGAAAGCAAACTAGACAAAATACTATGAATCGAGAAATTAATGCTTGCATTCAATCAATTAACTTAATTTAATTAAAAAATAATTTTTTTTTAAAAAAACTAAATTCATTAAAGACTAGAAAAAAAACTCTGAGATATGTGCTATTTTAAAAATCATTGACAAATCTCATAGAAAGCAAAAAAATAGGGTCCAATATCTAATTAAAATAAATGTCAAAAGAAAAAAGGGTTTGGATCAACTCGTCGAGCCAATTCAAGTAACTGAAAGAGACCGCACACGTCGTTAGAGTAGTGATCCAGAAAGCAAACCAAACAAAATACTAAGAAGCGAGCATCTAATGCTTATATCCAATCAATTAATTTAATTTAAAAATAAAATTTCTTTTTAAAAAACAAGATTTAATAAAGACCGAAAACAAATCCGTGAGAACCCGTATCATTTTTAAAATCACTAAAAATAATAAAAAAAACAGGGCCCAATCTTCAACTAAATAAACACCAAACAAAAAAGGGCTCAAATCGACCCATCGAGCCGGTCCAAGTTTTAAAACAACAAGTCATGTCATGTTTATATAAGAACGAGCTTAAAATATGATGAGATTGAAAAATAAAGCTTAAAAAAAGAAAAACGAAACCAAGCAAACTCGAGCGAATCTTCTGAACCTGATTTAATCCTTCAAACTCGTAATCTATTAAATTCTAGACTTGAGTTCAATTAAAAACTCATCACCCAACCAATTTAACTGGGGGGATGAATTAAAAAAATTATTATTTTCAAGGCAAGAAAAATAGCATTAAAAAAAAGGATTAAATTTGATAAAAAAGGCTAAAAGAGGATGAAATTGTAAGAAAAATTTGAAAACTATCTCAAATAAAAAAATAGCAATTGAAATAATAGGGGCCAAATTTGATATTTGAAAAAAAGGGGGGATGAAATTGCAAAAAAATTCAAATTTGATAAATTATTCAAAATAAAAAAATAGTAATAAAAAACATGGATCGGATTGGAAGGAAAAACAAATCGAAGGATTGTCCTTAAAATATGGAGGGCCAACACCAAAATCAAGAAGGAGAGAGGAAAGAATAAAATAAAGGCTATCGACACCAAACTAGCGACACTTCAAAAACATGCATCACCTAGGAGTGGAGGAGTCGCTAAGGTAATTTGGTCACCGCTCTGAAGTTGGTGTTCGACCGCTGAATGACACCACATGCGCTGTTAGAATCTAGCGGTTAGTGTTCATGCACCATCTTTTTGTTTTTATAAATAATTTACATGCTCATGAAATAATCACCCCGTCCCTATATAACACGAGAATTATAAGAAAACCATGAAAAAGATGAAAACACCCCTAAGCCCAAATGTATTTTTTTTAGTCAAAGGGCACTAGAATAAATTTACTATGCTAAAACAATTGAATAGACTAAAAACCCTCTGCATGTTAGATTTATTTTTTTGGCACCCAGGGTTAAATAAGTAATTTATTTGTGCATAAAAATAGAAAAGATCAATTTAACCCAATTAATTTGATAATGACTAATGGGTCCCATGAAAATAACGATAATACCCTCATTATCTAAGCCACTAATTTTTGAAACAAGGGGCAAAATAGTAAAAACACTAGTCCAATCCACAATAAACTGTGTATTAAGTTACAATGTTTCATTGATGCCTTGAAAATTTTTTATAATGTATAAATAGAGTTTGGGTATTCCAAAATTCACAGGGAAGTTTACTTTCAAGTACATCTTGAATTTATATATAATGCAGTCTTGATAGATATCTGTTTTTATTGGATTAGTTGAAATGTTTTTAAATGCTTTACTGTGGATAGTTGCAAAGTTAGTTTAGTTTTTATTCTATGCTTTATTAAATTTTAATTTTCTACACATTACCATCTAAAAAAAAAAAGTTTTAAGAAAAGTGTTGCCCTCTAGGTTTTTGGTATGGAAGAAAGTTTTTTGAGGAGTAAAGGTAGAAGATGATAGAACCATTGGCAAATCATTGAAGTTTCCAAGCATAGGCACTTGTGTTTTACGTATAAACTTTAACCAATTCCAGGTTTACGTTTGAGTCAGGGTATGTACCTCTTGTAAGAGCTTGGAACAGCCGGGGTTTTACTCGCTCACCTGAGCCCACAAAGTGCGCTTTCCGGGAGGTGGGGTTTCCTTGAACCAAAAAAAAAAAAAATTCCAGGTTTACAAATATGCTCCAACATCTAAAGAAAAGTGGTAGGAACAATGCAAGCTATGACCAACCTCTTATCATCCACCAACCTAGTAAGTTCAACGTTGCTTCTGCCTCCCTGGTTCTTCACTATACTGTGGACTTGCTAAGTCATGTGTATATAGTTTTTACTTTAAGAGTGAAGAGTATAGATGTTGAAGGACTTTTTTTCTTCATTTTTCCTTTTGTATTCAAAGAAGCTTAGGAATCCCAATAACTGTTTGCTTCTTTGACTGAAGAGTTGAGCTCCCTTTGTTGTGGCTGGTGTGACATGTGGTGGCATGGTTGTTGCAATCGGGGTCCTCATATTGTGATCCTAGGCTACTACTATGTGTGGTGACTATTTATATGTGTCCATATATAATGTACTATATCAGCTGGTATGTCATTCTAGTAGAAAAAAACTGCTTTGACATTTTTATTTTTCTTAATTTTTTTTCCTTCAACTTTGTATCTTAGGGAACAGTTTCTATAAATTTTATTTATCTTCTACTCATTACACACTCTTTGCTAAATTTCCTTATTTTAAAAAATCACAAGCCTTTGGATTTCTGAGCTTGACTATTTTTGTTTAATGCATACATTTATTAGTTCTTACTTATTTCTTAGTTCACATCTTGTCAATGTATACATAAATCTAGAGGTTGTCTTCCATGGTTATCCAAAAATTCAATATCAATTGATCAAGTAGGACCCTGATTTTCACAATGTTGCCAAGTTGTTGTGCTTTCATTCCTTTAAGAGTTTGAGCTAATAAGAGCAGGTATGTTTGCCATAAAAAACTATATAATTGACACATCTCTTGATTTTTGAACAACAAAAAGGCAAGAAAAAGACACATTTCATTAAAAGAATGAGGTGTGATCCTAAAACAAAAATGCTAAATAGCAAAATTGCATGACAAAATCGTTGACAATGCGACACCCTATTTAACTTCTCCAAAGAATCATCTATATCTTGTCATCGCTTATTGATTTTCTTATACTTGTGAAGATCCGGAAATCTTTGATTTTGAGCTATCAACACTTCATTTTATGCATCAACCATTTTTTTTGGTAGGTATTGAATGTTCGGTTTCTCGAAATGCATACACACAGTGGAGACAATAAATTTAAAATTTTTCAGGAGTCCTAAGGATTCAGTTACACAAATCTAGAGTTGTTTAAGGTTTATATGAATATTACCGAAAGATCAGATGTTTTTTTTCAACTTTGAATAATTTCTTCAAGGTTAAGTTGTCACAAACTACAAATCGTTTAAGTGTTCATCCTCTAACAATATTACTACACGAACCACCAGTGAAAAATCTCCTAAATCCTTTTAGACAAGAGAGATTGCTATGTTTTTGAGCGCTAAGTCTTTTCTTTTAAGTTTAGATGTTTCTGTACTAAACTATTGTACTATTATTTAATGTCCAGAAAACAAGAGGCATAACATTCCATTTATAGGGAAACCTAAAAGCCCTATAAATAACAAAATATCAATTTTCTCCTTAAATAATATCACAAATATTATATTAGGATAATTTTATAAACTTAATCAATCAAGTCCCTAGTTGATTTTTTCTAGGTCTAGAATTGTAATCCCTTGTATTAATTACATTCTAGATCTTAATTTCTAAATAATCAAGTCATACTTGATTAAGCATCCCACTTTAATTTCTGACCAATGGTTCTTATATGTGTGATTCATTAGGTTCCCTAATAAGTTAGTCCAAATATAAATCACAATCTTAAATAAAATAGGATTAAATAAATTAAACAATTGATTAATTTATATCTGAAGATCAAGTACAATATTTAACAACCTGTCATGATTATCTAAATATTAAGAAAGTTATAAGTGGTTTGACTTAACCTTAAAGTGACTAGTTTCTCAATGTAATTATTATCTTTTTATCAAATGTTTTGATTTAGACATTATAACATTGAGTTTGTCTGCTTTGTTAAATCATTTAGCTCTCAACAATATTATTATTTATTCTTTGAATAAGACTTGAAACTGTTTTCAAATCTCATTCCACCTTGGTCAATGATTTCTTAATTAATATTATTTGAGAATAAATGAAATATTTTTTTTAAGTCACCGAAGGTAATGAATCCTCTCTTGATTACTCAAATATGTTCATATAATTTATGTTATACTCAATATTTTTCCTTTTGTTACCCTTTATTAGGGCAACATGTGGTCATAATCATAGTATAAAACTCTTTATATAAGATAACTTAGTGATTTTAAGTTTAAGGATCACCTACACAATTATCACATGAGTCTTTCCATAGACATATATGATTTTTCCATATAGAATTCTATTACGGGTCAGTTCAATGTACATGTCATCTGATAAACACTTGCATATTAGTTCTAGGTATTACTCATACCTCAGTTTATGAGAGTAATTGCTTCCTTTCATGAAGGAAGGAACAAATATATGCATCGGTTTCAACAACTCTAATTAATATTCAGTTTTAATAGAATATTGACTAGAAACATTGATCAGGAACATTTAAAAACAATGTTTTAGAAAGGAACAAATATAAGCATCGGTTTCAACAACTCTAATTAATATTCAATCTTAATAGAACATTGAATAGGAACATTTAAAAACAATATTTTGATACAATAGAAATCTCATAATTATAACAATTTTATAATTTTCTAAGCAAGGTATTTTTTTCACGAACTTTATCTTTACTCTAGATTCATTAATCAAATATAATTGAATATTAAAGATAAAGAAAGTCTTTATTAATAATAAATATGTTTTACATGAATAAAAGCAATGTTACATGTAACCAACTGATTGATTAAAATATATTTTCACTAAAATTAAAGATGTTACTCATGTCCATTAGTTTTGTCAATTATTGATGTTCTGAAAAACTCAATTGAGTAATTTTTTTACACTCTAGAGCAACTTAAAAGGTTAACATGATTGTTTTCTTACTATTGATAATAAATTCTATATTTGTGAAGAAAAGAGTTAGGGCTAATGGTCACGAAGAATGGTAGTGTAACGAAAAGATATAATTCATAAATGGTAGATATCTGTCAGTACCACACTAATCATTCTCTAGTTAGAAGAAATTTATTGAGAAAAGAAGCAAAAACATAGAAATTCCATCCAAAATAATCGTAAAGAGCTATATATCTCATACCAAAAAAAGCTTAAAAGTGTCCTTTTCAAATAAAAATTCCCCTTTTCTCTTTTATGTACTCTTTATCTAAATTCCTGTATTTATGATACAATGTTTTTAGGTTGTCCTGATTCGAACTTTCTCTCTGTCCTTCTCTTCTAATTCAGCAATATAGATGGCACTACTGGATTTAGGTGCCGTTTGGTAATGCGGTTGTAACCGAGGTTAAAGCAAGCCACAATGTTTTTGTGGTTGGTTATGTTTCAAACCCGATTTTATTTTGGTGGGACCCATCAACACTTGTAGCCGAACTTGTGGTTTAACAAAAGTTGGAAAAGGCAACTTGGTAACAACAAGAACCTCATTTTCATCTTCTTCTGTTGTGGAGAGTGAATTAATTCACTCTCCACTGTTCACGTGAACAGTGGAGAATGTCTTCATTATTCCGGCTGGACCAGGTCAATTTTTATTTTTATTTTTAATGCACTGAACCGGATCCAACCTAGTAAAATAAAAAAAATTCAATTATTTATTTATTTTTAATTGTGTTTTATTCAAAAAACTAGTGTTTAACATTTTCAATAACACTACATAAATTAGAAGGAGATCGCTTGATGACGTAGTATTTGCAGAATTTGATCGCAATCCCAATTTTGTTCCTGATGATATTTTACCTGATGTTGTTGCGCGCTTAAGAAACCAAGAAAACTGTAGTTCTTGTCGAATGGATTTTATACGTGATGGAATTGTAGATAGTTTAATGAAACAATAAAAAATATTTTATATAAAGTATTATTTATTTCATGATGTAATATCAGTTGTTAAATCTATAATATTTAAATTAAAACCATCAATATTAATATATATCTTTTTTAATTATTTTATAACTTTAATTTGAAAAGCATTTTTAACCAAACACATTAAATTACTTTTTGTTCAATCTCAATTTCAACTACAGTTTTAACCAAATATATATAAATACCAAACCAACATCAACCAAAAGTACTTTTTATAAAATAATTTTTTTAAAACCACAACCATAAAAGCTACCACAATACCAAACAGACTCTCACCTGAAAGTTTGTCTTATGTTGTGTCTTGTTTAAACCCTTAGATGTTGTCTGAGCAGCTATTACACAACTAATTCTTGTTACTAGCACCCTTTACGACATGCTGTTATTGAATCTTCTCATGAGGACAGACTCCTGTTCCTGGTTTCGGAGATATTGAAGAGAAGTCCTTTGAAACTTCACAATCTTCTTATGATGGATCCACAACTAAAATACAAAAGATGAGCATTGCAAATTTGAGTTATTTCTGTGTTATTTTTTTTTTACAATCTTATACAATATAGCAACATTTTATTGTTATATTATAATTATTATAACTATATTATATTATTATAAAAAAACTAATTGGGAGTTGGTGTTTCAATGTGAAACCACTCACATCACATTTCATTGTAAATTCATATAATGAAATAATTGTTTCTTCATTCTAAAACAAAATAAATAACTAAATAATTACCCTTTAAACCAATTTTTCTTAGGCTTGCAGCCAATGGTTTTTTGTCATTTCATTCTTTATTTTTTTGTAATTATAAAGTGGACTCCAGGGCAATTCGATATTTAATAAAATATAAAATATTATTAAATTTTTTTTGTTAGTGTGTGGAAGGCACCAAACATTTCAGGCGGCGTGTGTGACACTTTCCAGTGGCAAAAAACAGCAAGCCATCATTTCATCCAAAGAGTCAAGTGGCGACATATCCTTTAAGGGAAGTGCATGTACGATGGTTTGGTGATGGTTGAATTTTTTTCTCCCCCTCTTTTGCTCAGAAATTGTGCTAGCCCAACTTAAATTTAAAGTTGTCCTCCCATTTTGTTTTTATTTTAATTCTAGCCATTATTTTGATTGCTCTTTATTTGTTTTGAATCTTTTTTTTTTATTGATTTTTTTTCAATTTTGATTGAATCTTTATTTAGTTCTCATTCTTTTAATTGCTATATATATATATATATATCTTAATTTTTTTTTTTTTAATTTCATCCCTCATCATTTTATTTCATTTTATTTTTATGTCAGATTTGATTTTTGTTCTTTTAATTTGTTTTTTGTTGCTTTGGTTCCTTTTTTAAAATTGGTTATCTTTTTTCAACTTCATACTTTAACAGGATTGGTTGAGTGTTGGGCTTCACAATGTTTTTTTGTGCGGTGATCCTTGTCTCATGACCTTAGTCACGGATATGAAATGTTAACCTGAAATGACATCATTCTTTTTATTTTTATTTTTATTTTTTTTACATTGATTTTCTTTTTCGATTTTACTTTATTAAAGATTAAGCTTCTTTATTTTTTCTTGTTTGTTTTCTACAAGGATAGCTTGACCTCACAATCTAGGTCATGAATTTGTCATGCTTACTTGGATTGGCTCAGGGCTTTTATATTATTTTATTTTTATATTAAATTTGGTATTTATTCTTTTAATTTTTTTTGCGTTGGGTTATTTTTTGAAATTGATTTTATTTTTTCAATCTAATCTTTCAACATTAGATGTGTTAAGAATTGAGCCTCATAATTGTTCTCAATGCAGCGATCCTGATATTATGACTTGGGTCACGAGTATGTTGGTTTTTTTAAAATCTTTATTACACTGATTATTTTTTGATTTCATCCTTAAACATTGAGTTTATTTAAGATGGAGTTTTTGTTTTTTGCTTTCTATAAGGATAGTCCAACCTCACGACCTAGGTCTTGGATTCTTCATGCTAACTCAGATTGACTCGGGGCTTCTACATCATTTTATTTCATTTGATTTTGATGTTAAATTTGTTTCTCATTATTTTAATTACTTTGGATCCTTTTTTTGAAATTGATTTTATTTTTTAAATTTCTTCATTTAACATTGAATTTTTGAAAATTGAGCTTCATAATTTTTTTTGATGCGGTGATATCGGTTTCATAACTTGGGTCACAATTATAAAATGTTAACCAGGATTAACATCAATTTTTTTTAATTTTTTTTTCGATTTCAGCCTTTAACATTGAGTTTACTAAAGATTGAGCTTTTGTTTTTGTTTTTTTTTTAATTTGCTTTCTTTAAGGATGACTCGACCTCATGACTCGAGTCACGAGTTTGTCATGCTAACTCGGATTAGCTTGGGCTTTTTTTTGTTATTTTGTCCTTTAATATTAGGTTATCTTGGAATCCAGCTTCATAATGTTTCTCTTTTTGGCAAGCATTCTTTTTTTTACAGGTCATCGTTATCACTTTTTTTTCTTTAGATTCAATATATTTATTGTCATTGTTTTTTTATTATATAATTAAATAAAATCATCTTATTGGACCCAACATGGTCTATAACTCAAGTTGTGAGGTTTTTTTTCTTACTTTAAAACACGTTAGTAGTGCTTGAAAATCTTTTTTTAAGTTATAAAAAAAATTAACCCGGCTTACGGCGAATCGCAAACCACCTATCTAGTAAAGAAACTAAGAGAAAATGATGTTTCCTTATAGAAATGGTGATTTTATAATTTTTTTCAATTTTCTATTGTAGCGGGTACTTTAGAAATTATATTTTTGTAATTTCTTCCAAATCGTTTTACTATAACAGTGGCAAATCTATAAAAACAATTTTTTTTTAGATTTTTCCCCTTTTCCTTTGTATTTGACATATTTATCACTTTATATTTGGTCTAGTTATCACAGTTGTTTTTTATTAAAAAGTTATTATTATTTTTTCCTTACACTTGGTATATTTACATTATTTTTTTTATATCTTTATTCTTTTGTAATTTCTTTTTGTAATTTTTTTCTTTATATTTTTTGGAAAAAAAATATTATTTTTTATTCTTTACATTTTACCTATTTATCACCATTTTTTTTTATCTTCATTCACTCAATGTTGGATTTTTATTCAATTCTTTTTATTAGGTTTTAGTTTTATTTTAACATATTTTTTTAGCAAATCTTGCAAATCTTTATGATGTTTTTTAATGTAATACAATTGAATTTTTACTTAGTTTACAAATAAGATTTCAATATTTTTTTATGATATTAGAAAATATTCTTTCTAAATAGCCCTACTTAATTTTGTTTCCTTTAATTTTATTCAATTACTTTTGTAAGTGTGTCTTTTTTTTCTATCTTTTTATTAAATAAAATATTAGTTTCAAGAAACAAAGTTATTAAACACCACCAAGTACATGACCCATGTTGCGAGATCAAATTTCTTGATTTATATTTATCTCTTGATTTTTTCAATTTAGTTTTTAGTTGTCATAAATGATTTTCTTTTCATTTATTGGGACAAAAAATTCTTAATTTATTTAATTAAATACATGCATTAATTTTTCAATTTACAGTTAGGATTTTTTATGTCAAAAATCATGTTGGAAAGGCTTGCATATTTTTTTGTGTGTTGAAAATAAAATTTAACCGACTCGTAACGAGTTAGATAGTTATTCTTATTCTATTTTGACAAGCACTTAATACCTTTTTATGAGTTTTTAGGGGACGGGGATGGTTGGCTAACATCTTATTCTTAGTCTATGCTCAAAACAATAATGAAATTCCATTGTTTATTAACTTTATTTTCTAAAGGTGATTGATTGAAATGTATCCTAGCTTCATGTTACATTATTTTAGCTCGAGGAGAAGGAATCAAATTCTCTTCCTTTGCCTTCAAATTATACATTAGAGAGGCCTTATCTATGCACTGGTGATGATCTATCTTGTATGGGAGTTCTGTATAGTGTAAGTTTGACAAACTAATAGTCCTTTTCTTTCAATAGCTTCTCCCTTGTTATTTTAGTATTTCTTAGTAATTGATAATACAATAAAAAACTAAAAGAATCTCTCTCTATGTGTGTTCCCCTCACTCTCTCCTCCTTTCATCCACTCACTATCTCCAAGTCCATGTGATCAATTTCTCTAAGTCCTCGTGATCAATTTTATCCAAGTCTTTATAACTACTATCTCCAAAAAGATCATGAATCTTTCACCGTAAGACATTGACAAAAATATCTAACAAATTCAAAAAAGAGTAAACTTTCAAAGGCATGCCTATACAAGTAATATTTTTATGCAAGCATACATTATGAGTATTTTCTCTCCCTTTCTAACTGGTTAAAGTCTTCCAAACATATAATGTTTATAAGACTTCAAGGGGCAAATGATAATACATCAAAAAATAAAAAAAGCTCAGTTAGGCCTTGGCCCAATCAAGCTCCCTCTTTCCCTCTCCTTTTTTCCATCTCTTTCTCTTTCCTCTCTCTCTCTCTCTCTCTCCCCTTCCTTTCTCCATCTTCCCTTGGTCAAGACCTAACAAAGCTACAAGGTGGCTCGGTTTAACTGCACTACTTTGGCTCACCTCGGTTTATTATTCATGAATAGTACTTTTCATGAATGGTACTATTCATCACTATTTATGAATAGTACTTTTTCAACCCAATCATGCTCTAGGGCTTGGTTAGGTTGAGATACAAGATAACTTTATCTTTTCCCTTTCTTTGTCTCTCTTTATTTTTCCTACTGAAATAAGCTTAAGTTAAAGCTACCTGTGAAAATTATCATGAAATAGAACTGCCATCTTGAGCAACTTAAGATATTTTTCAAATATTTTCCAATGCTATATATTTTCAATTTTAGTAAGAGAGTGATGATTCATCTAAACAACACCACACATAAAACACACTCAACAAGATAGAGAACACACATTTCTTCTATATACATAAAAAATACATATTTCATTCTCTTGATTTTCTATATGCTTGTTACTTGATCAAATAAAATCAAATGTTGACTTAAAAATATGAGTGTCCCTTGTTCTACGAGAAAATTGTTTTACAAGTACAACTCAGGCCCATAACTCATAAGCCAGGGAATGTTTACATTATTCTTTGAAGCTTTTCCATGACTTCATTGGTGGTGTCATGGAACCTGAATAGAAAGTTAGTTCAGTCCCTTTCACCTTTTTCCAAAAAAGCTTTCAATGGCTGATAAGACTCCAGCTCTTCTAGAGCTCTAATTGATCTACAACCAAGTTCAGTTACTTAACGATGTTGTTCTAGCGATGCAACTGCATCTTTGGACTCTTCCTCCTACATAATAAGAAGCTTCCCTTACATGATCCAAGTGTGCATAAACAACTCTATTTCCCTAAAGAAACAAGGCAGAATGACATGCAAATAAGTAACACTCGCACTCCTACATTTAAAAGGAGCTATTGATCCCTATCACCTAACTTACACACCAGAAAAATACTTAGGTGTGAGACAACCTCCATGACTACGAGTTCATAAGCTAGAACACAATATCCATCAAGTGAAAAAGTCTTCACTTTGTTAAAGAGTGTTGTTACACACTCAACTATTCAAAGATCGTATCTCTGTAAAAGCCAATTTAGATACCTATGAGAGACTTATAAACCCTCATGAACATATATGAAATGTGAAAAGCATCCTAGAACATGTCACACAAGACATTGATGCTATGTGCAAAGTTCTTTCAATAGCACTTCGTGGATTTGCATGTGTATGGTATCACAATCTAGAACATGACTCTATTCTCCACTTTTATAATCTCAGCTCTAAAACTAACCTATTGCTTTAGCATAATCATTCCTACTAATAAGAGTACCATAAAACTTTTCACAATCATATAACAAAAAGATGAAAGTATTAAAGCCTATCTCCAACAGTTCAACAAAGACATGCTCAATATGGAAAGACTTCTTAAATCCAACGGTTCAACAAAAAAGCTCTAATTAATGGAGTATACAACTATTCCTTTTAGAAAAAAGTTATACACCCTCTCTAATAAATGTCTCCTCGAAATAAAACAAGCAATAGAAAACTACATTAGGGTGGAAAAAGCTATCATGACCAAACGAGGCCACCCACGTTTCCAAGCACGAGTAGAGTTTCCACCACACCATCAATCTCCAACAAGAACATCCAAAATAAACACCAAAGGGAACATTTATGATTGCCTGATATTCACTAAACTCATGACCACACCTTTCACAACTACATGTGTTAAGGTGGTGATTGCCATAAAAGAAAAGGACATCTACAATACCTGTTTCAAATGAAAAATCATTTATACATAAGGAACCCCAAAAAGTTGTCTTTTTTACCATGACAACGGGCATGACACTAAGGAGTGCTACACACTTAAAAAGGTTATAGAACAATTGATAGCCAGAGGTCACCTCCACTATTTTGTGAGAAAGGAAAAGCAGCCAGAGCTAAGGAAAGAAGTCGGTGTACTTATCGCGTTGCTTAAGATCAAATAACCCATGGTTATCTCTAAAAATTTAAATCTCAATCTCTTGAGTTTTTCAGTAAAATAGTATATTAATTTTCTCTAGGTCTTCGTGACCAACTGTTTCCAATTTCCCATGATCAATTTTCTTTAAGTCTGTACAACTACTATCTCAAAAAAGATCATGAATCTTTCTCCATAAAACATTGATAAAAATCTCTCACAAATTAAAAAAAAAAGAGAAAACATTCAAAGGCATGCCCATACAAGTAATATTTTTATGCAAGCATATATTATGAGTATTTTCTCTCCCTTTTTAATTGGTTAAAGTCTTCCAAATATATATGTTTACAAGACTTCAAGGGGCAAATGATAATACAACAAAAAATAAAAATAAAAAGCTAGGTTATGCCTTGGCCCAATCAAGTTCCCTCACCCTCTCTCTCTTCCCTTAGTCGAGACCCAACTGAGCTACAAGGTGGTTCAGTCTAACTGAACTACTTTGGCTCATCTCGGTTTACTATTTATGAATAGTTCTGTTTCATCTATTCCATGCATGGTACTATTCATCATTATTCATGAATAGTACATTTTCAACCCAATCGAGCTCTAAGGCTTGGTTAGGCAGAGATATAAGGTAGATTTCTCTTCTCCTTTTCTCTCTCGTCTCTTTCTCTCCTCATTCTTATTACTAAATAAGCTTAAGTTAAAGCTAAATGTGAAAATTACCACGAAATAGAACTACCATCTTGAGCAACTCAAGATGTTTTTCTGTATATTTTTTAGATTTTTTCTAACACTATATATTCTCAATTTTAGTGAAAGAGAGAGGAAGATTCATCTAAACAACACTACACAGAGAACATACTCAATAAGACAAAGAGCACACATCTCTTCTCCACACATAAAAAAACACATATTTCATCCTCTTGGTTTTCTGCATGCTTGTAACTTAATAAAACAAAATCAAATACTGATTTAATCATTAGAGTATTCTTTATTCCACGAGAAACTTGTTGTACGAGATACAACTCAGGTCCAGAACTTATCAGTAAGGGAATGTCTACATTTTTCTTTGAAGTTTTTCCACGACTTTATCAGTAATATTTCAAAAATAATCTTTTCTAGTTTAAATGTTTAAGCTGTCACTAAAGAACTAAGTGCATTTTGAGGCTGAACTTTTTTTTTTTTCAATTTATTTTGTCTGGTAGGTTTTTCATTGTTCCTTTCACTAATTCTCAACCTTTCTTTACCTTTAAAGGTGTGCAATGGGAGGTTTTTCATTGTTCCTTGGACTAATACTCAACCTTTTTTAACCTTTTAAGGTGTGCAATGGCATGTGTTCATCAAAGAATTAGTCTTTATGTGGCATTATAATAGTATTTAAATTGTTTTTTTACCTTGTAAAAGCATTAAATTAATGTTTTTAGGAGTTTTTTTTATGATTTTGATATATTATTGTCCAAAATAAAAAAAAACATTATTTAAATATATTTATAATTAAAAGACTCCTTTAACAAGCATTTAACATAATATTATTACACACGCTAATAAAGGAATATTTTATGCTTTTCCAAATCCAAACTAGTGCCATTAGGTAGTGTTCACAAGCTACGAGGAGACAGAAGCTTAAATCATCATTATGCTATTTTCAGAATGTGTGCCTGAAAAGGTTCTTGATATCATTGGAGACGATAAGAGCTGCTGATGTCAACTGAACTGCAACCGCTGTTTGTTAACAAGAAAGTTCTGGGTCATGATAGAATTTAATTGAGCATTCTTTCAAGAAATGGGATTTGAACTTCTGCGCCTGATATTTACAAAGAGGATGAATGAATGAATTTCCTCATAGCGAATGCAGATGCTCCTTGACGGAGCTTTGGACACAGAAATATGCCCTCGGAGTTCCACAGCCAATATATAATATGGCTTCATTTTTTACGGCAATGAAAGTGCGTGTGATTTTACCTTGATGGATTGTGTATCATTTAACACCTGACATTGTACGTTAATTATTCTGATTTTATTCAAAGAAGCTACTTTCGATCAGAAAGGATTTCGTGTCGACTCAAAAGAATAAAGTACAGTCTCTCAACAAGGGTTCTAGAGATGGAATAGTTTTTTTCCAGCTTGCCCTGTAATAGTGGATTATATCTTGCCATTGAAGCAAAAATATTACCAGCACAGGTGGGCTAAACCTGACCTATCTCCCAGCAAATGGACGTCTTGACTATGTGGAGGAGTTCGCGAACAGCACAAAGCTCATCGGAAATAGTCATGAAATCTACACTACTGTACCCTATCAGCACATGAATGATATTCCACGTCTCACCGTTTCCTTCTATTCAAACATGGGTCAAGAATATGGACACTTAAACCTAGAGAAACTTAAAATACTTCATTTGATTAAAAGAAAAAAATTGAACCTGCCCCCCAATTCATTTATTCAAAGAAATCTTTCATGACTTTAGCTCAAAATCTGAAATAGCTATAGCACAGTACTATCAGCCCCACAACTTACTATTTCACAAGTGTCACTAGTTCAGTTCTATCAGGCAAGAAACCTCTTAGCTGATTGCAACTTGGTTGCATTCTTTCCTTATCAGAATCACTTCGTTCCTCAAATTGTGATTGCAACTTTTGGTTGCATTCTTTGGTTCCATTCTTTCCTTATCAGAATCACTTCGTTCCTCAAATTGTGACGGCGTTGCCAACAGAACTCAACAACAAGGATTGAAACAGCAGTATCAAAGTAGGATTGGATCGACATGTCTATCAATTCTAATTATATAATATACTAAAAGGAGTACTCCTCTTTCTATTTACCTAGACTCAAAACACTGTGAATTGAAGCAGTGTAATGGCAGCTCAACCCTTGCCACAAAGAGTTGCAAGGGCAGCAGAGGAGAGGTGGAGTTGTCTTTTTACTAGGATGCATTTGGCATTGAAGGGATGATTGAGGAGACAATGGTCACTTTGAGTTTTGGTTGGGCTACCCTCGGGCGTGAGCCACCCCACGCCCCCACGTGAGGACACCCGACGCTTAGGCCGACCTGCCCTTGCGCTAGGTCGTGCCCGGGCGCCACATGGCGCTAGGGCTGGCTTGCCTTGCCCTGGGCGTGAGCTAGGCCAGCGCCCCCACGCGGGGACACCTAGCGCTTGGGCTGCCTTGCCCAGGGCGCATAGTCGGACCCGCGCGCCACGTGGCGAGACCTAGACGCGTATTAATGCTTTGAATTATGATAAAAATAAAAATATTTGTATCTCAAATAATAATATTTTTGATATTAATGCTTTGAACTATAATAAAAATAATAATATTTATAACACAAATAATAGTATTTTTAATATTAATACCTTCAATTATAATAAAAATGATAATATTTATGGCATAAATAATAATAATTTTTAATTTTATCCTTCAAATCAACTATATGATTTTTCCTTGATGGTAATAACATGTTGGACCTAGACGCGTCCACACCCAACCCCACGTTAGGTCTGGACATGATAACGTCTAAGTCCATGTTGGACACCGGACGCGTCCACACCCAACCCCACTTTGGACCTAGACGCGACTGGGGCCAACTTCAGGTTGGGTCTGAACATGTCTGTGCCCAATGATACAACCATATTATTCGATAGTTTCACCCTAGTGTTTTACCTATGTTATATATATAAAATGCATTGATATTTTTTATTTTATGTTTTGAAGGCACTTTTGGATGAAAGATGCAAAAAAGAGTAAATTAAAGGTAATTAACAGATTTGACCTTCAGTCGATGTTTTGTGTAGAGCGTGAGCTCTAGAGGTCGAAATGAAGTGATTCTAGCGGCATTAAAAAGCTAACATTCATACATTTCTGGAAATTTAAGGCAAGAAAATAAAATAAAAAAGATCATGGAAATCGCAGCCTTCAAAGTCAAATCTCGCAATCTGTCAGTGTTGACCTTCAGCCATTCTGACTTGAATATATGGAGTTACAGAAGTTCAATTGATGCAAACTCAATTTTATTGGATTCCTGACTCAAAGATCTATCAACACTCCAAATTTCAGCAAAAACAGATGTCATATAAGGGAGATATGAGTTTTCAAATATGACAACTGAATTCTGCTAGCAAATAGGTTTCGTGAATAAACGAATCCAAATTACGTTCCGAAGCATCTAAATCGACATCCAAATTTTTATTTCAGCAATTTAGCTCCTCTAAGTCAAAGCTTGAAGATTTCATGTAAGGCTATTTCTTATTTTTTAGAAAAATAGTTATTGAAGTAATTAAATGTAAACTGTCTATTTAAAGGAGGATTATTTTGTAAAATAGAGACTAGGATTTCCTAGGATATAAAAAGAATGAGAGAAAAAAAGAGGGAAGCCAGCCAAGAAGAGAAAAACACCCCCTTCCTCTAAGAAACCCGAAATCATGCATTCCTCCTTCTGTTTGATTAATTGCTGAACAAACATGAAGGCTAAACTCTTTTTCTTGGTTGGAAGGACACAGAAACCTTCAGATTTCAAGAACTGTGAGAATTATTTTACCTTTTCTTTCCAGTTTATATGATGAATATGTTTGTTCTCCTATGCTTATTTTTTCTATGATTGTTTATTTTAATTGCTAGAGCGGACTCTAAGTTATTATTGTAGACAATCTATTGCTAAATTTGATATCAAAACCGGAGTTGTGGTATACGAACTTGTGAAGCAACTGAGTTTAATAATTGTGGCGGATCTACGTTATTAATCTTAGGGAGAACATTCAATCAAATCAAACATAGACTGCGTACAATTATATTTTCTTGATTAATCAACTTATCTAGTTCTTAAGGCCGCCATTGAATTAAATTACTAGTGCGGAACAATCGTGGTTGTTTGATGGCTAGGGTTAGCTATACGGCGAATCCGTTAACTAACCAATGTTAAGAAGAGATAAATATTCGGAATATAAATTGATGTTTCGTTTCCATGATCGGCTTCCGATTTACGTAAGTGGACGTTTACTTGTGACCAAGGTTTGTTCTCTTGATAATTTTCTAATTTTATTTAATTTCACTTGATAGTTTTTTGTTTTCTTTTGCTTTAGCTTAGATAATGTCCAAACCCCCCCAAATTGCATATCATCTAGCATAAAAATATGACTTGAACCTTCCTTGTGTGATCGACCCCTTATTTGCTCTATACTATCTTGTGTGTTTTGTTTTAAGCTAGGATAATTAATTTGTGCGATCGCGACATCGCAACACCTAACCACATATTGGTCTGGACAAGTCCCCGCCCAACCCCACGTTGGGTCTGGACGCGACTGTGACCACCTCCATGTTGGACCTGGACGCGTCCCCGCCCAACCCCAAGTTGGGTCTAGACACGACCACACCCACCTCCATGTTGGGCCTTGACGCATCCACGCCCAACCCCACATTGGGAATGGTCGTGACCGCGACCAACTCCATGTTGGTCCTGGACACATCCCCGCCCAACCCCACGTTGGGCTTGGACGCATCCGTGCCCAGCCCAGATTGGGTTTGGACGCATCCCCGCCCAACCTCACGTTGGGTCCGATCAAGGACTACGACCAACTCCAGGTTGGCCCGGGACGCGTCCATGCCCAATCCTATGATGGGCTGGACGCGACGGCGCCCAACCCCACGTTGGGCCTGGACGCTATCGCGCCCAACTCCACGTTGGGAATGGCCGTGACCGCGACCAACTCCATGTTGGTCCTAGACGCGTCCCCCGCGCCCATCCCCATGTTGGGCCTGGACGTGACCGCGCCCAACCCTACGTTGGGCCAACCCCTTGTTAGGCCTGGACGCGTCCACGCCCATCCCCACGTCGGTTTTCTTAATATATTAATGTATTATAAATATTATTATTTTTATTATAATTAATAGTATGAATATTAAAAATATTATCATTTGTGTTATAAATATTATTATTTTTATTATAATTAATATTTATAATAAAATAATTAATAAAATTTTTTAAAAATATTATTATTAATATTAAAAAAATATCATTTTTGTATTATAAATCTTTATAGTATTTTTTATGAAAATAAAAAGTAAGCCCGCCGCATAGCGCGGGCATCCAACTACTAAAAACTAAAAGACATGCAGATATCCATTGGAATTCAATTATCCTCTGTATACATTTCCATTATTTCTGCTAATAAAACCTATGTTCTCAAAATACCTTTTGAGCTGAAGGACACATACTTCCAACACCATATTCCATTTACAGACCAAGTGAGATTCAAGTGGAAAGGCGAAATCTAATTTTCAACAAGAAAATTTTCTAAAAGAAGGTTAGAAAAACAGGTACAACAAAGGCACTTAACAAATGAAAGAAAACACACAACACTTATGATTTTTTAATGCATAATTTCATATTAAGAATGTTGAAACACCATGAAGCTATGTGAAAGAGAAATTCATTTGGATTCGATGATTCAACTAAAAGTTTTATACAAAAAAGAGTATAATACTGCAAGGATGGAATACAGATTTTTAGATTACATAACAACTCATAATCCATAATGCATAGACAAAAACAAAAAACACAAGCAATAGCAGACAACTGACAAAAGCATGTGCATATACACTGAAGATATGATACTGTACAAAGGATTTGATAAACTTATGTGATGCCATGGTATAATTTCCAGCACATACCTCCACTATTTAAAAATAGCTGACAATATCTGATGTGTTGCTTTCATCCACTCGAACCCCTCTAAAGAAACTGGTCCATGTACTTCTAACATAAAGTGAATTTCTTTTTCAAATTTAAGTTCAATGAGTACATCCGAAACCACCACAAATTGATAGCCAAGTTAAAAATAGAATCAAACATATAGCCACGTCAATAGCTAGAACAATCCTTACTTGGCGCCACCACTTCTTTCGAATGCTTTGAGAGCTTGATCTAATCCTCATTGAACCCAAATCCTTTTGTAGCGATATTGAAGAACCTACTCCACCTTGATTATTGGAATCCAAAGTAGCTGAATCAAGCTTAGCCCCTCTATCAGTAGAATTTCTATGCTCTTCTAACTCAATATCTCTTATTGTAATAACATGATCCTTTGACTTCCTTTTATCTTGCTTATTTGATTTACCTAACAAAGGAGCTTTGGTAGAATTGACAACTTCAATTTGTTCATATGCATTAAGAGGTGATGGAGAGAGGCCTACATTATCAGATGAGGAACTCTCACCGGCCCCATCATTGCAAACAACATGCTCCAATGAAGTTATCAAGCTACAAATAACAGGCACTAATTGTTCTTGTACATTGATCGAGTTCATACCAGAAAAACTTCCTCTAGAACCTTTTCTAGCAACCTTTTTGAATTCATCTCTTACATGCTCTAGAAATTGAAGTACACTCGGGTGTCCAAGACCCTCATCAACAATTGTAAAATAAACAGAACCATCTTCTATCAAAAACCCAAAAGTTTTTTTAGCAATCGTCTCAAAATACCACTTGTGGTAAGAGGGAGTGCTTTCCAAGCACAATGCTGCCGAATTCTCAATCTCATGGTCTCCCCTACTATACACATACAAGGTGCGATTACCCCTTGCAACACAGCAGTAATGGACAGTACTGTGCATTGAACTCATTTAAATGATACCAAAAACTAATCTACAAAAATCCTTCTCTTGAATAAAACCTTATGAGCTTCCCACCAAAATAAGAAGCAAACTATCTATTTCTCTCTCCAACTTGTTTCGACTTAAACAAGTAGTTGGTTTTAGCAGCACACAATGGAGTCCAAAATCAGTTCTCAAACATCTAAAGAAATGCAATTTGGACAAACATAACCTGCGTAAATTTCTCAGTCAAGGAGGCAAGCAATAACAAAATCAGCTAAGTATTTCAAAGTAAATAAAGATGTCCCTCATTCCTATCTTCAAACCATCAAAATCAGCTAACAAAGCTTCCCCCAGTTCGAGGTACCCTGCAATGAAGTCACCAATCATATTATCATCTGATCAAGATTTAGCGAAAACCCAATAACATAAATGAACTCAAATTTCATTTAAGCCAACACCACAAAAGATTGGCAAACCCAGATTACACACACAAACAATTTGACCAAAATCCAACCAAAAATTTCAAGTCCAAAGATCCAGCCCAGAAAAGTTGAATACTTATATCCAACCATAATTCACTAAAATCAAGCTCTTCTTCTATTTTTCCAGTAAATCAAAGGATTGAAAAAATAAAAGCAACCCCATGTAAATCATGTCAACTAGAACTACAATTCTGAAAAAAATTATTGTTAGAAACTAAACAGACCATACAATCTAAGACTTTGTGGATAAACATCGTTTACCTATGAAATAAAGCTGAAGGAATGGCAATGGCAACCCTTCGCACAGACGAAAGAGGTTTTAGTTTGGAAAGATGAACTGAAGAAAACAGACAATTTTATAAAGAAAGGATTTGTTTTTTAAAGCAGTGGAGTTAGCTTGACAGTTTGACCCAATCACTTTGCAATCTACTCTGCTGCTGTTATTCTATTGCTTTTATCAAACATTAATTTATTGTATCTTATCTTACAAATACTTCAAAACTTTTTAGAACATAAAAAATACATGGACTCAGTCCAAATTATGATGTTTCAATAAATTTAGTGTGTGTATATATATATATATATATATATATATATTATCATAGATAAGATATCAAAAGGATTGTAATTTAAAAAAAAAAATCTCAGATTTTAATCATTGACTTAAGATAAAAAAAAATTTTAAAACAAAAAAAACAAAAGGTCGAGTCAAACCTGATAAACATACTAATTACCCGAGATAAATATTAAGATAACTCTATAAAAAAGGTAAAAAAAACAAAGAATATCAATTTTTTAAAATAAATTAATTAAAAAAACAAAATTCTTTTAGGTATTGCCTCAAATTAAATATTAGAGGATAAAATCAATAAATTTGATTTATAAAAAATAAAATTCCTTTTACATAAGCAAAATTTAACAAAAACTCAAAGCAACTCTTATTATTTTAAAAAGAAAGGTAAATCCTATAGAAAAAGAGTAAAAAAGAATGTTAAAGGATGAAATATGAAAAGAAAAAAAGAGCTTAAAAAACACAAGCAAGCTTGAGTAAACCTTATAAACCCGAGTTAAACTCTCACATACGCAATCCATTAAATTTTTGACCCGTGCTCAACCCAGGAGCTCAACACCTAAAAAAATAAATGTTGAAGGATGAAATCAATCAATTTAATTCAATTTAAAAAACAGAATTCCTTTAAAAAAGCTAAATTCAACAAAGACAAAAAAAAAAACCAAGAATGATGAAATTGCTAAAAAAAATAAAAAAAAATGCTAAAACCATCTAAAATAAAAAATATATAATTAAAAGAATAAAAACCAAATCTGATAGATGAAAATATTAATTGTGGATGAAATTGAAAACAATTCTTAATTTAATAAACAATTCTAAATTAAAAAAAATTGCAACAAAGAGAACACATACAAAATTGAATAAACCTCTTAATTTCATAAAGTATTCTAAATTTTAAAAATTGTAATAAAGAGAATATGGATGAAACCTTAAGTACAACAAACTTTAGGAGTTGATTTGATTTTTTTTTTAATTCCAGCACGGAAATCAAATAGGAGAGAGGGGAAAAAAATAAAAAAAGGTCACATGTGCCACATCGACCACTATAGTGCTACACATGCCGCTGATCCACGGAGGGGACACTAAAATGCTTCGGAAGCCACCCTAGAATCACGGATTCGGCTACCAGACGACCCCATATATGTCGTCAAAAGGTGGATGACACTATTTAGTGCGATGTCGCAGTTACACAAATTAATTATCCTAATTTAAATAAACATGATAATAAAGAGCAAGCAAATGGTCGATCCCACAAGGAAGGTTTAGTTAAGATTTTTATGCTGGATGATATGTAATTGGGGGGAGTTTTGAGGTTATCTAGGCTATAGCTGAACAAAACAATCAAGCTAAATTAAATAAATTAGAAAATTATCAAGAGAACAAATTTTGGTTTCAAGTAGACGTCCACCCACATAAATCAGAACCGATTATTGAAACAATACATCAATTTATATTCTGAATATTTATATTTTCTTAATTTTAGTTAGTTAACCGATTCGTTGTATAACTAACCCTAACCATCAAACAACGACAATGTCCGCACTAGTAATTTAATTCAATGCCAGCCTTAAGAACTAGATAAGTTGATTAATCTAGACAACATAACTACGCATAATCTATGCTTGATTTGATTGAATGTTTTTCCTAAGATTATTAAAATAGATCCGCCGCAATTATTAAACTCAGTTGCTTCATAAGTTTATATACCACAACTTTGGTTTTGATAGTAAACTTAGCAATAGATTGGTTAGAATAATAATTTAGAGTTCGCTCTAGCAATCAAACTAAACAATCATATAAAATAAACATAGAAAAACAAACATACTCATCATATAAATTAAAAAGAAAAGGTAAAATAGATCTCATGGTTCTTGAAATCTGAAGGTTTTTGTGTCCTTGCAACTAAGAAAAAGAACTTAGCCTTGCATGTCTATTAAGAGACTAATAAAAAGAAAAGATGAATACATGATTTCGGGTGTAGGAGAAAAGGATGAGTTTTTCTTCTCTTTCTGGCCGCCCCCTCTTCCTTTCTCTCTTTCTTTTTATTTGATAGGAAACCCTAATCCCTCTTTCCTACAAAATAGTCATTTTCTAAGTAGACAATTTGCATTTAAGTAGTGCAATAACTATTTTTTTTTTTAAAAAAGAGAAATAGCCTTGCATAAAATCTTTAAGTTTTGACTTTGGACTTGGAGGAGTTAAATTGCCGAAATAAAGACTTGGATGTCAGTTTGGATGTTTTGGAAAGTAAATTGGACTTGTTTCTTCACAAAACCTGTATGCTGGCAGAATTCATGTGTCATCTTAGAAACATCATATCTCTCTCATATGAGCTCGTTTTCTACTGCAATTTGGTAGGTTGTTATTTCTTCGAGTTAGGAATCCAAAACAATTAAGTTTGTATCAAATGAACTTCTCTAGCTCAAGATATTCAAGTCGGAATGGCTGAAGATTAACACTGCCAGAATGAAAAATTTGTCTTTGAAGGCTGCGATTTCTATGCTTTTTCTCTTTTTATTTTTCTTGACATAAATCTATGGAAATGTACAGATGTTAGCTTTCTAATGCCACTAGAATTTTTTCATTTCGACGTCTAGAGCTCAAGCTCTAGATAAAACATCGATTAGAGGTCAAATCTGTCAATTATCTCTAATTTACTTCTTTTTTAATCTTATATCCAAAAGTACCTTCAAAACACAAAACAAAGAATATCAAGACAATTTATATATAAAACATAGAAAAAAATACTAGGTAAATATGAGTAAAACTATCAAATAATATGGTTGCATCACTATTTAACTTATTGTTTTTCTTCCTTTTTTAATTTTCTTATTTACCAAATTACCCTATTACCTCCAAGGACACCCAATAACTACCAAACAAAACAATTGTTTTTAATTTTCAAGGGTAATAAAGTAACTTACTTGTTTAAAAATAAAGTCAAATACTTAAAAGCCCCTTGAACCAAGTGAATTTTTTTTTATCTTTCGAGGGCAATTAAGTAATCACACTATCAAAGAAAACACATAATTATTGTCTAGCCCCTTCTCTTTAAGTAATGATCAATGTGTCCTATGAAAAATACTATCATATCCCTAGATCCAAGGCATCCTACTTTGTCCATCAAAGAGTAAAATCAGTCTTTCACTGTTGATTCGCATAATGAAAGACGAATGACTTTTAGTATAGAGTGTATTTATTTATTTATTAACTATTTAAACTTTTATACTTTAGATTTTACAAACCAATCCATGCATCATAGTTTTAATGACATTATTATTATTATTCTTATTCTTATTATTATTATTATTATTATTATTATTATTATTATTATTATATGAGCTATGAATTAATTCATGCTTTAATCTTCTTCTTCTTCTTCTACCTTTTTTTCTTTTTAATTTAATGCCCTTTGAACATTACACATGTACATATACAGGAAACACTAAATTAAAATTCAAGATTATTATTTTTGATTTAATATTCATAACGAGAGATAATATGAAAATATTTGTATTGCTTAACCTGTAAGAATAATGTTTAAAATTTAATGTAGAAAAATATATTTTCTAATGAGGAAAATTAAATGTGCAATAAAAATTAACTTATTGTCCATGTAATTTCAAAATAAACTTGAATATTAAATACAAGAACAAAAATTGTGAAATAATTATTGAGATTTTTTTATTAATAAATTAGAGATTTTAAAAAAAATTAAAATTAGATCAACTCATGATAAATTTTGTTTAAACATTATCAAATTTCAGAATTTAGAATTCAGTTTTCGATAAAATTAAGACTAGTTTAAGCATTATCAAATTTCAAAATTCTGTTTCCATTGAACAAGAAATAATGGAAATTTATAGTTAAGTTATTATTAAGAAATGTATAAACTTTTCTAGAGACAATAACGTAGTGTTTGATATTGCGGTAGTAATTGTTTTTCAAAATACTTTTCGCTTAGAAATATATTAAAATAATGTATTTTTTTATTTTTAAGATTAGTACATCAAAACGATTCAAAACTATAAAAAATATTTTTTTAAAAAAATCATATTTTCAGCAAATGCGTAGCCAACCGTGTTGCCAAACAAGTTTTAAATAGTGAACATATGTAGTTAATTGATTATTAAGAAATTTCCTATATGAATGTTGCACTATATTTTCTTAGAAAAAATATTTTGGGTAGTAGTTGTTCAAGATAAAAACTGAACAATTTTAAATTCCAATCAAATGATACCAATTGTCAATTAGATACAAGTTTCTTATTTAAAAAAAAATCAAAACAACATCAATTAAAAAAAATTAATCAAGTTTTGATTAGGTAATGAGTTAACTCATTAGGTTGATTGGGTCACACTAGGTTAATTCAAGATTGACTCTTTTTTTTACACCAAGTCTAAAAAGCTAGTTGGTCGATTTGTAGATTAACTGAGTTTTTTTTCCACATTAGCACAACGACAAAACTTATTTTCCAAACTAGTATAGTTAGGAAAATAATTCCCACAATAACACACAAACAATGGTGGCATATAAGTATATGCACCACCTATAGATCACACATATACTATATGCACGACCTATTAAAACCCCATTCTCCTTTAGTCTCAACCATTTTAGCTCCCTTCCCAACAACATAGTCACAAAAACAGCAACAATACATCAAGCAAACATTTTACAGAATCACACCAACAACTAACAAAACAAACTAATTTCAATAGTAGATAAATTTATACTTATAAAAATGAATTACAATACCAAAATAATTAATTAATTTCAATTCAATTACAAATTAATTAAATTACATAGTTAAACATCTAACAAGTTAACCCATTGATGGACCTACACCATCAGAACCATAGGCATGTCATCATCGTGTATGATAAACACGATCATCATCCTTTATTGCACTATCCAAACATTGAGCCTCCCCAACCTCCTCAAGTAAAGAAAGGCACGATGAGAATCAAGTATTGAAAGCACCACACACAGCATCGTCGGTAGCATCACGAGCTGCAACCACTTAATAGGATTGTGAAAATATTATATTATCATTTTTAATATATAAATAAGAATTTTATTACATGTTAAAAAAAAAATATTCCATACATACCAATCTATTATATCTTGGTGCATGATGCTAATAATTATCTGAATTACATGGCAGTTGACGCGGAATATCACGTGCATATCTCATAACACGCTCTCATGGTAGTGTTATGAATCGCCTTGTTATGTTCATGTAAACTTGACAAAAAATTAGTCTTTGGTTGACTTATGCTAAGAAGAATTGAGGGACATAGATCGACCAACTTTAGAGAAAAATCTGGAGGAGGAGGACCGACCTATTCCAAGGGAGAATTGGAGTAGTAATTAGCCCTAAAATAACCAAAAAGAGAGATAAGAACAGCCTTAACCAACACCCAAACACCCCCATCTCATTTAAGAGGGGGTATAAATGCAAGGGAGAGAGAGACGGTGACCCTTCCTCTCCTCAAAGTCTAGTTGCAACTCTGCTGGAACTGCCCCTCTCTTAAAGAGAAAACTAAAACCGACCAGCTATATGCCAATCTTCTTGGTTGCTAAGTGAGAAAAGAGTTATAGGGAAAGAAAAGTGATAAAAAACATGGAGGAAGAAGGAGCCTAAATCTCCTCATAGAACTGGCAGCAACTATTGTTGTAGCACACACTCCTTCTCAAGGAGAATACTGAACCCAACTAGCCTGCATGCCATTATTCTTGAGTGTTGAGTGAGAAGTGAGTTAGGAGAAGGAGAGAAAACCAAAAACATGAAAGAAAGAAAAGCCTAGAGGGTCGGCTGGACAACAGGAGAGGGGAATCGAACAAAAAAAAGAAGAACAAACCACCGAACCTTACATTAGGACTGCCCAAAATCTTGAGGTAAGGGAAGAACATCACCTCCTTATTTATTCCTTGAAACTTCGGGATAGAAAAAAGGAAGAAAACCTCAAGAGAATGGTTAGGGTTCTTACGTTTATGACTTATGAGAACTAGAGGGAAAGATTAAGGTGAATGGGGGGCTGAATGGGGGACATAATTCCAGAAATATTAATAAAAAAATGAATGAATTTGAATACATAAACATAGAGTAAGAGCCGACCAAATTGACGGGTTGGACAATATGAAACTGTGTGATGAAATGTGTCATAACCTAAAAATTGATTTTTTGCTTTTTATTTATTTTGATTTTTTTGTTATTTCTATTTCTATTTTTATTTTTTATAAATAAAAAGAAAATGAATTGAAAACAATTAAATGAATAAAAAATGTTTTTGAAATTTGGGTCAAGACAACACAAATTGAAAGTTTTAAGGGTTTAATCATGTTGGATTTATGACCTTGAAAGTTAATATTAGAAGAAATTGAAAGAATTAACAAGTCTGAAGATTCAATTAAACTTTGATTCGGTTTAATTAATGATATCGGGAGTTTAATTGAAGAATTGATAAGTTCGGGGACTTAATTAAGCTTAGAATTAGTTTAATTAATGAAATCACGGGTATAATTGAAAAACTATTAAATTTCTGAGCTAATTAAGGTCAAAATTACAAGTTATTAAGGTCCAGAGACCATCTTGTATAAGGCACAACAATTCTGCCCAGGGACCCGATTAAGAATTGTTGAAACTTGGAGGACTAGATTGAAACACTGCCGCTCAGTCTAGAAACGACGCTGTTTTTCATTTTTGGCCATCGTCTTCTTCCTTTGAAAACAAAGAAAACTCCCTGCAAAAAAAGAAAAAAAGGAAACATGCCGATCAGACCACCCATGCGTGCAATGATTGATCTCCACGATCGCCATCACCACCTTACCAGACCGTTCCCACCATTGGCACGTCATAGAGACGGGGAAGGCACCACCACCCAGGCCCCTGCAATGGCAGGACTCCGGGAGTCCGAGTCCTTGTCAAACACCAACGCCCAACAAAGCCTTATCCTCCTCCTAGGAAGGAAGAGGCGGGCTAAAAGACTACCACGCACGGTCCCTTATAAATACCCAACAAAGCAGCCATAACGAGTAGGGATGGAAAAAAAAAGAGGGGAAGCAAACATGGGAACGAATACTAGGGGAGAGAAAAGAGAGTAAATTCACTTGACTAAAAAAGAGGCACAAACCAAAAGAACAGAAAAAGGAAAGAGGAGGAGAAGGCCGAAGAAGAATAGTGGAAACTCCAGAACCACAAGCCAAGAATCAACAACACCTCTCGCCAGCACCGAACGTAGGCAAGCCTCCATTTTCCCCCTTCTGGTAATTTAATTGCATAGACACGTGAGCAAGCGTGCGAACCCACGCACGCTTGCGGACTGCACCACCAACCCGTTATTGGGGTCCGAACCCGTAACCGGGCCGGGTTGGTTGGGTGTAGCCTATCCCAACTTAAACAAAGAAAGAGGTTGGGCCAGGTCTGGGTCTCATGCCTAACCTATATTTGCTAAGGGTGTGTTTTACAAAACACACGTTTATGCCCTGACCATAATTTTTATATCACTTCTATTTTGATATTTGGCCAAACAAACCCCTTTCAATAATAGAAAATTCTCAAAATATTTATGGACCTTCGTGGGGTTATTTGTAGACCCATCGCACATTGTTTTATTTTTTAAATTTTATTTGCATTTTGTTTTTTTCTTTCCTCGCTATATGCTTTATCTGTGGAACGTACTATTAAGTGAAAATCTGTCGTGCAATACTTCTTTTAGGTTTGTCTAAAAAGAGTAAATATAATAATAAAAAAAGATAAACAAAAAGAAAAAGGCATAAAAAAAATTGTTTCTTCTTCATTAAAAATTCAAAAACTTGGCGAACTTATTCATTGATGTTAGAGTTAGGAATATCAATTTTTTTTTTGGGTTTGTACAATATTTACCAATGCCAGAGTTAAAAATATTCATAGGTATTGTTCACTAATGCTAGAGTCAGGAACATGATAGGAAGAACAAAAAAAATGAGGAGAACAAATTCTTAGCAATTTTAGACAAAACAAGCAATGCAACCTGTCTTAGGTAGGATGCTTAAGGGGTGATAACATCTTTCTTTTCGCGTAACCAGTCTCGTACCATAGAATCTCTGTTGATCAGTTAGGGTTTCTAATGATCATAATACTAGGTGGTGACTTCTTGAACTAGACATTTTCCTCCTTAAGAACAAGATACTAGATATCTGTTTTTTTTTAAGATTATTTTTAATCGGGCGGCGCGATGTCTTAGGATGTGACAAAATGCATAATTATAACCTTGTTTGACTCTTAAAAGCATGCTTAAACAAAACAAAGAATGTATGTTGATGATTAGTGTTTTGATTTTCACTTATGATTAATGAACTTACATGAAATGTGAAATGAAGTGATGAAGTGCATGGATTGCGATATATTTGGATTTCTAAAACATGTGCTGGAATGAAATTCATAATGATGTTAACGCCTTGATTTTGTTATGAGATTGATGAATTTATACGAATATGAATCAAGTGAATGGAAATATGGTTGTGACATGTTGTTGTGATTATTCTTGTGATAAAAATGATGAATTGCATGTGTAAACTTGGGAGAAACTATGGTAAAGGTACATATGGAGATGTTGTCTTTGTGTTACTTGGTAATGTATGATGAATAGAGTGTGATTGGTGACATTCTATATTCAACTGGTTTGGGATATATGTAAGGGGAAAAGCGTAGCGTAAACTTTACGCTTACCAAAGGGAGAAATTAAAACAAAAAATGACTTAATCGTCGCTGGCGATTTCTAAATCGGCAGCGACAAGGATTGTGTCTACGATGATTTTGGATTAGCAATGACTCAGTTTTCATTAACGATTTTTAAGTCAGCAATAGCTTATGTGTGTTGATGACTTCAGTATCAATCATAGAACTGGATCGCATTGACGATTTTTGGGTCGGTAACGACTCAATTTTCGTCAATGATTTTTGAGTTAACAATAAACTAAGTACGTTGACGATTCCTTGCATCAGCCATAGGACTGGATTGCGTTGATAATTTCTGAGTCGGCAACAACCCAGTCTTCGCTGATGATTCTATGTCATCAACGACTCAATTTTTGCTGATGAATTCTAGGTCACCAGTGAATCAGTTTTTGCCGACGAATCCTAAGTCACCAGCGAATCAGTTTTCATTGACGAGTCTTATGTCACCAGTGAATCAATTTCCATTAACGAGTCCTGTGTCACTAGTGAACCAGTTTTCATTGACGAATTCAGTGTCACCAGCGAACCAGCTTTCACTTAGGATTTTCTGCAACAGACTTCCATATCATAAATGACTTAAATGCTTGTAACGACTTCATCATATGATTGTGTAATATGTGGAACACTTGAATGTGGACATGTGTGTAACAACCTTGATTTTCTATGTCCTTTTCCATGATACATTGGAAATTTTCAGGTAATTTGTTTTTTATACAGGTTCCACCAAAATTTCGGTAGAGTCTCCCCTATAGTAGAAGGTCCCAAGTTATCGACAAAATCATATTACACTTCTAATTTTATTTCACATCCATATCCAATCATCCTGGATCTTAACCCAACTCATCATCATCAACACCACACATCTTACATCATATAATGTAATTCAAGTGAAAGATTCGATTTCAACTATAAACATGCATGGTTAAATAGGTATTTAGAGTTATAAACATTAGATTAAAGTCATACATTCAAATTTACAGATTAATATTACATTTCAAGTTTTAGAAGATAAGTCTCTTAATTTACAAATAATTACATGGTCAAAAGCAAAAGGTAACTAAACCAATATCATTCCTGATGCGAACCTGATGGACCTGAAAATAAAAATTAATGTGTACACATAAATATATAAAGGTAGTAACAAACAATAACAATAAAAGGTAATAATCTCCATGGAATTTCTTTTGATACATAAAATTAGGCATAAACATACATTTTCCATCTATTACCAATATCCATCTAATATCCTATCCCATTTGTCGAGAATAATTTCATCTTGGAAATCTCAACACAACTCAACGATTTTCGAACACCATCTCCTTATAATTCAATTCTCACTTGATACCAAAATATTCATCTCTTGGTATCATTAGCTTATCTCATTACAACTTATCTTTTTCACTTAACCAGGAGTAACCATGCCGATGTTAGTGACACGATCAAAAGATTTGATGTCTTCTCCCAAGTGTAGGAGTGTCGGAGTAATAAATAACCCGGCAAGACCGGGGTCGAACCACATGGAGGTGAACTATATAGAATTATAAATAAAAGAAAAGATTTGAAGAGAGCTTTGAGATGTGTTAATGATGTAAAGATTTAAACAAAGATAAAACAATTGTCAAGGTCAGATAAAACAATGATTGTAAAGATTTAACTAATGGTATTTCAAATAAGTATAATATACACTCTTTTTATTATTTAACTGGAAACCATACACAAAGAAGGTTCTAATCGGATTATAAATTGTTAACATGATTACATTAGTTATCTTATTCGAATAATGCTAATACTTGTAAATGTTGTCAGGTATTCATGATGATAACTTATGTTAACAACAAATCAAGTTCCTTTCATAGCACAGGTGTCGGTTATACCATACAGTTGGGCTATGAAAGTGCCAAGTATTTGTTGTACCAAGGTTTATACAACATAAATCTATATTAACCATTTAACAAGTAAAGTATTAAGAGTGAATAAGATAACAAATACAAAACATGTTAGTATCAAACATTAAAGTCCATGTTGAGTTTATATTATACTTATTCTTACACCATTAGTATAACATTTTCACCTTAACATAATAAACTTAACTAAACATAGTGAAGAAGAGAAATATAAATAAACAAGATAAAAACATAATTATATAAGTATAGTAAAGGAAATGAAAAGCATAAACAAGAGATTAATGAAAGCAAAACTTAAGCATTACAAAAATATAAAGAAAAGAAATAAAGAGCATGATCTTGATCTGAAAACCAAGATGCCTAAATGCATGGCAAATGCCTCCTTTTATAGGCTAAAATTCGGAACTATTGATTTGATGACTAATTGTTGAGTGGGTGACCACCTCTTGACTTGGTAACACTCATTATCTTCTTGTCTACAGAAAACATCATTGCTAACATCAGAATTTAAAAAGATAGTCCCCATGAAAGTTCTAGGAAATTGTCTCAGCTTTCCAACAAAAAAAGGAATCGGTGCATTTAGACTTCTAGAACTCGAGATATGGGCTGAACACTGAACAATATCTGGGCTGCAGGACAGATTCTGACTTCTCCGTTGTTGCTATAATTTGAACTTAAAAACGGCCTTTTTGAATCTTAGACTTTTCATGAAAGTTTTAGGCCTATGTCTTAGCTTTCCATACATATAAACCAGACCTAAATCCAAGTTCTATGGCTCCAGTTATGATCCAATAACTGAATGGTGTTCCAATTTGGACTGAATTAACATCTCTTTTCTAAGCTTGCCCCTCTCTTTGTCTTTTTAATTTCAGTAGTTAAACTCATCAATTAATCCTTTGATTTATGTGATAGGCCTACATTTAAGATGAACATTTACCATAAATTAAAGGTATCTTATAGTATTAGACTTGTTATTATAAAACATGCTTTAGTTAAGGAGTTATTGAGACTTCAAGTGCAAAATGATGATATAAAACCTTGATAAAAATACACTTTTAAGTACGAATTAGTTAATAATCTTTACTAATATCATTAGTCACCCAATTGCACGGGATCGACTAATCAATTAAAGAAATGCCAACACCAATGAAACCCCATCAATACCATTAGCTATCCAAAACTAATCAATGTCATCTGAAATGCTGGAACCAATGGAACCCCATTGATACCATTTGCTATCCAAACCCAGATAGCTAATCAATGTCATCTGAAATGCTAGTAGCAATGAAACCTCATTGATACCATTAGCTATCCAAAACCGGATAGCTAATCAATGTCATCTGAATCTTCGATTCATACCGATCCCCTTTCATTTTTCTTATTAACATCATATGCATTCTAACCATGGTTTCCAAGTGTCATTCACACACATTCTTAGTTATCAAATTATAGTCACTAAGCATCATTCACATAACCTTGATCACCCTCATTACAGTGCCAAGTATTAATTTATGCCCTTTGCCACCCTCATCATGGTGCTAGTTATCAGTGTAATGTATCCTTAGCCACCAACACTATGGTGACCAATTATCTATCATTTCTCCTTCAATCTCCAAGTCATTGTGTATACCCAATCCATACTGAGGTATATAAGATAATTACATCTATTCTAAAGTTATCATGAATAATTTCATACCTATCAATGTAAGGTAATTGTATCCATCCTAATAATAACATAATTAATTTGATACATAACAATGCACGCAAGGTACTTATATTCGCTCAAACATTATCCTAACTAATGGATGTATACTGTTGTATTCAAGGTACTCTTATTCATTCCAATAATATCATCACAAGTTTGATACATATCAATATACGTAAGGTATTCATATTCATTCTAATATTATCGAAGCAATAAAATAATAAATTCTGAAATTTATCAATAAGTTTACACAATTTAAAAAGACAAGGTGCGATGCACCTACCTAATGATACAAACCCTAGTGGAATTTAATGGAATTCGCGACCCCAAGATCAATCTAATCCAAGTTTGTTGAGATTTGAATGAGCTTATCACAATGGAAGACTTGCTCCAAGGCAACAAGACTATAAACCAACTCGATCACAACGCCTACACCTGGAGATGAGCAAACGAAGTATAAATTCACAATAAAGAATGACCAATTCTTTGACGAGTTGAAAGTTCAATCAAGAACCAAGATTGAGCAACCAAAAAGTCGGCTATAATGATGAAAATATCATAAAAAATATGCCCTAAAATTATTCCTAAAGAGTATTTAAATTCCAAGCCAAAACCTTAGTTTCCCTAATGGGTCTCACATAAGCCCAATTTAAATAATAATCAACCCAAGCTAAAAATAGCCCAAACTAATTAAAATAAACAAAATAAACAAGTCTAAGACCCAAATAAAATTTCTCCTCTCAAAATAAATAAAGTTTGATAACCCAACTAATTAAATAAGACAAATTTGTTGTTTCCGCATTTTGTCTGACAGCAGCAAAAACCCAACTTAAAATGGATGGTTCTCTCTCGTCTTAATGAATTAGAAGGTGTTCCATATACCTTTGTAAAGGTATGGAAGTCTAGTTTACAGCCCAACTAGAATCACATCAACATTCGATCAATAGCTCTAGTTATGACCAAAAGAGTAATATAAGGTCAAACTGTCCAAATCTAGTCTTCTTCTCCCAATCATTGTGTAATGGTTTTGGTTCCACCAACAAGAACCTCTTGAACATGAATCAGATTAATCAAGGCTTGCTCTTTATTATTACAAATCCTCTTGAAGTCCACCTTAGCTCATGTCTCTTGAAGAAGTTCATTGAAAGCTTCTTTGAACTTCTTAGCCCTAAGCCTAGTAACTAAACCAACTGGAACCTCCAATGGATCCTTTGATGGTTGGATCGCATCACCTAGAGTATGTGCACGTGCTGCCATTCCATGCAATTGTCCAGTCCCCACAGCTTCCCCTATACCACAAGGGATTTAGTTTTTATCAACAATACAACCACCATCACAACTTCATTTAATTCTCATTCAACTAGTATTCTCAAACTAATCACAAGGAATTTTCTTAGAATCTCATACTCTTACCCATTTTCATGTTCATATTCTTTCTTGTAATTTTGTTATTAAAACCATCACTTAACAACAATTCCAAGCAAAGATTAAAAACTGTCTAATTCCGATCAATTTAGCTTAACCAACCCAGAACACTATCTACTGTTTTAATCATAACTAAAGCTGTAAAACTCAGTTTTGGGCATGATTTGTCTACATGAAAGGCTAAAACATAGAAATACAAATTTTATGAAGAAATTAACTCTAAATTATTTTATTTTAAGGCTCAAAATCAACAATCATAATAACCCCACCTTTATAGCTAAAATTTTAGACAACGAGGATTTTCATTCCTTGGAAATCCTTTTCAACTTCCAACTTATTTTCATGCATAAAAAAAATTATCCAAGGTCATTTGACATCATTAAATCACAAATTTAAACCAATTCTAAAATAAAACATTCAAACAATTTTCCTACCTCTACAATATAGCAAGATTAGGTCAACATAAGGAAACTCATTCCTTTGTAATTTCTCCTATTTTGTTTTTACACACACTATATATGTTATTATCCTTGTTTAGCATTATTAATATTGTTATGGATTAATTGTGCATACTTTATATGAGGGGAAGAATGATTATGGTGTAAGAATAGAAAGGAACATTGCTATATGAACATGTTGATTGAATAAACAGCTATCTTGTTGGTTGTGTAGATATGAATGGAGTGAAACCATGAAGAAATTAAAATGAAAGAAATTTGAAAAATAAAACATATTTAAGGCAAAAACATTTTACTCCATCTTTTTCTATTGACAACCGACCCTCTCTCCTATTTTCTTGTTCAAATTTTCTTGTTAATTTATTGTCTACAAGTCTTTATTCTACCTATAAATCCTTAATCTTGGACAGGTTCTTGGAAATTTTGGTGTCTTTCTCTTGATTTTGCAAGAATGGATACAAAAACTCCCTCCCTTTTCCTTATGGTTGTTGTAGATTTTTGGTGTGCAAGGGAGAGGAGTATTTATACTCTATAATTTTTCTTATTTGCACTTAGGCCCCAACTCCTTTAAGTGTATTACTTTTGCCCCTATATCTTTTTCTTCTTATAATTAAGCTATAACTCTTTTCGTCGTTTCTTATAATTCCACCCCTAATTTTTCTTTGTTTAGTTCATTTTCTTTAATTTAATCCAACCCTCAATATTTCTAGGTCAATTTATAATGCCTTGAAATATTTCATCCGGAAATTTATATCCGAAAATTTCTGAATTCATATTTTTATTTAAACTTGTACATGAATTTCTTCACTTTTATTTATTTTGCAATTTACGCAAATATTTATTTCCCAGGGTTTACACTAATTACTTTATTCAACCCTGGTCATCCCTTATGGATACCATTAGCCATAACTAATCACAATAATCAATCTTGATTATCCATTATGGACACCATTAACCAAGGCTAATCAATTCATTCAATCCCGGTCATCCTTTACGGATACCATTAGCCATAGCTAATCACAATACTCAATCTCAGGTGACCATTACGAACACCATTAGTTGATGCTAATCACTTTATTCAATCTCGATCATCTTTTATGGATACCATTAGCCATAGCTAATCACAATACTCAATCCCGATTATCCATTACAGACACCATTAGCCGAGGCTAATCACTTTATTCAAATTCGGTCATTCATTGTGGATACCATTAACCATAGCTAGTCACAAAACTCAATCTTGATTACGGACACCATTAGCCAAGGCTAATCACAATAGTCAAATCTGGTCATCGATTACGGATACCATTAGCCTAAGTTAATCACAATATTCAATCAACTATTTCATGAGAGATTTTTAGTAATCATAATCAAATAGCAATAATTTTATAAATAAATCATTTCAGGGAATCTATATTATTATAGAAGAGGGTGGAGATCACACTATCTACTCGTCTTGTGAGGTGTCCTCATTCGGTCGAAGGTTTGATCCCGATCACACCGTCTGACACATCAAAAGATCATAAATCAGCATATTCGCATTCAATAATTGCATAAACCAATACCATACATATCCTAAGGATACACATGTTCACATTCAAGTAATCCACATATCATATAGTCATATAATGAAAGTCATCATAACTAGACATTCTTCTTAATTTTTAATATAGGTTACCCATGGAAATTTTAGTGTTTAATTCTTGAGTCTCTTAGTGGGGTTAGGCCAAACTGATGATGGAATCGTCAACAAGGACTAGGTCATTTCTGGCATAAAACTTCATCAACAAAACTAAGTCACTTCTGACATAGAAATCGTCGATGACTGTGAGTCACAATTGACGCATGAGATCGTCAGTGAAAACTAAATCACTATTGACTCAGAAATTAACAACAAAAACAGTCACAACTAACCTAGAAATCATCAAGCAAAAACTGAGTTATGGCTGACGCATGGAATGTCAGCAAAAACTAAGTCAGTGCTGACCTATAAATCGTCAATAAAAACTGAGTTACGCTGGCACATAGAATCGTTAGCGAAAACTAAGTCACTACTGACCCATAAATCATCAGCGAAAAATAAGTCATTGTTGACATAGAAATCGTCAGCAAAAACAAAGCACTGCTGGCATCACTTTTCCCTAGGTTACGTATAAGGTCTATGCTATGCCTTAACCCTTATAACATATTTCAACCTAGTTTAGACATAGACCGGAACCAAATCACATCCAAATTTATGAAATAAAAGTGACAAATAAAGTTCTTATCCCATGACAATAGCTTGCATCCGTCAACATTATTTATGGCAACCTATTAACCATCACCACCCTCTAAGGTGGTCGTAACCCTTATTACTTCTCTTTATGACATACTCTAATTTCCTCAATTATTGGCATCAATTCCCATTCCTTATAGCATGATAACATGTGTTATAGGAATTCTAGTTTAATACATATTACTTAACATGGACAAGAGCAAAAAACATATTCATTCCATAATTTCATCAAGTCCATCACAAGGTTATCAAGCAATATACAATCAAGTCTTAACATCCATATTTTCCAAAGGCTCCCCTAACTATCATTCCATGACCGAACATAGTGTAGTTCACAATCATTTATATTATGTTCTCAATTAGTATCCCAATTCATCAACACAATTTGATAGTAATTTTGCATTGTCGCACGTGTGCGGCGTCGCGACGCTCGTCCACCACTCTAATGGAAAATGTATATGGTGTATCTGTCTATCTGGTAAATATGGAGAGACAAGGAATTCTTATCTCTTATCAGTAAAAATGGAATGGGAGTCGCTACCTAGTGTTCTGGTCACTAGGAATCCTAACTGGTCTCAAAGATCGGGTACGAATCCTAACTGGTCTCAAAGGGAAGGTATTAGCACCCCAACTACGCCCTACCTAAGGTAAGTTGCATTGTTTTGTTGTGTGATAAAATCTAAAGTCTTGTTGTGATTTCTAATTGTCGGTCTGTCTACGGTTTAAGAAAAGTCCTTCTCTGTAAGGAGATCCTTATCTTATCGGGTAAAAACCTAGTTGTTCTATGTCATCAAAAGAACATACCCTTTTAATATCGAGAATATATTTTACGTATAAATTCGTAATCCCTGATACTAAAACAACACAAAATAATTTTTTTTTTGTTTTTGATATTTTGGCCAATGTTCTCTTGACTTTAATAAACTGGTTATTAAAGCCAAAATGCATGTAAAACATTGGTTTTTTAGTGTATGAAAAACACAGTATGATTTTTTTAGCTTTGAGACACTTGGTCATATGCACAAAAATATTTTTTTCAAAATTTTTTTAGTTGACGAAAACCGGGTATTTTAATACCGGATTTGTATTTTTACGGTGTAAAAATATAAATCGATATTAACCAAAATGGATAAAATAAAAAAACACGAGAAAATCACTAATGTTTTTAATTTTTTAATTGGAATAGGCTAGCACCGGCCCAACATAAAAATGGGCCAACACCGGCCCAAAATTATAATTAGCTGGTTACTGTGCACAACACAGTAACCAACAACTCTCAAGATCCGCAAACCACAAAACCATGAGGCCAACAACCGCATGGTACATCAGAGACCAATAAAGCCCCCGGACAGACCAAAAAGAACACCATTAGCATCCGTAACCCTTTATTCTTTGATATATGGGATAAAAGAAGTTATGCCTTTAGAAGTAGAGATTCGATCATTAAGGGTCTTAAAGGATGCAAAAATGGATGAATGAGAATGGGCAAAGCTGAGATTTGAGTAGTTAAATTTGATCAATGAAAAGAGATTGACAACCATTTTTCACTACCAGTTATATCAAAGCAAAATGGCTAAGGTATATAATAAGAAGGTTAGGCTAAGAGTGTTTAAAAAAGAAGACCTGGTATTAAAAAAGATTTCACTAGTATTAGGAGAATATTAGAGTAAATAGGCACCAAACTATAAAGGACCATATATGGTGAAGAAGATTTTTTCTGGAGGAGCTTTAATTTTAACCAATATGGACAAGGATGACCTGCCTAGACCTGTAAACTCTAATATTGTAAAGAAATATCATGCCTGATGTATTTTTTTTATCAATCAATAAAAATTAAAGTTGGCAAAAAATATTTTTGATGTCTTTCTTTTCTTCAAAAACTTTGTATGATCTCATGTTTTCATAAAGGTTTTTGAGAAAATCAAAGTTTTAATACAAAAGCAGAAGTCAAATTGGTGTTTGTTTTAATAAACGAGTTCTGAGAATTCAAGTGATCTTTTAGAAAAGTGACCAGACACTTAAGAACTTCAAATTAAACACCATTAGACAACTTTGAAGCTGAGTTTTAGCTGAATGAATAATGATAATGAGAAACCATTTTGCATGTTCAAATAAAAAAGAAAAGCTTATTGATCCTAAACATACGTGTTTGAAATGAGGAAATGTCATCTTTGATAATCTTTTCACAACACTTAAAAGTATCTTTTGGGATCCCTATTGAGCCTAGTAAGTTTTTCTTGAGAATTAGCCCTAACTATGATCACACCCCACATTAGGGGGAATTGCAAGAATTAAAAAAGTAATCTAACTATATAAAATGATCCTCAATGACTAAAGGTTCCTAAACAAAGTTAGGGACACGAAGAACTTCAAAGAATTCAAAAGTTTTGAGCATACTATACTAAATAGTGAATACGATGATGGTGCTCAAAACCAAATGAAGAAAACAAAGATGAAAAGCCTAAACCTGACACCGAGGGGCATGACAGACCATTTTGCAAATCAATCTTAAGTTTTAGGAATCCATAGACCCAAAAAAAGTCTGGAAACAAGCACTAGTGATCCTTAGTCTTGAAATTTCTTAAACACCTTTTGATCCAACAAATATCATTTTCCTTCTTAACCAAAAGCCAAAGTCTACATTATGTGCTTAATCAAGGTCTTTCTAATCAAAGTCAGGCAATCTGGATTGGCAGGCAACACTTTCCTATATGAAATGAGCTTTTCAATAAACTTTGGTTATGTTTTATTATTCATACAAGCAAAATGAATGTTTTAAAGACTTGTTCTTTCCTCTAAAACCCTCAAGTCAAAACTAGAACCCTTTTGACCAACAAAAACGTGAAACAAAAGTCAATTCACATTTTCACCAAAAAACAAAACAAAAAATTTCAACTCTCGTGAAAATTTGTCTATAGGAATCGCTTGAATTCTTTTTGGAACAAGTTTACTTTAAATTATCTTCAAAATAGTTTTTACGTTTGGAAATGGATTTGAAATTCCAAAACTTTTTCCATGAAAGCAATCCCTTGTAAATAACCAAACTCTCTTTTGCATTGCATCATCCATAAAGAAAACTCAAAATAAACAAAATTGGATAAAATACTTAGAGGCATGATCAGGCTGGGGGCAATCTAAGAAACATAATAAGGCTGGCTCCATGATTCCCTTTCTAGGAAAGCAAAGAATGTAAAGCAAAACCGATGATCTTTGAGGCAATGAGGTATGCAGCTATCATTTGAGGTCATCCCTTTCTAAAGGTCAAGATCACAAGTTGTGACTTAGGTAAGTGAAAACAAAAAAGCCATAGAAGCTTGTTACGATGATCGAAACTTTAAAAAGGGAAGTCTATGAAAAAAAAGGACCTATATTTCTAAAGTATACATGCATATTAATCACAATGCATTACACTTTGATCTCTATAGGGAGTCTAAGGAAAGAACTCTTAAGGACTTGTATTTTACCAGTAATGTTTTTTCTTTTGAGTGCGCCTTTGAGCCCTCATCACCCAAATAGTGTGCTTTTGAGCCCTATCCTATTTCTTTTGAGTGTGCATTTGAGCCCTCATCACCCAGATAGTGCGCCTTTAAGCCCTATCTCTTTTCTTTTGAGTGCGTCTTTAAGCCCTCATCTCCTGGATAGTGAAACTTTGATCCCTATCTTGTTTCTTTTGAGTGCGTCTTTGAGCCCTCATCTCCTAGATAGTGCACTTTCTAGACTTATATCTTTTTCTTTTTAGTGCGCTTTTAAGCTTTCGTCTTCTAGATAGTGCATTTTTCATCCTTATCTTTTTCTGAGCGTGCCTTTTACCCCTCATCTCTTAGATAATGCATTTTCAAGCCTTCACTTCTAACACTTTTGGAAGGATTAACCATTCCTCGATCTGGTAAATCCATAATCTCTCATTTCTTTTTCTTCTTTACAAGCTTGCTATCTAAAGTCCCTTATGAGACTTTCTTCCATAAGCATTTTAAAGAGAGGGCAACTGTAACCTATTTTTAGGTTTGCCCCTAAATTTACCTTTTTCCTTTTAAAAAAATAAAAGTAATAAAAGACTGGCAACTTGGCAAAAGTAGGCTGAGAAGGGTTTCAAATGTATAAAGGAATCAAGCTGAAATTTTGGATAAATTTAGAAGCTCAATCGTACCCCATTGTACCCAAGATTGAAAGATAATAGAAATTCAAGGTTAAATCAAATGATTATCGGATGAATTTGCATAAACATTAAGTTTGAGAACTTAATTAGGCATTTGATAGACCAATTTGATTTAATCATGGGCTCAATTAAAGGTTTAATTAAATTTTAGAATTAATTTGGGTCAAATTAAAAGAATTAATTAAGTGCAAGGATTTAATTAGGTTTTTAATGGGTCAAATAAATTTTATTAGAGACTTAAGCTTAATTTGGATTTAATTAAGAAGACTGATATTTTAAATGATGAAATTTAAATTTTCCAAACTCAATTAAGTGAAATCATGGTTGAAATTGCAAGAAAATCAAAGTTTGGGGGGTCAATTAAGGTCCAAATTAAAGAAATTGAAGACCCATGACCTTTGTGCAAAAGAACCAAGAAATATTAATTCTTCAAGAATTTCATTTTATATTGGGTTATAGACTTATACTATAAGATACGGACCCGGTATTAAAAATAACTAATTTTTGTTTGAAATTTCAATACAAAAAATATGTTTTGTTTTCGTGCATATAGCTAAATCCTAAAGTTTTTTTATGCATATTTCCTAAAAAGGACAAAATCACATTTTTATCATGTTTTAAAAATACAAAATGGATATCATAACCAGTATATGATTATCCATTAGAGTTTGACCAAAATACCAAAAATATCATAACAATTAGTTTGTTATTTGGAGTGTTAGGATTTAAATGTAGACTTTAATATTTGAGGGTATAAAATTACATTGTAAAGTATACCCTCATGTATTAAAGATATAAAATAGGAAATAAATGTGATGCTAAATCTGGACCTTAAAACGTTTACGATTTAACCTAATAAGATAGAGACTTCCTCACAAAAAGTTATTAGAATTGAAACTCCTTTCCAAATCTTGAAGGATGGAATGATAGTGATAGGAAGATGAGTGTAATTGCTTAAAGACAAAGCATTGAAAAAGGAAGTACTACAAGGTGCCCATGAATTGAGACTCGCGACACACCCTCGGAGCACTAAGATGAACTAGGATTTAAAAGAACTTTACTAGTGGCCAAATATGATGAGAGAAGTGGTTGAGTATGTGGCCAAGTAAGAAGTGTGTCAACAAGTGAAAGTGGAACACCAGAAACCAGCGGGGCCTTCGTAACCACTTCTAATATCTGAATGGAAGTGAGAAAATATCACCATGGACTTTGTGTCGAGGTTACCTAGAGGAAAAGGAGGCAATGATGATGTTTGGGTCATTCTAGATCGATTGACTAAGTATATGCTTTTCTTATCAATAAAAATGACAGATTCAGTCGATAAATTGGGAAAGTTGTATGTGAATAAAGTGGTAAGGTTACATGAAGTACCAATGTCAATAGTTTCAGATCGAGACCCTAGGTTTACCTCTCATTTATAGCCAAGTGTTCAACATGCTCTAGGAATAAAGTTGAATTTGAGCATAGACAATCTAAGAGAATAATTTAGATCTTGAAAGATTTATTAAGACCTTATATATTGGAGTTTGGTGGTAATTGGAATAATCACCTACCTCCAAAAGAATTCACCTACAACAACAACTACTAGGCTACAATAAGAATGACTCCCTATGAAGCTTTGTGTGGTAGAAGATGTCGAACACCAATGAGTTGGGAAGAAATAGGGGATAAAAAACTGATTGGGCCAAAATTAGTATAGGTTACCTTAGAAAAGATAAAGATAATAAAAGATAGAATAAAAGTGGCCCAAGATAGGCAAAAGAGCTATACAAATAACAAGAGCAAACTTCTTGAGTTCGATATTGGAGATAAAATATTTTTGAAGTTTGCCCCTTTGAAGCATATGCTAAGATTTAGTATGAAAGGAAAACTAATGCTGAGGTACATTGGACCTTTTGAGGTCACCAAGAGGGTTGGACATGTAGCATATAAGTTAGCTTTGCCTCTATGTTTGGCTAAGATTCAAAATATGTTTCATGTCTCTCTGTTAAGACAAGCTAAAATGGATTCATCCTGGTTTCTGCCACAAGTTTCTCTGGAGATCGAGCAAGATTTAACCTTGGAAGTGAAGCTGGTGAAAGTATTAGATCACAGTGAGAAAAAACTTAAAAGTAAAAAGATTCTTATGATAAAAGTGTTATGGAGAAGCCCTCAAATTAAAAAAAAGACTTAGAAAAGAGAATCAGAAATGAGAAGCAAGTATCCCGAATTATTGGTGAAATGAGGTACGAAGTCCAAATTTCAAGGGTGAAATTTCTTTTAAGGAGGGGAGAAGGTAAAGTCCTGGCTAAAATGGCGTGGGGGTTGTCCATTTTTTTTAATTCCCTGGTTAATAGAATTAATGCCTTGGATAATGGACAATAGAAGAAACTTACTCCCTGGTTAATGTGATTAATGTCTTGGTTAATAGGCAATTGAAAAGACTCATTCCTTAGTAAATTGGATTAGTGCCCTTATTAATGGGAAATTGAAGAACCCAATTGATTTATTAATAGAACATGTGCCTGGTTTGGGCTAGAAATGATGTTGATATGTCTTTAAAATTGTGCTAATGGCATTGATTTGTAAAGATAAGGATATATTAAGAAATTAATTGTTTGATAAATGATTTTGTTAATATATATGTAGAAAATAATATTAAATTATCATTTGAGTATAAAACTGATTGCATTTAATATTAAATAAATTTTTAAATACCTCGCAATATTGTTTTGAGCAATAGATTTATGAATTTATATCTTTTGCTTAATCAAATGATTAATTGGAAGATTGAATACTTCGCTTTGCAATATCATTTTGTATCCATAAATATATTTACATATCTAAGTTAATAATCGATGATGCATCTAAAGTAATTGTTGTTAAAGCATGTTTATTATTTTGTTGCACTCCTCTTGAGACATACCTTTTTAAAAACAAAATTGAATATATATGTCTTGACTTATATTGTAACTAACATACTTGTCACATTATCTGTAATATTTATGGAATAATATAATACTTATTTTATTTTATTGGAGTGAATAATGAAGAAAATGGAAAGTTGTTCTTATGATTAGTTTAAGGAAGTCCCAGATGGTGGGATAAACATTGGAATTATTGTTTAATGGTTGTGAAAATTTTGGAGTTGATAACTTAAAAAAATATAAGAAAACATGCTGGATTTTTAATTGAATATAAAAAAACAAATCTTGTACTTTCAATAATAATATAGGAGGTATACATGGAATGTTGTATAAATAAAATTAGGGAAGTTACATCTCTTTAATTTTATCCCTTTTAAATTTTTTTATTTTTTACATTTGATCATCATTCTTTTTATTGTTATTTATTTGTTTGGAATCATTTTTTTTATTGATTTTGTTTTACGATTTCATCCTCTCTTGTTTTTTTTTCCTATCAAATTTAATCCCTATTTTTTTAACTGGCAAATTTTTTTGCTTTGACAAGTTTTTATTTGAAATCATTTTTTATATTGATTTTATTTTATGATTTCACCATCCTTTATTTTTCCTGTCAAATTTAGTTTTTATTCTTAAAATTGCTGATTTTGTTTTGCTTTGACAAGTTCTAAAAATTGATATTATTAAAGTGGTTCATAATAAAATTCTTGATTGGACCCGAATCCAGAGTTTCATGGATTGTGAATTTTTAAAATTTAACTAGGTTTATGATGTTTACCTGGGTTTGCCTTTTTGCCCCTTTATCTAAGATAATTTTGTTTCCTATTTCATCTTTCAATGTTTATTCAATTGAACAATGAGTTCATTTTTCTCTAACTTGGTTTTGTAGAATTTTTTATTGGTATTGAAAATGACCTCGTTATTTTTTTTTGTTTATCGTTTTTTGATGGGTCTTTTTTTGTTGACTCTTTAAATTTGTATTTTTTTCCCGATCCTTTCCTTAAATATTTGAAATGATTTTTTAAACAATTTATAAGGTTAGAATTCTTTTTCTGTTTCACCCCCCCTTATTTTATTTTTCTTTTCAATTTAGTTCTCATTGTTTTCATTGCTATTTATTTTATTTGAGAGAAAAACTTTGAAATTATTTTTATTTATTCGTGTTTTTCTAGAATTTTTCACTAATTTTAAAAATAACTAGGATTTTCTTGGGTTTTTTTAATTGTTGCTTTTTGTTAGATTTACTTTGGCTAAACAATATTAAATTGGTTAGAAATTGAGCTTCTTCATTTAACTTGGATCTATAATTTAATGGGTTGCGAGTTTGAGACATTTTTCCAGGTTCACAAGGTTCACCTAATTTTTTTAGATTTTTTCCTATTTTTAAAGTTGATGTTTTTTTAAAAAGTTTTATTATTTAACATCTATATTATTAGTGATTAGGCGTTTTTTTGTTCATCTGTCTTATATATGATTTTTTTAACCTTGAATTTTATGTTGTTTCTATTTTTTAAGGTTTGTCCATATATTAGCCTTTTTTCTCTCGATCTTGTTTATGCTCCAAGTTATATTTGGAAAAACAAAATATTTAAAAAGACACTTGTATCATAAAATTATAATATATATATATATATACATTATAATATATATATATATACACACACATATATATTCAATTTCACTACCAGTTTTTTATCTTTTAAAATTTGATCATCGTTTTTCTTATTGCTATTATTTTATTTAAGATCATTTTTTAAAAATGTTTTACAACTTTATCCTCCATGAGGTTTTTTTTTTCCTATCAAATTTGATGCCATGCTTTTTATTGCTATCTTTTTTGCTTTTGCAAGTTTTTAAAATTGATATTTATTTTTCATGATTTTATCCTTCAAAACTAAATTGGTTTTGAATTAAGCTTCTTAATTCAACCCGAGTCCAATATTTCATGATTTGAGAGTTTTTGAGATTCAACCAAGTGTAGGTGGTTTGCTTTATTTTTTTCCTTTTTTAAGCTGATGTTTTTTACCCTTTTTTTTAGAGTTTTGCTTCTTCTTCTTCTTGTTTTTTTTTTTTTAAGTTTTCCTTCTTTAGAGTTAGTCTCGTATTCATGTTAGAGACACCGGTTTTAAAGGTTATTACGGGTTGACTTTGTTTTTTTTTAAAAAAATTATTTATTTTAATTTCATCATTCAACAATTATATATTGAAAATTGTTCTTCGTTGTTTTTTCTCTTTCCTTTCAAGTGGTCCTTTTTTTCTAGCTTTTCTTTCTATTAGGTTATCCAATTTTATGTCCATTATTACAAAGTTTTTAAGTTAACCCAGTTTAACTAGGTTTCTTCCTTGCTTATTAATAATTTTTTCAATTTTGCCCTTAAACATTGGTTTTTCTAAACTCCGAATGGGCTCATGTCAGTATTGTTTACCTCTTTTTTGCTATCAATTTGTTTGTCATTTTATTTGTTTTTGTTATATTTTTTTATTCATGTTATTTAAATTACCAATTGATTCGGTGGCTTTGGTCTTAGATTATTTTCCTTATTATTTTTTTGTGCCGAAAAAAAATTGGACCATCTCACATTGAAGCGCAGGCCACCAATCTAGTTAACTACAACTATTTTTTACATTTAAATATGAGAGAAATAAAGCATGGAGATCAAAATGTAAATGTTAAAAATTACAAGGATCTATTTATATATGAACACTAAATGAATAGGGCATTGTCAATGTGTAAATAATGGAAATGTGAATTTGTGAACAGTAATCACCGTAATTACAATGATTTCATATAATCTTTTAGCATTAATAATAATAATAATAATGATAACAACGAGTTAGTATTGCAATATCCATATCGAACCCAATTTAAAAGTTTTCACTTTAACCCAATTAGACATAAGCCAAACCCGACCCGATCAGGTTTTAGGTATCCATTTGGTATTCATCGAGTCTCCAATGGATATTCATACCCAAACCTAAACCCAAAATCAAAACCATAATGTTTTGTGCACTTGATAAATCTTACATAAAAGTAGTTGGATTTATCTTTTCCTCAAATTATCCAAACATAGCAATTCAAGAGTCATTGGTGTTTGCACTCATCAAATGTATACAACATATAACACTAATAGCCAATATACATTAGGACAAGATGCATTTCAAATACAAGATAAGAGAAGCATTATATCTATTTTCAAATACACTAATAGCCAATATACACCAATAACCTTAAATCTTTTGAGATTTTTTCATAATATCATGCATTATATCTATTTTCTTATACTAGAAAATTGAACATTAAATAAAGAGTCCACATTGCACTCGTCCACTTGATCTACTATTGACATGGTCTACATGAGAAAAAATACATATAAGTAGTAAAATATTATATTGAACATTAAAAATTGAGATTTCATTTTCTTTATGGCAAGAATTCTTATAATAAAAACATATCTCTTTCATTGCAATCAATATCATCAAATATGGTGGCATAATTATCTCAATCTAGTGTCGCTGCATCTAAAATCAATCCATAAAAAAAGTTAGGAATGCACTTCAATAAATTATTAAAATGCATATTACCATAATAAAACATAAACAAAAGTTAGGAATATGATTCAATAGCTTTGAATGACTTTAAAATATTAATTTACCATTACCATTTACCAATTGCAACTAGTTGATAAACCAATAAATAAAAACAAAACAAGCTAGTTTTGTGGTTTGCTATGTCATAAGCATGATCAGTCCATTATTATTATTATTATTTTTTGATAAAGTGCTACTAACATACACAAAAGATCCATCAATAAATAAAAACAAAATAAGCTAGTTTTATGGTTTGTTATGTCAGAAGCATGATCAATCAATACTTCTTCTTTTTGATAAAGTGCTACTAACATATACAAAAGACCCACTTTTTCTATTCTTTTATTCCCGCAAGTCTTTCATTTGATGATTTGATATTGTCCTAAATTGATTCCTTTTCCAGAAGAATTTGATTGCTGAAACAATTTTCCATTAATCAATTTGGAAAAACCGGCAACAAACATACAAAAGACCAAATATAAATTATACTAGTTACATGACCCGCGTGATGCCACGGGTCAATGGTTTTTGCATAAAAAATATCAAAAAAAACTAAGATCTAAAAGTATTAGGTCTTTTTACAAAGATATACCCAAGAGTTTTTGGTGTGGCTGCAACGCCTGACCCAAGAGTAATATTTATAATATTAATAATAACATTAAACTTGCATGACCCAAGTTTAAGTGGGTCTAACTGCAATACCAAACTCAATAGTTTTGGATGTGGGTCTGACTGCAAGATTGTGTCATAAAAGTGTGATAATTAAATAGATTAATTAAAAAAAAACAAAGAAAAAAAAAACCAAAAGGAAGAAAAAAATTAATGAAGAAAAGAAAAAATCTGAATTAACCGGGTTAACCCTTCAAACCAGGTTAACCCGTCAAACCTTGGATTCGTATCGTGAAAGTTTGATAACTAAATAGAAAAAAAAATTGACGGGTTAACACAAAATTAACTGGGCTAACCCGTCAAACCAGGTTAACCCGTCAAACCCGGAATCCGTGTCATAAAAGTTTGATAACTAAATAGAAAAAAATTGAACATTAACAAACTAAATTAAACAAAAAAAAATTAATTAAAAAGGAAAAAAAACAAACAAAAAGGCATCAGCCTTTTCACTGTGGACTACAGTATGATGCGTCCACAGTCAAAGGCATAAAAAGAGCAAAAAAAAGGAAAACTAAAGCATCAGTCGATAACTAAATAGAAAAAAATTTAATATTGATAAACTAAATTAAATAAAAAAAATATTAAATAAAAAGAAACAATAAAAGAAAAAAAACTTATAAAAAGAAAAAACTAATGAAGAAAAAGAAAAAAAATCTAAATTAACTGGGTTAACCCGTCAAACCTGAGATTCGTGTCATGAAAGTCTGATAACTAAATAGAAAAAAATTTAATATCAACAAACTAAATAAAAAAATTAATTAAAAAGAAAAAAAAGGCATCAGCCTTTTCATCACGTGGATCGCACCGTGCAAATCCACAAGAAAGGCATAAAAAAAAAGCAAAAAAAATAAAATTAAAGGTTTCAGCCTTTTCACTGTGGACTGCATACAATATTAAAAGATGAAATCGAAAGAACAAAATTAATGAGGAAAAAGAAAAAAAATCTGAATCAATCGGGTTAACCCGCCAAATTAGGTTAACCCGTCAAACTTGGAATTTGTGTCATGAAAGTGTGATAACTAAATAGAGAAAAGATTTATTATTAATGAAATAAATTAAAAAAAAAAGATTAATTAACAAGGAAAAAGCAAAGAGAAAAAAACCTATAGGAAGAAAAAAACTAATGAAGAACAAGAAAAAAAATCTGAATAAACTGGGTTAAGCCGTCAAACCTAGGATCCATGTCATGAAAGTCTGATAATTAAATAGAAAAAATTTAATATTAAGAAACTAAATTAAAAAAAAAAAGACAAAAAAAAACTAAAAGCATTAGCTTTTTTACTGTGGACTGCACTATGCAATCCATGGTAAAAGGCTTAAAAAGGAAAAGAGAAAAAAAAAAGGCACACGCCACGAGTTAAATTTTTTTTTCTTGCATAAAAAATATCAAAAAAGGCTAAGATCTAAGAGTGTTAGGTCTTTTCTGCAAAAATATGCCCAAGAGCCTTTGGTTTAGCTGCAATGCTTGACCCAAGAGTAATATTTATAATATTAATAATAATATTAAACTTACATGACTCAAGTTTAAGTGAGTCTCGGCCGCAACACCGGACCCAAGAGCCTTGAATGTTGGTCTGGCCGCAAGGTCGTGTCATAAAAGTGTGATAATTAAATTAGATTAATTAAACAAAACAAAGAAAAAAAACCAACAGGAAGAAAAAAACTAATAAAGAAAAAGAAAACAATCTGAATTAATTAGGTTAACCCTTTAAATCAGGTTAACCCGTCAAACCTGGGATTCGCGACATAAAAGTTTGATAACTAAATAGAAAAAAAATATTGACGGGTTAACCCGTCAAGCCCGGGATACGTGTCATGAAAGTCTGATAATTAAATAGAAAGAAATTTAACATTAAAAAACTAAACTAAACGAAAAAAATTAATTAAAAAGAAAAAAAGCAAAAAAAAAATTCTGAGTTAACTCATCAAACTTTAAAAAAAGCAAAACAAAAATTCCAGGTTAACTCGTCAAACCAGGTTAACCCGTCAAACCCGGGATCCGTGTCATGAACAAACTAAATTAAACAAAAAAAATTCATTAAAATAAAAAAACACAGAAAAGAAGCAAAAACAAAAACCCATAAAGGCATAAAAAGCAAATAAATAAATAAATAAAAACAAAAAAAAAATTAAAAACAAAAAAAAAGCGACTTAGCGTTTCACTGTGGACCGCACAATGAAACACCGAACAATTTTAGTATATATTATTAATTAAAAAGAAAAAAAGCAACAAAAAAAAATTCGGGTTAACTCGTCAAACCCGTGATCCGTGTCATGAAAATCTAATAACTAAATAAAAAAATTAACACTAACAAACTAAATTAAACAAAAAAAATTCATTAAAAGAAAAAAACACAAAGAAAAAAGCAAAAAAAAAAAAAAAAAAGCCTATAAAGGCATAGAAAAAAAAAAAAAAAAAAATAAAAACAAAAAAAAATAAAAACAGGAAAAAAAAGAGAGACAGCTCAGCGTTTCACTGTGGACTTGCACAGTGAAACGCTGAGCAGTTTTAGTTTATTGTTAATTAGCATAAAACAATTATGCAAAAAAAAAAAATCAACCTTAGGTGCGATACTATAGTGTAAATCTAGATTGAAAGATGAGAGAGTTAATTAGAGTTGTTGGTATTGCTTACTTGTTATCGATGGATCTAGTCTTAGTTAGATATTAGATAAGAGAGCAGGAGGGAGAGTGATAAAGAAGGGAAGTGTGATTTGTATGATGAGAGAAACCCTCTACTCTTAAGTCGGTTGGAGAGGCTCTTAAGTCGGTTGGAGAGGTAAGTGGGATTGAGAAACCCTATTTTCTCTTTAAATATATAGGTGGGTAAAAATATATTTTTTTAAAACTTTAAGGTTATATTTATAGTTAGGGTCTGGTTTGAGCAGGGTTTCGGGTTGGATAGTGCAATATTCATACCCTACTCAAACCTGACTTTTCAACTTCGAGTATTACCTAAACATGAATGGGAAAAAAACTCATATCCATTCGGGTAAATTCTGGTGGGTAACCATCAAGTTCGAGTGAAATTGTCATCGCTATTAGTATTAGAGTAAATTTATAAATCAGTCCCTCTAGTTTCTCAAAAAGAATTAAATAGTCCTTTTAATTTAAGTAATAATAATCAATAACTTGATCGGTGTTGTCAATGCTTGATTTAATATTTTTTCGTTAATCTTTCCATATAGTTTATTTTTATTTTTTTCTATTTCTTAGAAAATAAAATAAATTGAAAAACAACATTAAATGGGTGAAAAAAGGGATCATTTTATAAATAGATTAAAAAATATAGGGACTAATTAATTATTTTAATAACTAGAGGGTGAAAAGGGATCAATTTATAAATAGATCAAATTATAATTTACTCTTTTTTTTATCAATATAGTCTTATCCACAATAATTAGACTCGACTTGGGGTTGACCCGACTATAAACTCAGGTTGTAGGTCAAGTTGTTAACCTAGATCAATTCAACTTTTAACCCCTTTTTTTTGTAAAAACTTTTTTTGTAAAAAAAGCTCAAAACAACTTTAATTTGGTCAATAAAAAGTCTGTATTTTTCACTACCCAACTTAGATCAGACTCTAAATTAACATGTTATTAAATTGACCCACTAAGTAATGTCTCATAATTGTTATCTTATTCTATAAAATTTTAGATTGGTTTGCTATCATTTTTCATTTCTATTTTTGTTTTAAATTTCTTAAAAACATAAAACAAACTTCCTTGTTTTATATTTTTTAAAAGAAAAACAATTCCTATAAAAAAAAAATTTAAAACCGTTTTGTTTGGATTTGAGAAATATCTTACAACTAGTTGATGACTTCCTATGCTTGTTGATTTGGTCTAATCACTTGATTGAAGGATATTGATGACTTTTTTTTAGTCCTTTGGATTTTTATATTAAGTCAATTAACTTATTTTTTTTTTCTCAATTCATCTTTTAACATTGCGTTCAATTGAGATTGAAATGAATAATTTATTTCAATTTACTTTTTAAGGGGCTGTTATGATATCAAAAAACATTTTGATATTGAATTGATGCTTGATTTTACAAAAAAAAAAAAAAACTTATTGTAATGTTTGCAAAATTAGTTTTTTCCACCCACTAAAAACATGCCTTTCTACCTAGATAATTATGCCAAATTATCTTTAGTCCTTTTAGTTTGACAAGTTAATATTTTGGTTCCAAACTCTATTTTTATTACATTTCAGTCCCTAAATTTAAGAGAAAAGAGAAAATCACTGAATTATAGGACAAGAGAGAGAAAATTATTGGTTGGCTAGATTTTATTGACAAAAAAAAATGATCTTGGTGTTAATAAGTTCTTTTCGATGAGATGAGTTTTGTTAAGGTTTTTTTGACCTTCATCTTTTCTAAAAAAAAAGTAGACAATGCTTAAGTCTTTTGAATGTAGGTTGATTTTTTATCTTTTGACCAATTTTTGGCTAACTTTAGGCTAAAAATAAATTTATTGAGATTTTTAGAATGTTTTTAGGTGTTTTCTAGTAAAAGATAGTTGAAATAAGTTTTTAAGAAATTTGAGATCCAACTTTTTAACCATTTGAGGTGGTTGGCATTAAAGCTAGAGTAGACAATGAATCAACTAGTATTTTAGCATGCCCACGCTCATCTACCCACATTTTTTTGAACCAAAAGCAGGCTCATTATGCCTAGCCATTTGGGCTTTTTCAAAGCTCTTAATTTTTTTAAAATTTTTTTTGCTTTAATTTATTTAAAATAAAATAGATAAAATTAATTTTGAATTTTTTTCAAGTGAAATTATGATAATTATTATGATATTATTAGGCACTCTTTTTGTAATGCCTTAATGAATTTTTTCTTTAAAGTGTAATCAAAATTAAATATAATTAAATAAATATTATTATATTTGAGATACCATCCATTATATATCAATCAATTTGATATTTATTTTTAATGAGATTTTTCCTTTTTTACAACATCTCGTTAATTATTGTATGTGAACCTGCTATCTATCTTTCACTTTTTGGTCAATGAATTGTGCTTCTTATAAAAAACAAATTAAAGGAGGGAACATTAAATGAATCATAAAAGGGATTTTTAAAAAGAAAAAAAACATTTTTTCTCCATGATTTTATTCGTTGTCTTTATTGTCTTTACTGTGAGTTTTTGTTATGATCATATAATTAGCTAAAATAGATTCCAAAAAGTTTCCCATTACAATGCACAAGCTGTATATCTTTATTTTCTTTAATAATACACTCACATCAAAAATATCAAAATATTTTTTTTCCTATTTTTGTTGAAACTTGTATATATGATTTTAATAAGTTATTTTGAAAAATTATTATTATGGTGAAGTCAAATGTAAAAGAAAAAAAAGAAGCGAATGAATTAGATCACAAGGTTTTAATTAAATGAAACTTTTTTTCTTATCCTTCTTTCAAATTACCTAGATTGGTTTTTTGTTGATTCTTGCTTACAACTTTTATTAGATTAGAAACCCATGAAAATAAATTTATAGTAAAAGAAGGAATTATACTAGATATTTTTTTATTAATAGAGTTGAAATAATTACTTTTCTTACAATAAATAATTTTATTGTTGTATAATTAAGTGATTATTTTTAAGAGCTCCCTGGAAAATTGAATGGGAAAGGACACCATTATCCTTTGATAAATAATTATAATTAACTATGGTTGAGGGATAATTAGGACATTTCACACAATTTGATATACATACATACATATATATATATATACATACATACATATATATATATATACATACATATATATATATATATATATATATATATATATATATGGAAAAATAGTAATAATAAATAAATTAATATGATTAATTAGGTTTTCTTATTGTGCCTTTTTTTTATTAATTAATAAAATGAATATGAATATGAATTTGATTGACAATGCTTTGAACCTGACTTTTAAAATCTAAACACTGACACTTATAAACATATTTATTTAGAACTCAATATCTATTAATAGGGAAAAATACAATTCATTGTTAATATGATTAGAGCAACTTTAGTATTTTGATTCTAAATTTGACTTTAAATATGTGTATACAATCAACGATCATATGCAAAATAATTGGTTTGAATTACTTAAGTTTGTATATGATTTATAAATACGCTTTTGAACTTTTGAATCTTTGAATGAACTAATATTTTGGTATAATTAATGAATTAATTTTAAGCTATATATGTTAGTGAATTTTAGCATGCCTGGCCCAGCTAGAGAGATGAACTATTATTTACCGAATGTGTAACACTCGCCATACCCTTATTTTTTTTTTTCTTGAGATGGTTTAGAGGAGATTTAGAATGTCAAATAGTTGCTTTAAAAGTTTATAGTTGATTTCTAGACTTTAATATTTCAATTATTAGATAATTGATGTATGATAAAAAAGATTTGAAGATGAAGTAATAAGCTAAGAAGAAAAAGCTAAAGACAAAAGAGAAAAAGGTAAAAAAAAAAAAGATAAAAAGCTGAAGAAAAGAAGAATGAGGGTTCAAAAAGTATGTCACTTTGCAATTTTTATTCAATTCATTAACAAATGTCTAACATTTTAAAAAATAGGATATAAAGACTAAAACTCTAAGTAGAACAAGCAATTGAGCTTATTGCCTATTAAATAAAATATCTAACAATAATTAAATCAAACATAACAAATAAATCCTAATTAATAAATCTCAACTAAAAGTTCAAATAAATTAAACCAAAACATAAGTTAAAACTCAATCTCTTAACGGTTTGGGCTACCCTCCATCGTTTATGACCACACAAGTGCGTAAACAATGTCTTAGGTTTGGTAATTCTCTCGGGACTAGATAAACTCCCCTCGAGTGTAGTTTGAGGCGGTTCTAATAATACTCTCAAAGATCATGATTAAACTATTGTGATATCTTTTTAATAATCCAAGTATAGTCTAAATCCAGTTATCTAGCTCATATACTTGGAATTACTAAGTTCATCATCTCTGGTAAAAACAACTTGTGCATCCAAAGTAGCATTAACATTTTCCTTTTGTGTTAAAGATAATGATAATGAGGCAGAGATTTCAAAAGGATCATTAGGGATAAATTGTTGTGTTTTATATAGAACGAGGTCCTTCATGTCAAAACTATGACTAAATATCAAAGTTTAGTGACAGTTTAATAATATAATTATTTGATTAAATCGTTTACAACACCAAGATACAATAGTTTAATGAAATTATAAAGAGTATTTAGCTTTATGTCGTGTGTTTTTGTCTATGAACTTATATGAGTTGTTGAATGGTTGTTTATGGTTTTTAGAATTGTTGGATGGTTGTTTATGGTTATTCGAATTGTTGTATGGTTGATACTTATATATGAAATTGCATAGCTTGACTTATTTTACATGGTGACCAAGATATTTATAGACCTTGATCACATCAACTTACATCTAAAATGTGAAGAATAATGTTGCAATAAAGCTGAATTGCCTCATAGTGTGTGAAGTATCTTGGTGAGTGAAAAGTGTCGTGCCATTGGTGAATTGATCCTGGCTTAACATTGGTGGAGAAGTTGGTGATTGATTAGGTAAAAAATAAATATTAGCTAAAAAAATGGTGTCTACTCTACATAAAAAAAATTATGTTTACACTTTGAGTGGTGCTTGTTATACTTGCAAAGAGAATGTACGTGCTATTCTTGGGAACTAAAAAGAAAAATCATTCCCAACAAAATGCATGTCCCATGCATTTCTTCTCTAAAATATGCACCTCTACTAAAATATATACATTTTACATTAGTCAACAAGATTTTGTATGTAAATCTAACAACCATAAGAAAACAAGCAAGATTTAACGACAAATGAAAGAAGAAAAGAAATGGGTTGGCACAAAAAACAAAGCATAAGAGGAAAAAAAAGAAAAAAACATAAGGTCTCGAAAGCACACTAAAGCTCTGATGAGTACACCCCTATAACCATTATAAAGATCTTGAAAAGACAAATTTGTAGACACCAAAGAAGGGCATTTGAGGAGTTGGAAGGAACCACATGCATCGCCCAAATAGGCGTTGACCTACTCATCTAGCACGTGCATTGCAAGCGCTGGTAGAAAGCCTACTGGTTGTTTAGGCATCCTAGTCTGGACCTACACTCGCCTCAAACTGTCTAATACCTGCTGAAATACACACCTCTATATATTTTTTAAGTTTTTTAAAATCCCACAAACAAATTCTTTATACGGCACAACAGACACTACCTCGAACACCAACACAAAATTTTATATGTCAATTAGGCACCATTTTTCTAGCCATTATTTATTTTCTACCTACTCAATCACCAACTTCTACACCAATATTAAGCCAAGATTAGCCTACCAATAACACATCACTCTTCACAGACTGAAGTACTCCACATACTACAAATAGATGATGTAACTAAGTTCGATGCCACAAAGTAAGATAAGTCAAGCCAAGCCAAGCCAAGCCATGCAATTCATATATTAGCATCAACCACTCAACAATTCCAAGAACCATATCAATCATCTAGCAATTCCAAGAACCACCAATAACCATTGAACAATTTCATAACCATAAACAACCACTCAACAAGTCATACAATTTAATAGACAAAAACATAACATATATATACACACTCCCTACAATTTCATTTTATTTTCCTTTATTGTACATTATTTTTTCCTTGCATGTTTTCTAACTTAAACACTGGAGTGTGCTATATTCCCACAAGAAATTTATTTGATAAGAAAGCTTATAGATAAGTGGTCAAACTCGTTCACTTCACTAACCCAAAGATACAACCGTGGAAAGCACCAGTCTAAAGTTTTTCACGACTTCATTAGTGCAATCATATACTCAAATTAATGGAACTTTTACTCATGTTATTCAAAATTATAGGATGCATAATTGTCCAACCAACTTAAGATCTAACCCAATAAAAGATCTGAATCACTAGGTCATCAAATCAAATCAATTGACATTCTTTAATTTTTTTAATGAAGGATCACCATGACGTGATTTTGATTTTTCTTTTCCTTTTTTATATCTCATGGTTAACTTGATCGTATTTGAATTAGGATAAGTTATATTGGTTAGATCGATCAAGTCAACCAAAGTTTGATCAGGATAACCAGGTTTGACCGAGTGGGTTGGTTTAATTTCAAGTCTAGTTCGGGTTTGGCCTTAGGTCACCAAGTTCCTAGATCAACCCATCGAGTCAAGTTTAATAATTATGGTAGGGTTACAATCTAATTTCACTTAGTCCTAACTCAATCCTCAATCACACCGATCTTGATTCAAAATGTCTTAGACTAGTATTAGTTAACTCCAAGTGTCTTGGTCTTAATCTTAGGCTCCTTATATCCAAGATCATTTTGATTCTTGATAGCCTAAAATTCAATCCCAAACTTGTCCTAAGCCTAACCCTCGATGTTTGGACCTAATCCTAGCCTAACCCTTGCCATCTTGAACTAGTCTTGGCCTAACCCCTAAGAACTTGAGGCCCAATTCTCAAATCCAATCCCAATCCAGTCCTAGCCTAGCCCCTAACATTAGGACTTGATATCAACCCAACCCCCCGCCCCAACTTTTGGGCCAGTCTCTTCAGATCTCTAGACACCTTTGATCTAGTCTCAAGACTGTCCCGGACTTAGTTTCATCCTAATCATGACCTAATTTCTATATTAGATTAATAGTGTAAAAACAAGTTCTGAAAACATTTAAGAAATTTTTTGTTTTTAAAAGTTTTGAAACTTATTGTCAATTTTTATTCATCAAAACTAAAAAACAAAAAAAAACATTTTCATATCTTGTTTACAATTTTTTGAAAACAAAAACAGAAAACAGAAATCAAGGGGTGACTTGGGTCAGGTTCCGAGAGTAAAAACTATAAAACCCATTGATGCGTTCTAAAGCCTTCCTTTAGTCAGATATATTACTGCAATGGCCTACATTAATGTGCTCATTAAATTGAAGCTGCCAAAAAAAAAAATCCAAGTGAACTGGTATTGGCTCCTCACCAGCACTTTCCCAGAAAGCAAATCTGGCACAATTTTCCATGAGCAAGGTACATACCAAAAGCAAGCATAAAGCTGTATCCCGGGACTCAATGCAGTATTGCTATCCCCTGACCTGGAGTTCAATATGCGACAGGAACTTTCCATGTTCACTAGGTATTTAGAAGCGGAACCAAAGAGATGACAGAACAATAAATAAACAAATGGGAACTCGATCAAGACTATTGGTAATGGGGTAAAAGAAGCATTTATTACCAGAAGCAAAACTGAAAGCAATAATTAAGCATGTCATTAAAATTCCCAGTGAATACAAAGGTAGAAATGCAACCAAGCCAACAAAAGGCGACGGGCTCCCTTTATATGGTTCTACCATTCGCACTACTCCATTCTTCACAACACTAGAGAAAGGTGCAAGGTCAGATTCTGGCCAACCCAAAACCAAGATTAAATTGACATTTTGATGAATGCAATCAAAGAGTGCACCCAAAGAGATGAAGAGAAACAGAAACATTAGTAGGATTTTCCTCTGGCAAAATTAAACCAAGAACGTTTCCACTTTCATAGATGCAAAGGGAGGTACACATTTTGGAAGCAAATTGACCATGACAAGCTCATAAAGCATGACATTATGTACACACTAAGTTTCTGTGATTTTATGTACATACAGTATTATTATGTTAATCAGCATTTCTTGTTGTCAGTGCAATGAACAGTAAATAGGTGGGTTATAAAACATTCATCAAACATCCCTTACCTTAAGCTTGATTTCTACGAGTGAATTTGATGGTTTCTTTGGGCTTGATGGAACAGTGCTGAACTTGTGAACCAAGACCTTGAAACATGGCAAAAATATTATGTAGAGTGCAGCCAAAATAAAGGGTGCTGCTACTAGCCATCCCAACAGCTGCAAAATCATTGTGATGACATTAATTATCACATAAAATAAAATGCCTCTGAAAGGGAATAAAATAAATATTAAAAATGTCTATAGCCACATGGATTTCTCGTGAGCTCCAAATCTCAACCCATATAGAAGTGCAGAATCATCCCAGTGGTTCAAGGAGGAAACTGAAAAGAACAAGTCAAAGCATTGCAGATCCACTACAGTAATTGGACGTTCCATCTAATCTAAAATTTTACAACAATCAGCACTGGGAGTCAAATTAGGTGAGCAGGCATATCAACTGATCGCTGGAGTTAGTGCAGTATAAATTGACAGTATAAGCTGCAAACTATATAGTGATTAGAAGTTCAAGGTTGTTGGTTGCAGCAGTTCAGCTTACTACATCTTGTGACATGGAATGAAAGATAAGAAACTTTGTTGTTGAAAGAATGTTGGACATGCCAAAGCAAGTGCCAAGGTATCTTTTATTTGTTGTCCACATTTAGAGTAGTTATGACCAGAAACATGAAGAAGACAAGGAAGGACTTTATTTCCTGTTTTGTCAGAAGCTGATTAGCTGCAAAAGATGGTCACCTTTTAAAAGTGATTTCCTACTTAATTTGTAACACATCTAATCCTCCTTGTTCTAATTTGAACTAATGGTACGTTGGACTTTGTCTGCACAGTTTGAGGGAACAGGGGTTTCTACTTCTTCATTATTTGTTAATGCACATGCCCTAATTAAAAAAAAAATACCATCCACATTCTCTAGACAGTGAATAATTAATGTGACAGCATGCACATAAACTGAATGGATTTTGTACTTCTGGGTGCTGGTTGCATGCACATAATTCAAATAAGATTCATCATCTTGTATGTGGCTCGAATTCTTTAATCTTCTTAACAAAATTTAGTTATGTACATCGAGAACACTAGCTCTGTATCCCACCTCAGACACCAAAACCTGTGCTAGATTACTAACCTAAAGAAACCAAAATCCTCCAACCATCACATTGTAGCACTCGAGAAATTCATTCACAAATACAGACCAACTCTATTAAAACCTTACACTATGAACAAAACATTGAAGTCGCTAATTAGATGGTCCTATGGAGGCATCCTCAACATTCATCCAGCACGTTGGATTAGCATTATTAGAAAATGCTGCTATGACTTGTACCAATTTGGCGCTGTGGTCTTGGATCTTGGTTTAAAAATACATTTCCCAGAATTGTTTACAATTCTTATCAACCGAGCCTCTTTTATTAATAATGCCAGTCTGCAGATAAGGCATTAGGGAGAAAAGGTACAGCAATCTGGAACCACAAACCAAGTGGAGTACAAAATAAACATTTAACGTTGTTCAAGCTCAAGTTTGTCAAAATGGGATCATATTTGAAAACAAACTCTAGCTTAAGCTGAGGAAGATAAACTATGATCCCCTCAATCCTCTCAGAGATTGAGCACACAGCTACTGATGTTGAGTATTTTACTCCATGTGGATATTTGATTGTCATATTACCCAACTGATTATCTAGAGGCTGTCATCTAGAAATTATTCCTTTCCAGGATTACTATGTTTTGAAGGGTTTGAATCTATTTGAACCAAGAGATGTTTTGGTGCTTCTATTATTTATATAAGAGTTTCAATGAGAATAACAATAACCTTCTCATATCTAAATGATCCCTTGGAACACCATATCTCCTGACTTCTAAATTCAATGCTCTACTTTAGTATGCTGACTCCTTTCTTCATCCCAAGATGTTTACCCTAAATACTTAAGGAGTTTTATGTCCAGTGAAGGTAAACACTGGAGTACAATCGCGTTCATTCATGTGAGATAGAGAGTAAGAGTGTTGGTTAGAACCAATTTGGCTACTTACAGCATGGGCAATGCTTAATATCACTTCACGCGAAGCTTGTCCTGTCAAAACCTTTTTCAATGCATCGGATGTCAAAGGAAAAGGAGGTCCACCAGACATAACTTCGCCAAAGCGCAAGAAGGGCACCACCAAACTTGAAAAGGAAAAACATAAAATCAGAATTCAGAAAAGAAAAACGAATCTAGTACATACTTAAGGCGCTGCAATGCATGCAAGTACAAAAGTACAAGAAATTGAAAATGTTATTATCAAGTCCAAATGCACATCAAAGCTCCTTTGAGCATTCAGAGACCAAATCACCAAATATTTCCTTAAATCTTTGACTGACTGCCGCAGTATAAATAGATAATTAATTAGAAAATGTGGTAGAAAATGGATCAATGCTAGGTATATTTCTTTAAAAAAATCACTCAATGTCAACGATGAAGATGGATACGATACCATGATCCATTCCAGGAAGAAAACAGAAATACCTTAGCTCTATGGGAGTAGCGATGAAGTTAGCTAACAGCACGGTGGGAGCATGGCAAAGAGATCCAAGCAACGCAATAGCCAGTCCACAAAGCAGAACGGTAACACCTGCCAATCATTTCCAAGAAATTTCATTAAATAGCTTCAAGAATCTCATCGAGTTTATCCACAGAACAAAATACATACATACCGCATATAGGAAATATTCCGAGAGCAATACCAAGTGCCGTTGAGAAAGCCAATTGCTTCGGCTCTAAACCCCTGCCAATAAATAAATAAAATAACACCACCACAGAACCTCATCTATAAAAAATTAGATTCAAGAGAAGCTACCTGCGAAGGATTTGATAGAGAGGATCCACGATCTTCTTGTCAAGCCAAGCCAGAAATCCCATCGCCGGCATCGCCATTTTTTCACTTCTTTTTCTATATTATTGATTAAAATTACACGATAAAACACTTTTTTTTTTCTTTTCTTCGATGAGAATCAAACACTGTATTTAATTCTCATTTCCCTCTTAAGATATTAACAGATTCTCTTCCTTTTTTCTTTTTCTTTTTTTGTATTTTGTATGACTTAAAACAAAAGAAAGGTAGTTGAAACTTAAAACACTTTTGTGTTCAGTCTGTATGCCTGTGACAACATCAGGGACGCCAATTGTTTGTGCCCTTCTGCGATGAGGGTACGTTATGTCCTTTTCTTCTTTTGAAAGCACCCGTATTGTCACTATTGTGTGGGTGAGAGGCACAGATTATTATTTCTCACTGTGCTTGTTGTGTGTGAGACTCTCCATCTGACGTCAATTTTTGCCCTTGTACTTTTCTTTTCTTTTTAAGATTTTGTCTCCATACAAATATTTTTATGGATTATTAATTAAAAAAAAATCTAAAATAGCTCAATGCAAACACTTTGGACCTAGAGTTATAGTTGTTAAACTTCGACCCGTCTAGGGAATCGACTTGAAATCTAGTAGTTGGACTAATCTAGGTAAAACAAAAAACTATCTAAACAGAAATTCAACAAAACTTGGTTGACTCGGGACCTGATCAAACCCAAACAAGACCTGGTATTTTTTTTCAAATGTGGTTTTTTTTCTATACCTCTCTTTTTTATATATTTTTTTAGTTGGTTATTAATATTTTTTAAAATTCATTATATAAATACTAGAAAAATATTTTATTTTTTCAATGTAGGATTTGCTACTTTTTAATATATATATTCTATGTTCTTAAGAAAAAAGTTATTTTTATAATATAGAATTTGAAACTTTTTCATATATATATTCTAGGCTCACAAGAAAAAAGTTAAATTTTTTCAACGTGGGATAAATTTTTTTTTTGTTTATATACTTCAATTTAAAAAGATAATATAATATATTTTCAATATAAAATTTGAAATTCTTTAATATATATACTCTATATTTATAAAAGAAAAATTATATTTTTTTAATATAAAATAAAAAAAAATTAATTTAAATATTTTAATTTAAAAAGTAATATAATATCAATGCAAAATATAAAAGTTTTTAAAATATTTTTTAAATTTTATAATTTATAATATATATAATTTATATTCACATAAATTATTTTTTAATTATCTATTAAATTTAGTACCCGACCTCTTCACGGGAGTCAACCTCCTGCTCAGGTTTTATAACTATGCCTAGAGTGCTTTAAATGTGGATTTTAATAGTTCAGTAACGATTATACCCTTCATTCTGATTGAAGGTTTAGTTGTGTTGAAAGGGTAATGTGGGGTTTTCGCATTGCCTTTTGGCCTTTTCCTTCTAATCTTTTGAGACGTGGCAAGCTTTTATCCATGTTTTTTTGTCTTTAGCTTATAGTTTCTTTTTCATTTTCATTTCCTCTGAAGAAGAGCAGGGATGAAACACAGGTTGGAGAAAAATGGAGAAGGATGCCGCATCGGAGATAAGAGAATACTGCCGAGAGAGGGTGAAGGTGGTGCTGTTGGCAGTGGTGGTTCTTCTCCCTTTTCTAACACAAACTGATAGCCGAAAGCCGAAAGAGGAGGCACCATACAGGAAGAAAAAAAGGGGGGCAAGGAAGCCATGACGAAAAAGAGAAATCTACAGAGCGATGGCCTTGCTCTCGCGTCACTGATGATGAGGATGGTTTTTAAGGTTTTAGGCATAGTACACCTTTCTAAGTTTTCTTTTATCGATTTGTGTTTTATTTTGGTATTTGACTCATTAATATGTTTTTTATTTTTAAATTTTCAGAGATGTACTTTACTGCTTTGGGTTTTTACCAAGGTCTGCTTAATTTTTGGTGCAAATTATAATAAGCTATACAGAAATTGAAATATAATTTATGAATTGTGAATTTCCTGGCAGGTTGGGGAACATCAGGAGGATTTTGTTGTGGGAGATAATAACTGAAAGATGAGGTTCGAATTTATACATGGATGATGTTGCTCTTCGCGGGTAATTGATATGGTGAGTTGATAAGGTGTTGAATTGCTTTATTTCTAAATATTGAATGGAAATTTTGGTTTCCTGTTAGAATGGAATTGTGGATGCTCTGAATTGGTTTCTTTGTATCTTGCCTGTAATGTGTTTGACAAGGATTCTGAGAAAGTTGACCTTTCTTTTTTTTTTCTTTTTTTTTAAAAAAAAATGTTTAATGGAATATAATGTTTTCTACATGTTGGGTGTTCGAATTCGCTTTGAGATTTATTATGCTGATAGAAGAGTCCATGTTGATCCCTGTTGTTTTGGGATATGATTGGAGGAAACAGTTTGTTTGGTCCTCTCTTCGTGTTCAGGTTTTAATTCTGGTTTTAATATAATTTTAATTGCTTTCCATCAAGTGTAAAAGGAAACATCTTGATGATCAATCAAGTCAAACATTCAATTGAGTCACAGCATGGGTCTCTACTGTTAATTCATTGAATTGTTTTATTTATATTTTTATTTTTATCAGGTACAAAGGAAACATGTATATGATATTAAGCAATTGATTTTAACCAGAGATGGTGGAAGTTGTTCTCAACATGTATTCCAGTGAGTGCCCTTTTGACTTTCAACATATTTTGTGACTTGAATTGCTATTTACATTTTCCATGCATGATAGCTCTGCCGTTGTTTTTGATAGCTTTCACCTTATACTCTTGTGCTTCACACAGTCCGAGTGAAGATAGTTCAGTGTGTTAAAACTTGTTGCTATGGTTGTTGTTAATTGGAATTCTAATTCAATCTGCACTCCGGAATTGATGACATTCAGGTTTGATCCTCCATGATGACCATACAAGAATAATTCTCTCATATCCCTCCTCAGGATAGTAGATATTGCTGGGTGGTTTGGTTGATTGTATTGCATGGTAAAAAAAGATTGAATCTGAAATGTTGACAAAAATGTAAAGTGAATAATATCTTTTCATGTTGCAATCCTCTAGATTGGTGAGGGTCAAATTTGAGAGGGGAAGACCTGATGTCAACCTCAACACCGAGTAGTAGTTGTTTTAGTTGGTTTTTGCCTTATGATTATTTTTTGTTACTCTATGTATCTGTGAGCTCACATGCACCTAAATTTTTATGAATTGTTAGCTCACACGAACACTCATTTTGTGAATTCCACTTGGGATTATCTTTTTCCATTAACAGAAAGTTGTTCGTTAGGTACATGCAATGGTAGTTGCAATGTCCATGTACATGTTGTATACCTAAATCACAATTTTCATTTATCAATTGCTCCTTATTTATGGATTCAAATTTCTTCCCAGCCTCAAATGCCCTACATTAATATGGGAGAAGACAGTGATACAGAACCCCATCCTGGACTTCTATACTATAATTTCCTTTAGGCAATGATATGGGGCTGGGCAGAAGTTTGGTGGCCTGTTAATTAGTTTCAGGTCTAGGGACAGTTTTGGCTTATTCTATTGAAGGCCTCTTGACCAGTTATTCCAATTCTTTTGAGTGATGGTTTGGATTTTTATCAACAGCGATGTGCCTTCCATTCACATTTAAACTACTTGATTTGCGTGCTTTGTCAGTTAAATGGTTGGTTAGTCTACCTATTGTTAGGTATTTCCTCTATCTAGGTGTACTGTTAAATCAAATGCTTTAAGTTTTTGTTGAACTGGTTTTCTCTATAAATATAGCTTCATTTCGTATCTCCTTGAAAGCTGCAACAATTGTTATTTGTTCTTTGAAAAAATGGCGATGCCAATGATCAATGAATATAGTGATTCTCCAGCTTTTCTCTAAAGGCCAAGCTAAAATCTTCTCTTTGTTGCTCCCCCACCAGTGACATGACCCATCAGCATGAGATGCTTGATCAAGATCATGACCAAGATTGGAATAACAGTAGGAAGCTGCAGCCACAGGCACCAAGATCACCTTATGCCTGGCTCAAATCAACAACCCATGATTTGGATATTAAGGATAAGTATCTTGGGTTGATTGGAAAGAGAGGAAAGAACATGAAACATCTTTGTCCAGAGGATTTTGGGTATGATCCTCGAAACTACTCTCATAACTTTGAGGATGATTTTTGCAGAGAAGATAGAGAAGATGAATTGCGCTCAATCATAATTGTAGGGGAAGATTTCCTCCCACACACGAGAGATTGGTGGTGCTGCTGCAGGTAAGGAGGACAGAGATTAAATTGTGGAGCATATAGATTCAATTGTGGAGCATATATTTTAGGATTAAGGATGTTTGTGGGTTTTATTTGTTGCAATATAGGTGTTGTGGTTTGTTTCTTGCACAGGCCATTGAACTTAATTTTCAAAAGCAAAAAAATTGAGGAAGAAAAATAGAGTAAGATGTTTAATTAGCGTAAATTATGATGAAATACAATGTGTTTAGATTTGTTTAATTTTTTTTGTTAATGTTTGCAGATTTTGAATTTTGATGGAGAGTTTTAATGGGTGGAGCACTTCGATTGCATTGGCATTAACTATTTAAGAACTTAGGAGTGGAAGAAATGCTATTGAAAAATTAGACCTGGCCTTTTGAAGGAGCTTGGCCTTCTTGAAAAAAAAAATAAAAAAAAATCCAATTCTAGAAATTAATCAAAAGATTTAATGGAATGCTATCCAATTATTTACTCATTCGATGGTAAAATTAGTTCTGCAACGTTTTATCTTGTTGCATTGGCAAGTTAGTGCAAAATTGGCATTTTTTAACATTTTCTACTTGGGTTTGTAAGAAATTATGCTGAAAGATTTGACATTTGGTTAATTTGATGTGTCAAGGAACGTTAATATTAAGAAAAATCTTGAAAAAATACTCAAATCTCAAAGTTAAAAAAACATAAGAAGAGTGTTTTGGAAATTTTTCTAAATTTTTGAGATCAGTGAATTATACCGATATAAAATATAAAAAAAAATTAAATTTTTAAAAAATACAATCAGATTACATATTGATTTAAAATATAAAAAAAATTAAAATATAAAAAAATTAAATTAAAATATAAAAAAATTAAATTTTAAAAAATACGGTCAGATCATGTCATACGCTCTCATTATATCTTATTATAAACTTGTTAACTTGTTATGATTTTTGCCCTTCCGGTAACTAGCAGTGTCACATATCCGTTTGGGAATATGGTGTAAACATGTTTCTAAAAAATTTAATTATTTTTTTTACTAAAAATTAATTTTTGTGGTGTGTTTTTGTATCATTTTGATATGTTAATATCAAAAATAATTTTTAAAAAATAAAAAAAATATCATTTTAATATATTTTAATATAAAAAATATTTTAAAAAACAATCATAACCACATTCTCAAAAAAACTATAACTCTCCGGGAGAAATAGCCAAAAACATTGAATTTGACAAAACATGTGTTTTGCACATGATGTACAGTTATATTTTAACTAAACTACCATTGTTTAAAAGAAATATTTTTTAAGGATTAATGAAAAAGAATTACAAAAAAATTAATGCTTGGAATGAAGAATTTTAAAAATAACTATATTTCCACAGCTTTACCCTAATTTATAGTAAAAGTGTTTCTTTTATATCAAAGTATTTTACACTTAACAAGCATAAGTTGTTATATTACTCATGAACAAAAAAATTAGAAAATAAAAGGCAAAAAATAAAATAATTTAAGATAGTTTAATTAATTTTTATATTTCATTAAATTAACTAAAATATTATTTGAATTAACCAACTATCCTCGTTTTTACTCTCCTTGGCCTCTCCTACATAAAAAGAAATAAAAAAAAAAAACTCATCTTCCATCACAACCATTTTTCAACCGTTTCTAACCAAAATTAAGCTCTCTTTGTGTTCAAGAAAATAAAAGCAAATAAACTATAAATAACATCTTCAACCTCCGTAATCAATTAAATCAATTACTCATATCATCACAATAATCACACAACACCACCAACAAAATAAATCAAACACTTTTACTACCACCACTAACACTCATAAAGTTAGCGTATTTAGCTCATTTATTTCTTCTCCATGAACAAGATCTAGCACCATCACCATTTAATCATTTTTATTTTCTTGATTTTATTTTGAATGTTTCAGTTATCTATTTGATTAATCTAGGTTTTGAATGGCAACCGGTGATGGTTTTCATGGATATAAAAATTGGAGTTGAGAGTTATATATATATCATGTTTCTTCACGAATCATAGGAAGATATGTGTTAATCAAAACGAATCCTGATGATTATCTAAAGGAAAGCTTGGAGAATAGTAGGAATCATGAAGTCAAAGTGTACTATTTCCAGTCAGTTGATTAAATACAAGTTGAAGATGATGGTGAAGTTTTTGTTTAATCTTTACAATGTTCAAATGTATTGATTTATCCTTATTTAATCTTTAGAATTTGACTTTGCCATAATATCATCGATATACATTTATATGTTATAAATAATCATATTGTATGTTGCTACCGGACATAAAAATTAAACCTATAAAATTAAAGGGAAATTATAGAAAATGGAGTTGCCACCTAGATTTAAGATTTAAGTAAACTAAGAATTATAAAATATACATTAGTTTTAGAGATCTAAATAAAAGGTTTGTTATCCTTAAGAGAAGATTGGTATTGCCCTTACCATATTCTTTCAACTAAATGGTTATCATATTCTTAAATTTATTTTACACCTGTCATTAATTGTCTAAATTATTTTCTGAACTTGTTTGCAAGTTATTTTTTATTGGTGGGTGTTCGTCAAGTTAGCATCAGGCCATGAGTCAAGAGTCTCATAAATCGATGAATTTTTTTTTGTTTTCTTTTATTTTTGGTTAAGAAACAACATGCTAAACCTACCTCGGTACCTAAAACTAGGACACATTGACCTAACTATTAAAATCTAAGTTTAAACAAAGCATATCGTCAACTTGATGAAAAATAGTCGACACATTTTTTAACATGTTTTACAATTAAAAATATCATGTTATGCCTACATTGATCTCTAAAAACTATAAGACTCACTGACCTAATAGTTTAAAAACTAAGCTTTGAAAAAAATATGATGCAAACTTGATGAAAATTAAAAACTAAGCTGTGAACAAAATATGATGCAAACTTGATGAAAACTGGTCGATGAAATTTTTATTCTTGTTTAAAAACTAAGTACTCGTTAACCTAATAGTTTAAAAACTAAGCTTTGATCAAAATATGATGCAAACTTGATGAAAACTCGTTGAAGAAATTTTTATTATATTCTTGTTTAAAAACTAAGTATTCACACACACACACACACGATACAAGAGTTTTACAAAATGATAACAACGCTAATGTGAAGCCAACTAAAATAAAATATAAAATGAATGGGTGAGAAGTTATCAATTTCCAAAAAAGAGTTTTTTCACACACATGCGTACATAAAAACATAACAACATATTTTTACAAAATGAAGTTAATGTTATTTTGAAGCCATTAAAAATCAAATCATATCAAAATAAAATAAAATTAAAATGCATGAATAAATAGGTCCATGCATGAATTACATATGTTTTTTAATGTGATTAGTAAACTTGCTTGCAAAACTTTCAGGAAAAAAAAAGAAGAAGAGATAAAGGGCTTACATTAGCTATTCCAGATGAGAAATGGGTGGTTGGGTTGCTACATATGATGCTAGTGGAAGGTGAAGAGATAAAGGGCTTACATTAGTTGTTCATGACAACTCCTCCACATCTTAATTGATGTTGCCTCAGCTCCTCTAGTTTGCTATAACCAAGTAACATCAATAACACCAGATGACATAGCAGTCATAGCTGATCACCAGGCTATCCTCATCCATCAACAACAACAACACTGATGATATCTCCTCTTGCAACCCACAAAAACCACTATAATGATATACAACCTCCACAATAGACCTGTAGCAGTTTATAATAGAAAAAATAGTGGATGAAAAAACTAGTAATGAAGGAGAAAAAAACAAATTTGAAAGAGAAGGAAAAAATCAAGAGAACCGAAACTTTGCTTGTGGATTTTTCTGTCTTTGTAGGTGACAGTGAAGTTCACCGCTAATATAGAAAGACAGAGGAGGTAATGCTACTCCAGATCCATGAGGTCTCAGCCTTCCATGAGCGGCGAGGTGTGAACCCACACACCTCCAATAACGATGGCACGTCGAACCCACACGTCGCTACTGTTTCTTCATTTCCAGTACCGTGTAGCCTCTCCAAGCTATCCTCAACCTTCGGAAGGTCCATTTTGGGATTTAGATGGGTTTTTATGTCTTTTTATTATGATTTGTGATTAATGACAATGCTGTGTAAATATTTGTAATTGTATGGGTGTGTTTGTAGGTTAATCAATACAAAAGATGAGTATGTGTGTTTGTATTTTCTTAGATGTTTTTAAATGTTTAAAACCAAAAATAATAAAAAAATAAATATTTTAATTGCATACGACCAAGTCTCTTAAAAATACTAAAAGAAAATCATATATTTTTTCTTAAAAAAATAAAATACATGATACGTTTTATTTTATTTTTAGCATGCATTTTGGATTTAATACTCGATTTATTGAATCCATGAAAATTTGGTCAATATTCCAATAATCACTAAAAATTTAATTCATGAGTATTAATGGTTAATATTTTGATATAAATGTTGGACCTCCAATTAAGGCTGGTATTTAAATATCAGAAGTTGACTAGAAAATTCTCCAAGTTATTTTAAATATTCACCAATTTTAATTAGGACAATTTTTCACTATAATATATAAATTACAGAAAATATTTTTCATAAGAATTTATTTAGGTACATGAGCCCATAATAAAATCTTAACACCAGATTTATTGACATGAATAAATCCCAATCCTAAGCCATAGATAGACCACCGGTTAGAAAACCATCAAAACCTTTAAATCACATTCAGACCACATAATACAACTTATCTCAAGTAGGGTGCACTGGAAGTGTTAATACCTTCCTTAGCCACAACCGGTCATTTACCCTTAAAATCTCTGATTAAAACCAATACACATTGTTTTGTATCAAGACAAGCCCTTATTGAATCATCTTGAATTTAGGACTTACGGGTGACATAATGGTTGTCACTCAGGAAATTTCTATTGTAGAGTTTAGGAAAGAATTAAAATTCTTGTTCATCATGTAAGAGTTATGATCGTGTGTCACCCCTTAAAGGGCGAATTCATCATATAAAAACATGCTTATACATTTAACATGCATGTATTGTTGCGATGTCGTGGTCATACAAATTAATTACCCTAACTTAAATAAACAAGATAGTATAGAGCAAGTAAGAGGTTGATCCCATGAGAAAGGTTTAGTTCAAATTTTTATGCTAGATGATATGAAATTGGGGGGAGGGGGTTGAGGTTATCTAGGTTATCTAGGTTATGTTATGGTAAACAGAATAAAACAATCAAACTAAATTAAATAAATAAATAAATTATTAAGAGAAAAAACCTTAGTCTCAAGTAAACGTCCACCTACGGAAATAAAAATTGATCATTGAAACGATAAGTCAATTTATATTCTGAATATTTATCTTTTCTTAACATTAGTTAGTTAACTGATTCACAGTGTAACTAACCCTAACCATGAAACAACCACGATGTTCGCACTAATAATTCAATTTAATGGCAGCCTTAAGAACTAGATAAGATAATTAATCTAAACAACATCACTATCTGCAGTCCATGTTTGATTTGATCGAATATTTTTCTTAAGATTAATAACCCACCATAATTATTAAACTCAGTTTCTTCACAAGTTTATATATCACAACTCCGGTTTTGGTAGCAAATTTAGCAATAGATTGGTTAGAATAATAACTTAGAGTTCGCTCTAGCAATCAAACTAAATAATCATAGGAAGTAAGCAAAGGAAAACAAACATACTCATCATATAAACTGAAAAGAAAAGGTAAAATAAATCTCACAGTTCATGAAATCCAAAGGTTTTTGTGTCCTTGCAACCAAGAAAAAATATTTAGCCTTGCATGTCTATTGAGAAACTAATCAAAAGAAAAGATGAATACATGATTTCAGGTATAGGATAAAAGGGTGGAGTTTTTCTTCTCTTCTGGTCGCCCTCTGCTTCCTTTCTCTCTTTCTTTTTATTTCATAGCCAACCTTAATCATACTTCCCTAAAAATATAGTCCTTTCATAAGTAGACGACTTGCATTTAAGTAATGCAATAACTATTTTTCTAAAAAAAAGAATAAATAGTGTTGCATAAAATCTTCAAGCTTTGACTTTGGACTTAGAGGAGTTAAATTGCCCAAATAGAGACTTCGATGTCGATTTGGATGCTTGGAAAATAAATTACACTTGTTTCTTCACAAAACTTGTCTGTTGGTAGAATCTATCAGTTGTCTTGGAAAAATCATGTCTCTCTCATATGAGCTCCTTTTCTATTGAAATTTGGTAGGATGATAGGTCTTCGAGTCAGGAATCCAAAAAAATTGAATTTTCATCAAATGGACTTCTCTTACTCAAGATATTCAAGTTGGAATGACGGAAGGTCAACATTGGTAGAATGCAAGATTTGTCTTTGAAGGTTGAGATTTCCATGCTCTTTCTCTTTTTATTTTTCTTTCCATATATGTATAGAAATGTATGGATGTTATCTTTCTAATGCCACTAGAATAACTTTATTTCGACCTCTAGAGCTCAAGCTCCACACAAAACATCGATTAGAGGTCAAATTTGCCAAAGTTCGATATGGGTTGGAACATGATATAAATTATCTCCAATTTACTTATTTTTTAATCTTACATTTAAAAGTACCTTCAAAACATAAAATAAAGAATATCAAGGTATTTTATATATAAATCATAGGCAAAATACTATGCAAATATGGGTAAAACTATCAAATAATATGGTTGCATCATGTATCCTTACATGTATATATCCTCAACCAAGTTGAAACGCCGGTCCCCCACCTAAGGTCTACTACACTTAACTGAGAGAAAAGATGGAAAAAAAAAGAGGCTTCGATAGAGGCTCATTATCAAAAGAAAATTGAGAGCATCAAATGTGAAGTAGCTACACTCACAAATCTGCTCGAACAAGCACTCGCTTCAAGAATGGAAAAGGAACATTTACACAGCCTTTCGTGGAAGCACTGTTAACCTACGTCCCTCAGACATCTTAGAACTTAGGGGCAAACTTAGTAACTGGGCATCATTTTGTCCATTTCCCCTCCATCTAGCTAATTTAAGCTCAAGTCACCGTGGATCTAATAGTAGAAGGATGTTATGATGATAAGTCTACTAGTCTCATGGACCATGATAAATGGGTTGCTCTAGAAGAGAGATTAAGAGTGGTTGAAAGGAATAATCTAACTAACCCTATATTAGCAGCTGATGTTTGTTTAGTTTCAAAAAATTATGGTTTTGAAAGAGTTCAGAGTGTCGAACTTCATCAAGTACACCGAGCTAGAATGCTCGAACACCTATCTCCGGTTCGATTACATCAAGATGGTTAAAGTGATCCATAACGATAAAAATCTAATCTATTTCGTTCAAGATAGTCTCACATGGTTTACATTGAGCTGGTATATGAGACTGAATAGTACCAAGATTAATAAATGGAAGGATCTGGTAGATGTCTTTTTGAAGCAGTTAAATTCAATATGGAAATTACTCTAGACATAACCAGCCTGATGGTCATGGAGAAGGGAAACCAAGAGTTTGTGAGAACATATGTGCAAAGATGGCGAGATAAGGCAACACATGTCTAACCTCCACTAATAAAAACAAAAATGGTGATGTTGTTCGCCAACATCTTCCAATTCCCTTATTATGAGCATTTGATAGGAAGCTCGGCTCAATATTTTTATGAAGTCGTGAGGATTGTTGAAAGAATTGAACAAGCTATCAAAAAAAAAAAAATTGAGGTCCTACCATGGATTCCAAAACAATAACGAGAGATGAATAAAAAGATGGCTCTCAGGTGGGAAACCTTAGTTGTGTGGTGTAGTCATGTCTCGTTGTAGCATCAACTACTCAAATGCCTTTGTTAAAGATTGACATACACCTCTGCCACTCAAGTTTGTCTAACAGCATCTGTTAGATTCCATACTTATTGCCCCAACTCCATCAAATCTCATGCAACCACCGTTTCCTATGTGGTATAATCCAGATAAGAGAAGTGAATATCATGGTACAATTATGGGCCATTTGATTGAAAATTGCAAAAATTTCAAGTATCAAGTTCAGAAGATGTTGAGCAAGACATGGGTTGAGTTTGTGAAGGAAAATGTCATCGACTATATTGTTACCAGATCATCACAAGTATAAGAAAATCAATAAGTGATGACAAGACATAGATGATTGCTGGAGAAGTTGATTAGGGTGTTGCATTGTCAACGATTTTGTCATGGAATTTTGTTTTTCAACACTTTTGTTTTAGGATCACACCTTATTCTTTTAATGAAATGTGTTTTTTCCTTGCCTCTTTGTTGTTCTAAAATCAAGAGATGTTTAGCATTTTATTTTGACAAAATATTTTGATCAAACTCCAACATGCAAAATTAAGGTCGGTCCATCCTGAAATATTAAAAGTGTTTTGATTGCAGAAATGACTCAATATTTGTTAAAATGCATGATAAACAATGTGGGGTGACCAAATAAATTTTGAGCTCACATACAAAATTAAACCACACATCATGGAGCTAAGTTTTAGCGGTATATATAATGACATATAGTGAATTCGGTAGTTATGAACTCGTGAATCATGGTTTTTTACAAGTCCAAAACATTACACTAGACAAGGTCAAAATTTATCGATTTTAGCCAACCTTACTTGAAATGAAAAAAGCCCATGTTTGTTTATTCCCTTCACTATTCTTAAAATATATATCCCTTGCAAACCCAAATTTAAGCCTAATGGAGTCTTTCTTTCGAAAAGAAACCCTAACATGGATTACACCCTATACTAGGGGCAAGTGAGGATTTTTTTTATTGGAAAGATGGAGACAATGTTAGAATTAATGGTAAAAGAGAATGCTATGAATGGAAGCCCAATGACTGAGAAAGGGCTAAACGTAAAAAAGCCCTAGACTGAGGGGCATCTAAGAAAACTTTAAGGAAGGTTGTGAGAAAGCCAGAAGTAGACCGCACTTAAAGGCAAGTCAAGGTTAAAAGTAAAAAATGCTTATCAAATCTAGGAGGGGCAAAAGAGTTTTTTTAATTGAGGAAAGGCACAACAAATACCAATAGTCGATGTCGAGGGCAAGTTGAAAAAAAAAAGATATTTAACTATACATATGTCTTTTGGTATCTATGATAAAGCATCTAGTGTTTTCAAATGATTGGTTATTGATTAGTACTTAAAAGTGTATTTTTATCAAGATTTTATATCATCATTTTGCACTTGAAGTATCAACAACTCCTTAACTAGAGCATGTTTTATAATAACAACTCTGATAATATAAGATACCTTTAATTTATGGTAAATATTCATTTTAAATGCAGGCCTATCACATAAATTAAAGGATTGATTGATGAGTTTAACTAATGAAATTGAGAAGACAAAGAGAGGGCTAAACTTAGAAAAGAGATGTTGGTTGAATTCAAATTGGAACACCATTTGGTTATTCAAATTGGAACACCATTTGGTTATTGGATCATAACTGGAGATGTAGAACTTGGATTTAGGTATGGTTTATATGGATAGAAAGCTAAGACATAGGCCTAAAACTTTCATGAGAGTCCAAGATTCAAAAGAACCGTTTTCAAGTTTAAATTGTAGCAACAACAAAGAAGTCAAAATTTGTCCTGCAGCCCAGACTCTGTTCAGTGTTCAACCCATATCTCGAGCTCTAGAAGTCTAAATGACCGTATTCTTATTTTGTTGGAAAGCTGAGACAATTTTCCAGAACTTTCATGAAGACTATCTGTTCAAATTCTGATGTTAGCAATGACGTTTTCTGCAGACAAGAAGATAAGGATTGTTACCAAGTCAAGAGGTGGCCACCCACTCAACAATTAGTCATCAAATCAATAGTTCTGAATTTTGGCCTATAAAAGGAGGCATTTGCCATGCATTTAGGCATCTTGGTTTTTAGATCAAGATCATATTCTTGCTTTCTTTCTTTGTATTTTTGTAATGTTTAAGTTTTGCTTTCATTAATCTCTTGTTTATGCTTTTCATCATAACTATATTCTTATCTAGTTTATTTATGTTTCTCTTATTCACAATGTTTAGCTAAGTTTATTATGTCAAGATGAAAAGGTTTCACTAATGGTGTTAGAAAATGTATAATATAAACTCAACATGGACTTCAATGTTTATATCGAAGAAAGTTTGTTATTAACATGTCTTATCTTTTTATCTTACTAATTCTTAATACCTTGCTTGTTAAATGATTAATCTAGATTTGTGTTGTACAACAAATACTTGGCACTTTCATAACCTACTGTATGGTATAACCGACACATGTGCTATGAAAGGAACTTGATTTGTTGTTAACATAAGTTAACATCATGAATTCCTGACAATATTTAAAAGTATGGGGTTACTAAAATAAGATAATTAATATGATCATGTTAAAAATTTATAATTAACTATTAAGGATAAATCATCCGATTGGAACCTTCTTTGTGTGTGGTTTCCAGTTGATTAATAAAAAGAGTTTATACTATCCTTATTTCTAATACTATTAGTGGATCATCTAACCTTGACAATTGTTTTATATTTGTTTAAGTCCTTACATCAATATCACATCTCAAAGCTCTCTTCAACTCCTTTCTCGTTATTATCTATTTCTTTATTTGTAGTTTATACAGTTAACCTCCCTCGTGGTTCGACCCCGGTCTTGCCGGGTTATTTATTACTTCGACACTCCTGCACTTGGGATAAGACATCAATCTTTTAATCGTGTCAATTATCTATCAAAGAAAAAGTTGAATTTGCTTTATAGCCTCTATTAGGAGAATATTGATGTTTTAGGTGAACATATAATATGTGGCACGATTATATGTCATTCTTTTACAAAGTTAGTGAAATAGAAATAAAGAAATGACAAGGTTAATGATTGGCAGAGAACCTTGACCTTTCCTTCGAATTGAAATTTGAGGTAAATGAATATTAGGAGATAAATGATAGGCAATGAGTTTTAGTATTCTCTTTAAGTTTGAGATTAACAATAAAAGGAGTGACATAGTTATATGTCAATGTTTGACCTTGATTGATAACATTGAAAGTTTTTGACTAATCAAAAATCCTGATAAGAGTGAGGCATGGTTATATGTCATTATAAAGAGTTTCCTGTCCAGTTTTAGGAAACAAGATTTATTGGTAAAATATATGGCATCTCACTTTCTTCTACAAAGACAATAAGAGAAAGAGAGTTAATGAATAGTTGATGGTGATCCTAGGTTTTTAATACCCTCAAACACTTTTCTGCATATGAATTTCCTCTCTTTTTTTTATTGCCATTAACCATAGCCTGCATTATATGTTTTTAAAACCCTTTTTAATCAAGTAAGCGATTTGAACTGATAAATGACGCTCTCAAAACTTGAAGAGCTTTTCTATAAGGTTCATGGCTTCACGAACTATGCATGCTGATAAAGTCCTGAAAATAAGACAAATTTTCAATAGAACCTTGAGTTCAAACCTCCTATTGTTGAAATCCACGAAAGGTCATCTCACCATCAAATGACGTACTCAAAATCAGAGATTAAAATTGACACAAGGAATCATAGAAAAAACTATTTTAATCTTATAATTGATCAATTTCTGTTTTTAAAATACAAGACAATCAAAGAACTGCATGTATTGAATAACATGTGTTGGGTCTTTGACTAAAGAAGCTTAATTTTTAAAATACTTTAAAAAAACTAACATCTCTCTAATTTCATTTCAATAATTAGACTTGAGCAGACATGATCTTTAAAATGTGCGAGTTGATTCCAAAACAAGAAAGATTTTCAAACAAAAAAACAATATTAGTCGAGTGTGCAAAGTCCTCAACAGAAATGACATTAACACTTCTTGATCATCCTTGAAAAGTTAAGTAGACAAAGGCAATACAATGGACCCTAGAAGGGAAAACAAGCACATTCAAATCAATCGAGGGCAATGTTGCTGAAAGATAACCAATGATTGAATGAACACCGAGTAGCAGTTGAGAGTAACGCTACACTCAAAAGGCATCTTCATGTCTGAAATCTTGGTTTGCCCTCTAAAGTATGGTTATGACACCGAAAGAAGTGATCGTATAGGTGCATTTGGATAAATACACGCCACCAAGACTAACTGTGGGACAATCTGCTTTGAAACTCATTGATTCAAGTTGCATCTCACCACATGAATGTGGGTGATAAAAAGGAATATCATTGATGATGACAATACGTTTCTTTTCATGATCTAGTTAGATGGGCTAAGAGGAATTCATTGAGAAAGACATTGAGCGTACAATAATGAGTCTTTGTTGTTTGTCTGAATGACTTAACAGTTCCATGAAGATTGAAGATAACATATGCTTAAAGAGTATGGTTCAACTAAAGGCAACTACATGTCTGATTGATAATCCTAAATGAGATCGACACTAGATGATTATTGGCAGACTACATACAAATGATCAGAGGGTAGTTTTGGGAGAATTCAAAAAGCTATTGATTTGTTAAACTCCTTTATCAATCAAGTAACACCACACTTGGGGGCATGATTAGATTTGATAAACAATGAGAAAAGTAATAGTCGCGGACAACCTAGGATGGGCACTTCATTTACATTTGAGTGAAGGACTAGCATAAGGTAGACTCGAATGAGTCGATGCATCGAAAAAACTAAGAAGGCTTTAGATAGCAAATAAAGGCACCCTATGGCGACAGAGCATCAAAGAGAGGGGGGGCCTATATTTCAATTTAGATAAGGATGTATGCATGTCATTTAACCATAAAGCATTGCATAAATGTTTTTGAATTTTATAGGAAAAATCCTCAATGAAATCCAACAAGATTTTGATGAATCTGAGTGAAAAAAGAAAGAATCATTGAGCTAATGATAACAAAGAATTAAAGTTTTGACCCTAGAATGAGAGGAAGGTGAGATAAACTCTACCATTAGAAAATTCTTAAGAAAATGAGAAGATCAATCTTGTCATCATGAAGAGTCTTCAAGTCAACCCTACAATCAGGAAGCACCAAGTTTTCAAGCCTCATGATTGGAAAGTATCAAGTCAACCCTGTAATCAGGATGCACCAAGTTTCCAAACTTCGCTATTAGGAAATATCAAGTCAACTCTACAATTAAGAAGCACCAACTTTTCAACCCTATCATTAGGAAATCCAGTTAAATCCAGTAATCAGGAAGGACATATGTCAATCCTGCAATCAATAATCACTAAGAAATATCAAGTCAACTCTACAATTAAGAAGCACCAAGTTTTCAACCCTATCATTAGGAAATCCAGTTAAACCCAAAGAATCAGGAAGGACATATGTCAATCCTACAATCAATAATCACTAGGAAAGTTCAAGAAGAACTTGATCAAACCCTATCATCAAGAAGAAAGAAAAGGAAGAACCCTACCATCAGGAATCCTAGTTTTTAAACCCTGCAATCAAGAAGAAAAGTGAGAAGAACCTTACTATTAGAAAATTCTCAAGAAAAGAAGAAAGTTCAAACCTTGTCATTAGGAAAACCAAGAAAAAGCCTACCATCAAGATTTTGAGTTTTGGGAACCCTGCCATCAGGAATCTCAATTTTTAACTCTACAATTGTTGCGAAGTCGCTGTCGCACAAATTAATTATCCTAACTTCAAACACAACACACAAGATAGTATAGAGCAAGCAAGTGGTCGATCCCACGAGAAAGGTTCAAGTCAGATTTTCATACTAGATGATAGGCAATTTGGGGGGGGGTTTGGATGTTATCTAGGCTAAAGTAAAAGAAAACAAAAAACTATCAAACGAAATTTAATAAAATTAGAAAATTATCAAGAGAATAAACCTTGGTTGCAAGCACACATCCACCTACGGAAATCAGAACTGATCATGGAAACGAAACATCAATTTATATTCTGAATATTTATCTCTTCTTAACATTAGTTAGTTAACAAATCCGTCGTATAACTAACCCTAACCATCAAACAACCACAGTGTCCGCACTACTAATTTAATTCAATGGCTGCCTTAAGAACTAGATAAGTTGATTAATCAAGAAAACATAATTGCCCGCAGTCTATGTTTGATTTGATTAAATGTTCTCCCTAAGATTAATAATATAGATCCGCCACAATTATTAAACTCAGTTGCTTCACAAGTTCATATACCATAACTCCGGTTTTGATATCAAACTTAGCAATAGATTATTTACAATAATAACTTAGAGTCCGCTCTAGTAATTAAAATAAACAATCATAGGAAAAATAAGCATAGGAGAACAAACATATTCATCATATAAACTGAAAAGAAAAGGTAAAATAAATCTCACAGTTCTTGAAATTTGAAGGTTTTCGTGTCCTTACAACCAAGAAAACGAGTTTTAGCCTTGCATGTTTGTTGAACAACTAATAAAAAAGAAGGAGGAATGCATGATTTTGGGTTTCTTAGAGGAAGGGGGCGTTTTTCTCTTCTTGGCCGGCTGCCCCCATTCTCTTCTCTCATTCTTTTTATATCCTAGGAAACCCTAGTCTCTATTTTACAAAATAGTCCTCTCTTAGATAGTTTACAATTAAGTACTTCAATAACTATTTTCCTAAAAAAAGAGAAATAGCTTGCACGAAATCTTCAAACTTTGACTTAGAGGAGCTAAATTGCTGAAATAAAAACTTGGATGTCGGTTTAGATGCTTCGGAACGTAATTTGGACTCGTTTCTTCATGAAATCTGTTTGCTGGCAGAATTTAGTTGTCATCTTTGAAAAATCATATCTCCCTCATATGACATCTTTTTGGGCTGAAATTTGGAGCGTTGATAGGTCTTTGAGTCTGGAATCCAAAAAAATTACATTTGCATCAATTGGACTTCTGTAGCTCTAGATATTCAAGTCGGAATGACCTAAGGTTAACATTGGCAGATTGCAAGATTTGAATTTGAAGGCTGCGATTTCCATGCTCTTCCTTATTTTATTTTCTTGCCTTATATGTCCTGAAAGGTATGGATGTTAGCTTTTTAATGCCACTATAATCATTTCATTTCGATCTCTAGAGCTCACGCTCTGTACAAAACATTGACTGACGGTCAAATCTGCCAATTACCTCCAATTTACTTCTTTTTGCATCTTTCATTCAAAAGTGCCTTCAAAACATAAAACAAAGAATATCAAGGCATTTTATATATAAAACATAGGCAAAACACCAGTTAAATGTGGGTGAAACTATCGAATAATATGGTTGCATAAACAATCAAAATGTTTTGGATTCAATCAAAATGATTAAATACACCCTTGGAAAGTTCTAGTTGAAAATCGCTGAGATTTAGGATTTCAGGTCAACTGAGCTGAAAATAAAGACAATTATGTAGGAGAATAGTTATAAGAATACGGTTATCCTAGGAGCTAAAGACAAAGACCAAGGTTTTGGTTAAAATGGGTCTTTAGATTGAGATTTCAAGTTAACCTAACCAAAAGGACATTATGGTTCTAGTTAAAGGGGATCGCGAAATGAGATCTCAGGTTAACTAAGTTGAACACAAGGACAAAGGTTCTGGTTAAAAGGGATCTCTAGATTAAGATTTCAGGTTAACCCAACCGAAGGCAAGATTTTGGTTCTGGTTAAAAGGGATCACTAGATTGGGATCTCAGGTTAGCCAAACTGTTTTTCAGATTTGGATTCTAGTTAAAGGGAATCGCCGGATTGGGATTTCAGGTTAACTATGTTGTAGACAAAGATTTTGATTCTGATTAAAGGGAATCACCAAATTAGGATTTCTGGTTAACCAAGCTAAAGACAAGAATTTTGGTTCTGGTTAAAGGGGATCGTAAAATTAAGGTCTTAGGTTAACTAAGATGAAGACAAAGATTTTTTATTCTAGTTAAAGGAAATTGCTAGAATGGGATTTCAAGTTAGTCGAGCCATTATTCAAATTTAAGTTCTGGTTAAAATGGATCACCAGATTAGGATCCCAAATTATCCGAACCATTTTTCAAATTTGTGTTATGATTAAAAAAAATTGTCAGATTGAGATTTCAAGCTAGCTGAGTCGTTGTTCATATTTGTGTTCTGGTTAAAGGAAATTACCAAATTGAGATTTCAGGTTAGCCGAGTCGTTGTTTAGTTTGAGTTCGGTTAAAAGGGATTGCCAGATTGGGATCTAAAGTTTGCCAAACTGTTTTTCAAATTTTTAGGTTTGGTTAAAAGGAATCGCCAGAATGGAATTTCAAGATAACCGAGATGTACACATTTTGATCATAGTTATGATTGAAAGGGATTGCTATGAAAACAGAGTTTTATGTTATCGAACTATTAGCTTTGAGGAGATTAGTTTTGGAAGAACAGTTCGTTTGTCTTTACAATACTTACGGAGGAAAGATTTGTTTTAAATGAGCAAGTCGCCCATGAAAATAGACTAGTTTTTTAATTTTAAATGAGCAAGTCGCTCATGAAAATAGACTAGTTTCTGAAAGTGTAGGTCGTCCATGAAAATAGACAAATTTCAGGGAAGCATGGACACTTGCTGAAGTTCTTTTTTAAATTAAAAAAGAGAGGTCACCCATGAAATTATACTAGTTTTTGTATTTCAAAATGGACAAATCACCCATGAAAATAGACCAATTTAAGGATAGCATGGATGCTTGCTGAAGTTCTTTTTGGAATTTGAAAAAATGGCAGGTCACCTATGAAAATAAGTCGATCTTTGAATTTCAAAAAGGGCAGGTTGCCCGTGAAAATAAACTGGTTTATTGAATTTCAAAAGTGGGGCATGTCACCCATGATAATGAGACTATTTTCTTCTTTGGATAGGTGGATTGCCCAATAAATCAAGCAGACATTGTTTCTTTACAAGCTTATTATGCAAAATCTTGATGAGATTTTGCTTCGTAAGCGTTGTAAAGAAAAGGCATTTGTTGCTACCTAGTTTTTTACTATATTTTTGAAAATAAAAGAAAAGAAAATGAAGAGATAAAGGGCTTACCTTAGCTAGTTCCAAATGAGAAATGGGTGGTTGGGTTGCTACATGTGATGCTAGTGGTAGAGGATGAATTTTCTCTATCTTGGGCATATCACTCTATATATGGGTTTTCTTTGTTTCTCTTCGAGTTAGCTTTTCTTTCTTACTTTTTCTTTTTATATCCTTATTCTTCCCTTATACAGTTTTCCAGTTCAAACTAAACCCATTTTTTTGCCTAAAAACTCTTTTTTCCTTCTCTCCCCTTTTTTGTTTTTCTTGTTTATCTCTTCTCTTTCTTTTTCTTCCTCTTTTCTCTTTCTTTATCCCTTACTATTCTTTGTTAGTATTGTTGCTACCCAAAATTTGACCCAATTTTTGAAAATGGTTTTTTTAAAAAAACCCAAAAATAGCAAAAGACAATAAAAACCCAAAAAAAAAATATTTTTGACGTCTTTATGTCACTAGCTGCGTCTTGTACTACGCGTTCAGTTCTTAATGCACTTTTTAATTGACATTAAAGTTTCTCTTTTTCAAAAAAATCAAAATACAAAAAATAAAAAAAATCAAAATATACAAAGGGACCAAATATGAAAAGAAAGAAGTTAAGGGATCAAATTGTTTTTGGGTTGTTTGATCTCCAAACAAACTTGGTGACCAAGCAATTGAAGATAGCAAACTCTTTTACCTATAAATATGTGGTTATACCACACACAAAAGAGGGGTGGAGAAATTTAGGAGAGAAATTTTTTGGGAGAGAATTTGAAAGGTCCATGTTAAGTTTATATTATACTTATTCTTACACCATTAGTGTACCCTTTTCACCTTGACATAATTAACTTAGCTAAACATAATGAAAGAGAGAAACATAAATAAACAAGGAAAGGAAATGAAAAGCATAAGCAAGAAATTAATATAAACAAAACTTAAGCATTACAAAATATAAAGAGAGAGCAAGAGCATGATCTTGATCTGAACACCAAGATGCCTAAATACATGGTAAATGCCTCCTTTTATAGGCCAAAATTTGGAACTATTGATTTGTTGACTAATTGATGAATGGGTGGCCACATCTTGACTTGATGACAATTCTTATCTTCTTGTCTGCCAAAAACGTCATTGATAACGTCATAATTTGAATAGACTTCAATCATGAAAGTTCTAGGCAATTGTCTCATCTTTCCAGGGTAAAAATTTGAGATCATTTGGACTTCTAGAACTCGAGATATGGGCTGAACACTGAACAGTGTCTGGGCTGCAGGACAGATTCAGACTTCTTCATTGTTGCTACAATTTGGACTTGAAAACGGCCTTGTTAAATCTTGGGCTCCCATGAAAGTTGTAGGCCTATGTATTAGATTTCCATCCATATAAAGTAGACCTAAATTTGAGATCTACAAACTCCAGATATGACCCGATTACCGAACAATGTTCCAGTTTGACCGCACCACCATCTCTTTTCTAAGTTTGGCCATCTATTTATCCTTTCAATTTCAGTACTTCAACTCATCAATTAATTCTTTCATTTATGTGATAGGCCTGCATTTAAGATGAATATTTACCATAAATTAAAGGTATCTTATATTATTAGATATGTTATTATAAAACATGCTTTAGTTAAGGAGTTATTGATACTTCAAGTGCAAAATGACGATATAAAACCTTGATAAAAATGCACTTTTAAGTACTAATCAACCACCCAAAACCATAGCTTCCCCCAGCAGAAGCCTTTCCTCAGAAGCTGCTAGCACTAGAACCACCAGCCCCAACATCAGTTTCCTCTCTTGGTTACCACCAACCTAACTTAAACAAGAGCAGCAATAACAAACCCGATTGCCATACAAGAGCATCAGTTTCCTCTCTTAGCCTCTCCACTGGTTCCTCCAAAACTAACACCTATTTTCTTTCATCCTCCACCCATGATGTTTCCCTCTCTGTTCCTTTTTCAACAACCACCGAGAACCATATATGACAACTCCTCCACATCTCAACCAATGTTGTCTCAACTCCTCTAGTTGGCCATAACCAAGTAACATCAACAACACTAGCTGACATAACAGTCGTAATTGAACATCAGGTTGTCCTCATTCATCCACATCAACAGTAACGACAATATCTCCTCTTGCAACCCACAATAACCACTATAATGCTAGACAACCTCAACAACAAACTCATAGCAGTCTATAATAGCAAATAATAGTAGATGAAAAAACTAGTAATAAAGGAGAAAGAAACAAATTTGAAAGAAAAGGAAAACACCAAGAGAATCGAAACTTTGCTTGTGGATTTTTCTGTCTTTGCAGGTGATAGTGAATGACACGACCAAAAGATTGATGTCTTCTCCCAAGTGCAGGAGTGTCGAAGTAATAAATAACCCGGTAAGACCGGGTCGAACCACAGGGAGGTTAATTGTATAAATTATAAATAACAACAAGAACAATAACAACAACAACAACAACAATAGTAATAATAGAGAGAGCTTTGAGATGTGATATTAATGTAAGGATTAAACAATGATAAGAACAATTGTCAAGGTTAGAGGATCCACTAATGGTATTTCAAACAAGTATAGTATAAACTCTTATTATTCAATTGGAAACCACACACAAAGGAGGTTCCAATCGGATTATAAATTGTTAACATGATTACGTTAGTTATCTTATTCGAATAATGCTAATACTTGTAAATGTTGTCGGCATTCATGATTATAACTTATGTTAACAACAAATCAAGTTCCTTTCATAGCTCGGTGTCGGTTATACCATACAAGTATGGGCTATGAAAGTGCCAAGTATTTGTTGTACCAAGTGTTATACAACATAAATCTAGATTAACCATTTAACAAGCAAAGTATTAAAAGTGAATAAGATAACAAATATAAAGCATGTTAGTATCCAACATTAAAGTCCATGTTGAGTTTATATTATACTTATCCTTACACCATTAGTGTAACCTTTTCACCTTGACATAATTAACTTAGCTAGACATAATGAAAGAAAGAAACATAAATAAACAAGATAAGAACATAAGTAAGATAAAAGTTAACTAAGTAAAGGAAAGGAAGTGAAAGGCATAAACTTGATATTAATGAAAGCAAAGCATAAGCAATACAAAGAGAGAAAGCAAGAGCATGATCTTGATCTGAACACCAAGATGCCTAAATACATGGCAAATGCCTCCTTTTATAGGCCAAAATTCGGAACTATTGATTTGTTGACTAATTGATGAATGGGTGGCCACATCTTGACTTGATGACAATTCTTATCTTCTTGTCTGCTAAAAACGTCATTGATGACGTCATAATTTGAACAAACTTCAATCATGAAAGTTCTAGGCAATTGTCTCATCTTTCCAGGGTAAAAATTTGAGATCATTTGGACTTCTATAACTCGAGATATGGGCTGAACACTGAACAGTGTCTGGGCTGCAGGACAGATTCGGACTTCTTCGTTGTTGCTACAATTTGGACTTGAAAACGGCCTTCTTAAATCTTGGACTCCATGAAAGTTGTAGGCCTATGTCTTAGCTTTCCATCCATATAAGGTAGACCTAAATCCAAGATCTACAGCTGCAGATATGACCCGATTACCAAACAGTGTTCCAGTTTGGACCGCACCAAAGATCTCTTTTCTAAGTTTGGCCATCTCTTTGTCCTTTCAATTTCAGTACTTCAACTCATCAATCAATTCTTTCATTTATGTGATAGGCCTGCATTTAAGATGAACATTTACCATAAATTAAAGGTATCTTATATTATTAGATATGTTATTATAAAACATGCTTTAGTTAAGGAGTTATTGATACTTCAAGTGCAAAATGATGATATAAAACCTTAATAAAAATACACTTTTAAGTACTAATCACACCCCCAACCAGCTTATTACTAGTCCCTAGTAATCAAAGCGTTAAAATAGAAAAACAATTTGCAACTTTCACAAAGCAAGGCATTCATCATTCAACTTCCATTAATCTATCCAGATAAACAAACTCTCATTAAATTTATATATCTCTCAATACCTCTTAAACAAGATATTAATAAACCTTCCTTGTTATGTGCTCAATGTACAAAAACATAGATGATGGGGCTTTTATTGGAAGAAAACAATATTTGGTTCTAATGTTTAAGGTTAACTTCCTTGGGTTGGGATTATTATCTCTTTTTTTTTTTTTTTTTTTTTTTTTTTTTCTTCTTTTTTTTTTTTTTAATATATATACATATAACTTAAAACACAATGCATCTTTAACCCATGTAACGAGCTTTCGGCTAATGACTCCAGACCAGTTGATCTTAGGGCATTAGGTGTTGAGACTCCCCTACGAGCTTAGTAACTCGGGTTGCAGATACGATACGTAGATAGTGCAATGTTTGATTCCCTTAAGCTTTTCTCCTTAACCCATGTAACAAGCTTTGGGCCAATAGCTCCCAAGTCAGTTGACTTTAGGGTATTAGGTGTTAAAACACCCCTTCGGGCTTAATTGCTTAGGTTAGGGAGGCTACGAAATCAAACTTATCTACGTTTTTATTATCATTATTTTTTTTTTTTTTTGTTTTTTTTTTTGCAAATTATAGACTATCCCTATCCCTTAGTTGTTACCTTTAACAAAAGAACACAAATAATGTAATAATCCAATGTGCAACCCACAATCATATGTTAAAGTGTGTGTGTGAAAATGAAGGTTTAAGAATACTTGTTAAATAAGTATATGAGCGTAATCAAGTGATAACAATGCGAGAGTTTGTAAACCTGAATATTTCAAGAAGTATTCTAATAGGCCTTGTTATGAATATTGCAAATAACCATTGGAAAATGTTTACTAAGATGCGTCTCAAGAGTCACTCCCCCTTACTCGCCATCCTAGTGATAACAGTTTTGCCAAATGGTTTTTAAAACAAAAACAGTTAGTTGGTTAGTTTTTTTTTTTTTTTTTTTTAATACTACTACCCTCTCCCCCCAACCAAAACGAGACATTGTCCTCAATGTCCTAAGGTAGAAAGATAGAGTATAGAAGACATCACCTGAAACAACGAACACCGACAAACCCGAAACACACTTAAACAAATATAAGAAATAATAGAACAAAATACTATGCTAGAAATAAAACCAAAAGACACAAGGATTCACAAACGAAGGCTCAAATCCAATCTAAGCTTTTTACGGCTTTCGTAGTTGACCAATTTATGCGACTCATGGAGGGATCAATTACAGGATGAAAGATTGTAGTTTGTCGATCAATTGTTTAGCAAGAGTGCAGAGATTATGATTTGTCGTGCCGAAGATGTTAGAAATTCCTGTTCCACAGCTTGATCAAGGAAAGACAACAAATTATCATAAAAACCATTAACATTGAGCAAACCTATAGGTTTATGGTGAATGTGCAGTTGGGCCCAAGAGGAAATATGAAAGATCTCTTCCAATGTGCCCAGACCACCTGGTAAGGCAATGAAGGCATCAAGGATGGTTAAACATTGTATTCATTCGATCAAACATTGTGGAGACCCGTAGTTCCTCTCCAATTGTTTTCCCAGTGAAATCCCCTTTTGCTAAAGCTTCGGGGACGACCCCCCAAAACTTGACTTCCTCCTAAAAATCCAGCTATTGACACACCCCCCATTAACCCAAGGCTACCTCCCCCATACACTAAATGAATCTTTCTCTCGCCTAGGACCCGACCAAGATGATTTGCTCGCTTCTAAAAATGCTATTTCCTTCCCGGACTGGATCCACCGAAAACACAAATATTTTTGATGTGATAACTTGAGGGACCCGCCATTTCTACACACTTCTATATCTCATCTAATGTAAGGGTTGAGTAGAAATGAGGGGAAGGAAGAGAAGATTTTATAGATGAGAAATTGAAGATGCAATCATACCCCTATATGTAGACCAATTGGAGTCTCACACACTCTTTCTCTCTCTCTCTCTCTCTTTATTGAATTATTTATTTTGAAAAAGCATGTGTATGTACAGGTAGTTGTGATTGTGGCTCACATCTTCCCTTGGTTTTACGTCCAAGAACGGCTTAAACGCCCTCTATGGGTCGGGGATAGGCTTCCCATCCAGTTTTCTTAAAAACTGGCAAACAGGGTCTTTTTTAGTCAGATTCCCAAGACTAAGTCGATCATGTTCTTTATGAAAATGGGGCCATAAATCATGAATTGCACGATGCACATCTCCACTAGGATGCGTCTCAAGGGTCAACAAAAGATTATCTAAAGACCCCTTACTCGGGCCATCCTTAATGAATTGTATTTTATCTTCACGGTTTATAGATACCATTCCTAAAGAACGACATGTTGCATTGCAAGTCCATCTGGCACATCTGTGACAGACTTTCGATCGTTTTGCACGACGTTTCTTTGCAAAAGTGCTTTTACCTGTTCTAGGCATGTGTGAAATGAAAGAATTGGAGGACTCACCCGATAATCGGACCTTTGCTTCAATCACCAATGAATATCTTCGGGAATTCCATGATTCATTAACAACTTCAATCTTGCACACCTAGCACGGTAAATTTTTGTAATCGCATTCTGAGGCGAGTGGGAAAGTACTTTTTCAATTTTTCAAAAGTGGTGTCCATTTTCAAATGAGAATTGGAGAAGAGAGTCAAAAAAAGGAGAAAAAGCAAAGTATTGCACAAATATATACAAATATCAGTTATTATGGGAAACTGAAAGAACCGACTTAAGTCACGGAGTACCGTTATCCGTCTTTTGACCGGGGTGAGAGAAACTAGCAAAACAAAACACAAAACAATGTGAGAAAACGAATCAATCTTTATATACAGGATCACTCAATTCAATAGTCATTTTCAACTGAAAAATTGTCAAAGTAGACTTTCAAACGATGTCCATTTACCTTGAAAACATTGTCATTCTTTGGATTCTCGATATCACAGACCCCATATGGATACACATGTTTCACAATGAAAGGACCACTCCATCTTGATCTTAGTTTTCCAGGAAATAAATGGAGTCGAGAATTATAAAGCAAGACTTTTTGACCAACATTGAATGTTTTTCTCAATATTTTCTTGTCATGAAACTCTTTGATTCTTGCTTTATGAATTCTTGAATTTTTATATGCATCATTTCTTATTTCCTCAAGCTCATTTATTTGTAACTTACGCAGTGACTAGCATCATCAAGGTTTGAATTGAAAGCTTTAATAGCCCAATAAGCTTTATGTTCAAGTTCCACAGCAAGTGACAAGGTTTTCCATAGACTAGTCTATAAGGTGACATACCTAATGATGTTTTATAAGCAGTTCGGTAAGCCCAAAGTGCATCATTAAGTCTTAAAGACCAGTCTTTCCTATTAGGGTTCACTGTTTTCTCCAAGATTTGTTTGATCTCCCTATTAGCGAGCTCTACTTGTCCACTAGTCCGGGGGTGATAAGGGGTGGCAACTTTGTGTGTGATTCCATATTTCTTCATTAAAGTCTCAAATGGCTTGTTGCGAAATGTGTTCCACCATCACTTATCATGGCTCGAGGGATTCCAAATCGACTCAAAATATTTTCTTTCAAGAATTTTATCACTGTTTTGTGATCATTGTTTCGACTTGGAATTGCCTCTATCCATTTTGAAACATAATCTACTGCGACTAATATGTACACGAAACCAAATGATGGAGGAAATGGACCTATGAAATCTATACCCCAGTAGTCAAAGATCTCAATGACAAGAATAGGATTTAAAGGCATCATATGACGTTTTGAAATAGATCCCAACTTTTGACAATTTTCACAAGTCTTGCAGAACACATGTGAGTCCTTAAACATGGTGGGCCAGGTAAAATCCGCATTGTAAGATTTTTGCAGTTGTCTTTCTTGATGAGAAATGGCCCCCACATGCCTCGAATGACAAAATTTAATGACATTACTTACCTCATTGTCGAGAATGCATCTTCGAAATATTTGATCGGACAATATTTGAATAAATAAGGGTCATCCCAATAAAAGTTCTTTACTTCGTTCAAGAACTTTCTTTTGTCTTGGGTACTCCAATGAGCCGGCAATTGTCCCGAAACAAGAAAATTAACAATATTAGCATACCAAGGCATTGTAGAGACGGAAAATAAAGATTCGTCAGGAAAGTAGTCATCGATTGGTGTGATGTCGATCTCGATTCTGTTGTCAATCTTGACAAGTGATCTGCGACAACATTTTCGGTGCCTTTCTTGTCTTTGATTGTGATATCAAATTCTTGAAGTAACAAAATCCACCGAACCAATCTAGCCTTAGAATCTTTCTTAGAAAGAAGATATTTCAATGCTGCATGATCACTGTAAACAACAACAGGTGAGCCAACAAGATAAGACTTGAATTTTTCACATGCAAATACTACTGCAAGTAATTCTTTTTCAAGAGTAGTGGTGTAATTCATTTGAGCACTATTTAAAGTTTTACTTGCATAGTAAATCACATAAGGTTTCTTATCTTTTCTTTGTCCCAAGACAAAGACCCACGGCATAATCACTAGCATCACACATTATTTCAAAAGGTAAAGACCAATCAGGAGGTTGAATGATAGGAGCAGTAGTAAGCAAGTTTTTAAGTTGAACAAAGGCTTCTTCACAATGTTCAGTCCATTCAAAAATATTATCCTTTGTTAGAAGGTTGCTCAAGGGCTTAGATATTACACTAAAATCTTTGATGAACCTTCTATAAAAACCAAGCATGTCCTAAGAATGATCTAACATCTTTAATGGATTTTGGTGTTGGCAAGTTAGCAATTAACTCGATTTTAGATTTGTCAACCTCAATTCCTTTTGATGAAACAATTTGACCAAGTACAATGCCGTTTGTTACCATAAAGTGACATTTTTCCCGGTTCAATACAAGATTCTTCTCTTCACACCCGCTCAAAACCTTTTCTAAGTTAGTCAAACAATCATCAAATGAATCACCAAAAACAGAAAAATCATCCATAAAAATCTCAAGAAGACGTTCAACCATATCACTAAATATACTAAGCATGCATCTTTGAAACGTGGCTGGTGTATTACATAATCCAAAAGGCATCCTTCGATATGCAAAAGTGCCAAATGGACATGTGAAAGTAGTTTTCTCTTGATCTTCCAATGCAATTTCAATTTGGTTATAACCTGAATAGCCATCTAGGAAACAATAAAATTCATGACCTGCAACTCTTTCTAGGATTTGATCCATGAAAGGTAAGGGAAAATGATCTTTTCTAGTCATTGAATTAAGTTTCCTATAATCAATGCACATACGCCAACCAGTAATAGTCCTTGTTGGAATTAACTCATTTTTCTCATTTGGTATCACAAGTGACTCCAGACTTCTTGGGTACCACTTGGGTAGGACTTACCCATTTGTCATCGAGAAATAGGATAAATTATTCCATTATCTAGAAGCTTAATGACTTCATTTTTCACTACTTCTTTCATATTAGGATTAAGCCTTCGTTGCATTTCTCTAGAGGGTTTAGCATTTTCCTCCAAATAAATCCTGTGTGTGCAAATCAAAAGACTAATTCCTTTTATGTCGCCTATAGTCCATCCCAAGGCATTTTTGTGCATTTTCGAGTTTGCAATAACTTACCTTCTTGATGTGCGTTAAGTGTGGAAGAGATTATTACCTGAAAAGTTTCATTTTCTCCCAAAAATGAGTATTTGAGATGGAATGGTAATGGCTTCAAATCGGGTTTTGGTGGTTGAACACTTGAAGGTATGGACTTAATTGATCGTGGTGGCAATTCCTCAATTTGTGGTCTCCAATTACTTGCCTTCAATTTTTCCTAAGAATAGACCATTTGCAAATCGTCAGATTCATCAATCTCAATTTTACTTGGAAGTGGTTTGAAATTGATCATGAACTAATTTTTCAAGAAAGTCCACTTCCCGTAAATCATTATCATCTCCAGGTTGCTTGCAAATGTTGAAAATATTCATCTCCAATGTCATGTTTCCAAAAGATAGCTTCATCAATCCATTCCTACAATTAATCAATGCATTAGAAGTTGCAAGAAATGGACGCCCTAAAATAACAGAAAATGAATTACATGCTTCAACAGAGTTGTGTGTCCAAGACAATAAAATCCACAGGATAAATGAATTTATCAACTTGTACTAACACATCTTCAACTATTCCTCTAGGCACTTTTACGGATCTATCGGCAAGTAAAAGAGTTACGAAGTTGGTTTTAACTCACCTAGATTGAGACTTTGAAAAACCGAATATGGAAGTAAATTCACACTAGCTCCAAGATCAAGTAAGGCTTTTTCAATTTTATGCTCTCCAATAAAGCAAGAAATTGTAGGACAACCAGGGTCTTTATATTTCAAAGCATTATTGTTTTGAAGAATAGCACTTACTTGTTCGGCTAAAAAGGCTTTCTTTTTCACATTCAGTTTTCTCTTCACAATGGCATGATCTTTCAAAAATTTAGCATAAGAAGGAACCTGTTTGATAGCATCCAGCAAAGGTATATTGATCCTTACCTGTTTGAAAGTTTCAAAGATTTCGAGTTGTGATTAACTTTCCTTTGTTTAGCCATGGCATGAGGAAATGGAAGTCTTGGCGGGGAATCGCTCTTTTCTTTGCAATGATCGATTCAACCCCTTCCTTACCCTCGAGATTGACTCATCATCATTCTCACAAGGTTCAAGAATGGGTTTTTCAATAACCTTACCACTACGAAGAGTGATGACCGATTTTACATGATCCATGTGTTGGCTTCCCGAACTACTTGCATTCGCATTGTATTGCCCCTTTGGATTTTGTTGTGGTTGAGATGGAAACTTACCTTTCTCTTGGAAACGAGAGCGAGATGTCAATTTTGCAAGAGTATCTTTAAAATCAGTCATGCTTTGAGCAAGTTGAGTGTTAATTGCCTCTTGCTTTTCCATAAATGCATGCAATGTTTCCTCAAGATTTCTTCTAGGAGGTGGAGCATAAGGAGGTGCATATCCATGAGAATTTTGGAAATTATGGTGTGCTTGAAACGGTGGTTGTGAAGTTTGTGCATTATTGTTATCACTCTTCCAATTGAAATTTGGGTGATTTCTCCAACCAGGGTTGTATGTTTACGAATATGGGTTATGGTTGGCCCTTTGAAAACTGTTTAATGCATGGGCTTGTTCATGGAGACATTCTTTAAAAGAAGGCAAGGTTGGACAGTCATTGGTTGAATGTTCGTTGGTTTCACAGATTTGACATGCAATGTCTTGAACATATTTTAATTGACCACTCTTTTTCAATTCTAGCGCTTCGACTTTTTTAGCTAAAGATGCAAACTTGGCTTGGAGGTCATGATCTTCCCTAAGGTTGTACATACCCCCACTAGATGTATGAGGTTGGGTTTTACTTGGTGCCTCATAAGTACCTGTGGTGTCCCAATTTTGTGCATTTTCACTAGCAAATCTAAGTACTCCATTGCTTCATTAGGGTCTTTATCCTCAAAAGTTCCATTGCACATCAATTCAACCATTTGCCTATCTCTAGGAGTTAACCCTTCATAAAAATGTGAAACTAATCTCCATGTTTCAAAACCATGATGGGGGCAAGTATTAAGCAAGTCCCGATACCTATCCCAACATTGATAAAATGTTTCTCCTGGTTTTTGAGAGAAAATAATGATTTGTCTTTTGAAAGAGTTCGTTCTATGAGATGGAAAAAACTTCTTTAAAAATTGTTGTTGCATATCATCCCAAGCACGAATGGATCCAGGTCTCAAATTTTGTAGCCATGTTTTAGCTTTATCTTTTAATGAAAAAGGAAAAAGCTTCAATCTAATGGTGTTCATGCTACAATTTGAGTCATTATATGTGTTGCAAACCTCCTCAAATTCCCTTAAATACAAGTATGGATTTTCTAAATCTAAGCCATGAAAAGATGGTAAAAGTTGAATAATGCCTGTCTTAAAATTAAAATGAGATGCATCTGTGGAAAAACTATGCATGAGGGTGCACTTGTTCTTGTGGGATTCATGTGGTCTCTAAGAGTTCTAACCCGAATATTCTCATTATTCTCATTATGAAGCGATTGGTTATCTTCTTCACCATATTTTCTGAAAATGATGAGGATACCCTACAAAGTCTACCACTTAATGTACGTGACCACACTCTCATGCACGTGTAAAAAGAGAATAAAAAGAAGAAGAAAACAAAAGAAAAAGAAACAACACAAAAGAAACAAAGTTAAATACAATAAAAGTAAAAGAGAAAATAAAATAAATACTATAATTTGTACAAGAATTTACCCTCCCCGCAACGGCGCCAAAAACTTGACACGACCAAAAGATTGATGTCTTCTCCCAAGTGCGGGAGTGTCGAAGTAATAAATAACCCGATAAGACCGGGTCGAACCACAGGGAGGTTAATTGTATAAATTATAAATAACAACAAAGAACAATAACAACAACAACAACAACAATAGTAATAATAGAGAGAGCTTTGAGATGTGATATTAATGTAAGGATTAAACAATGATAAGAACAATTGTCAAGGTTAGAGGATCCACTAATGGTATTTCAAACAAGTATAGTATAAACTCTTATTATTCAATTGGAAACCACACACAAAGGAGGTTCCAATCGGATTATAAATTGTTAACATGATTACGTTAGTTATCTTATTCGAATAATGCTAATACTTGTAAATGTTGTCGGGCATTCATGATTATAACTTATGTTAACAACAAATCAAGTTCCTTTCATAGCTCGGTGTCGGTTATACCATACAAGGTATGGGCTATGAAAGTGCCAAGTATTTGTTGTACCAAGTGTTATACAACATAAATCTAGATTAACCATTTAACAAGCAAAGTATTAAAAGTGAATAAGATAACAAATATAAAGCATGTTAGTATCCAACATTAAAGTCCATGTTGAGTTTATATTATACTTATCCTTACACCATTAGTGTAACCTTTTCACCTTGACATAATTAACTTAGCTAGACATAATGAAAGAAAGAAACATAAATAAACAAGATAAGAACATAAGTAAGATAAAAGTTAACTAAGTAAAGGAAAGGAAGTGAAAGGCATAAACTTGATATTAATGAAAGCAAAGCATAAGCAATACAAAGAGAGAAAGCAAGAGCATGATCTTGATCTGAACACCAAGATGCCTAAATACATGGCAAATGCCTCCTTTTATAGGCCAAAATTCGGAACTATTGATTTGTTGACTAATTGATGAATGGGTGGCCACATCTTGACTTGATGACAATTCTTATCTTCTTGTCTGCTAAAAACGTCATTGATGACATCATAATTTGAACAAACTTCAATCATGAAAGTTCTAGGCAATTGTCTCATCTTTCCAGGGTAAAACTTTGAGATCATTTGGACTTCTAGAACTCGAGATATGGGCTGAACACTGAACGTGTCCGGGCTGCAGGACAGATTCGGACTTCTTCGTTGTTGCTACAATTTGGACTTGAAAACGGCCTTCTTAAATCTTGGACTCCATGAAAGTTGTAGGCCTATGTCTTAGCTTTCCATCCATATAAGGTAGACCTAAATCCGAGATCTACAGCTCCGATATGACCCGATTACCAAACAAGGTGTTCCAGTTTGGACTGCACCAAAGATCTCTTTTCTAAGTTTGGCCATCTCTTTGTCCTTTCAATTTCGCAGTACTTCAACTCATCAATCAATTCTTTCATTTATGTGATAGGCCTGCATTTAAGATGAACATTTACCATAAATTAAAGGTATCTTATATTATTAGATATGTTATTATAAAACATGCTTTAGTTAAGGAGTTATTGATACTTCAAGTGCAAAATGATGATATAAAACCTTAATAAAAATACACTTTTAAGTACTAATCAGTGAACTTCACCGCTACTATAGTAAGGAAGAGGAGGTAATGCTACTTCAAATCCACCGGTTCTTAGCCTTTCATGAGTCGTGAGGTGTGAACCCACGCACCTCTAATAGTGGTGGCGTGTGGAACCCACGCACCGCCATTGTTTCTCCATTTCCAGTACCGTGTAGCAGCCTTTCCAAACTATCCTGGCCTTTGAAAGGTCCATTTTTGGATTTCGATGATTTTTATGTCTTTTTTGTTATGATTTGTGTTTAATAACAATGTTATGTAAATATTTATAATTGTATGGTGTGTGGGTTAATTAGTACAAAAGATAGGTGCGTGTGTTTTTATTTTCTTATATGTTTTTGCATTTTTAAATCCAAAAAGACAAAAAGAATTAAATGTTTTAATTGCATACAACCAAGTCTCCCAAAAATATAAAAAAATGGTACACATATTTTACATTAAAATATAAAGTTTTAATTAAATTTCTTTCTCTATTAAAGTCTTCACTTATAGATAGCCCTCATAAGATTATGTTAATTTTTGGTAATGCCTTGTAATGTACACATATTTTTTCCTATTTTGTATCCAAGTTAGGAGCCCTTATTCATAAACTATTGGAGATGATACTTGTTTTTTAGCCTTTATATCTCTTTTTTTAGTGCATAGTACTCCTCAATATCATGACCCTTATCCTATTAGAACAAACAATACTTTTTTTTTTCTAATTATGACTTTAGAGGTCTCATTTCGTGAGAGGAGGGTGATATATAAACTCTTTTTTCTTGGATGGCTATATATAACTTTGTTTAGGTTATGTTTAGAGGTGTGATTAAGAGTTTTAAAAAAACAAAATAGTTATACACTAACATTTTCAATTTCCTCTTAGTTGTTTGGTTTATTTAGGGATTGATCATGCCTAGATGGTTCATCTGTTTACTTGTGAAAGTAGAGGTGAGATTGTTTTGCCACATACACCTTTTTCATTCATGTGTTTCTTTATAAGTTCCTTTTTTAGGAGATTTCTATCAAGGAAATCATATATATCTCTACATAAAGTTTGGTCATAAACCTTATTGATCAAGGTATTTAAGGTTATTGCTCAAATAAGTCTTCTACATTTAACATTTTCTTATCTGAATTCTTTAAGTATGTTTTGTTGCTCTTATTCTCCTATTGGGTGATGGCAAATAACTTTATAGAGCTTTTCCTTTACTAGGATGCTTGTGTTGAAGTGGGTTATGAGATTTGCACAAAGATATTTAAAGTTAAGGATAAAGTTGGGATCTAGATTATGATAACAAAATCAAGATGACCTATAAAAAAGTTATAGAAAAATCTTGCACATGCATCTAAGTCTTGTATTATCAAGTCTAAGATCCTACATATATTTTTCATGTTCTTTTTAGGATTAGTTGGGATATTTTACATGTCTAGATTCATTTTAATAAAGATAAAATCTTGAGAGATCAGTATCCAACATATGGTTTTCTAGTAATCAGGGATATACACTTACCCGATAAGGGATATACACTTCAACCATCGAGACTTGTATCACCATGGATTTAGCTTCCATTTAAGCCCTCTTCCTATGTAGTTGCTTAATGATGTATCTAAAAAAGAGTGGTCATGATGGAGATGGCTCATCTTATAATTATGGTTACATGCTATTTTTCTTAATGTTTTTCCTTTATTGTGTCTTAACCATCTACTTAGAGGATACTTCTAATGAAAAATAGAGCAACTTTTATGGGAACCATGAAGCAATGATACTTTTTTTCTCTCTTTTACACATCATTTTATCTTGCTTTCTTCCTAAAATGGAGTTGTTTACACTTACTGGAATGTACAAAAGGTGGAACTAATAGAGGAGCCACATCTGGTAAAGGAGGAAGGGGTTTTAACTACTCTCATGTTACCATAAGGGTCTCTATGAGTAGTTTCACTTATTGAGCCAATATTGGAGATCTGGTAATACCTAGGATGGGAAGGTTTATAACCCTTCCAAGTCCTAAAGTTTTTTATTGTCATTCATGTAAAGAACATAAAATATATGAAAGAAGATGATGAGACTAGTTTTTGTTCAAAAGTTTCCCTAGAGACATCACCACTAATAAGGTTAGGAATGATGGACTTGGATAGTAAAACACCTGCGAAACAAGTCCCTTCAATAAACATAATGATGTTGAAGACCCTTACATTGGGGTTTAAGGCAGTCTATAAATTTTTGAACCCATATTGGTGTGTTCATCATGTAAAGGATAGAGTGGTAAATGTGCTTACCACCTACAAATTTGGACTATTTAGATATGTATACCAAGAATGACAACGAACCTCCATAAAAGTTTTTCTGATTTCTGAGTTTAATTAGTTATATGTTATTGATGACAATCATAGGATCAATATATAAAAGATAGTAAGAATGCCAATTGTTTTTATTAAAAATAGTCTTCCCTCAAAAAGTATCTACAAAAGAGTATTTATACTAGAAAGAATCATATATTTAATAGGAAATCCCTAATGAATATGGATAAAACTAATAAATAATAATAATCCAATGAATCCAAATTTAAATAAAGGCCATAATATCTCTAAAATCCTAATAATAACTAAAAGATAAATAAAACAATAGTTTAACTAATTTAAATAAGACTAAAGTTGTTTTTGTAATCTACTAGCAGAATCAAAACACAACTTTAAATGTGTGGTTCTCTTTTGTCTTAATGAATTAGAAGGCATGGTATATATCAACTGAAATCTATAGATGTCTACTTTTCAATTCAATAAGAATCACATTAAAATTCCTTATGTAACTCCAATTATGACCAAAACAATAGCTGAAGGTAAAAATTGGCAGATTTGAATCTTCTTATACCAATCTTTTTATGATGTCTAAATGCCCACCTACAATCCCTTCTTGAACATGAATTACATTAATCAAGGCTTGTACTTCATTATTATTAATCTTCTTGAAGTCAACCTTAGTTCATGTGTCTTGAAGAAGTCCACCGAAAGCTTCTTTGAACCTTTTAGCCCTATGTCTTGTCAGTGGGACCAACTAGAACCTCTAACAGATCTTTTAGTGTTGCTTGGATCGTATCAATAAGCCTCATACTTGAAGGTGTTGCTTTGTAAGGCTTTATGGATACCCCGAGTACAATTAGAAGATTGGTGTTACAGGCTTATTGGGTTTACAAAACTTCTAAGGAGATAAGTTGACACAAACCAAGTCAAATCTGAATTTGCCCTTAAAATATTGGCTGACAAGTTTTGCGAGATTAAACATTAAAATGAGCTAACATTTTACAAGGAGATACTAGACACATAGAAATATATTATGGTAAATTTTCATGTCAAATGAAGTTCGAAAACATACTATTTTAGAGGGTCGAAGTTACAAGATAAATCTTGTCAAACCTGCCATACTTGACCTTTGTATACTAGTTAGGGCATATCTGGAGCTGCAGGTGGACGTTTGCTATGATTTGAGTTGGGATGGAAACTAGACATCTCATGCTTTCCAACCATATAAGATAGGCATATTAATTAATCCAAATAAGAGATAACGACATGTTTGAAGTTAGAATTGAAAGTCTACCAGGAATATGGAAAAATTAGAGATTCGGGCTACATGGAGTAATTTTGGCATAGAGAATTTGTTTTTATTATCCTATTTTATTTATTTTTAAATAATTATTTTTAATTTGGGTTTGTTTTGGTCCATTAGACATTGTTTAGGGGTTTATTTTATTATTGGACATTGTTTAGGGGTATCTAGAGCTTAGTAGTTTGCATATAGGGTTCCTTAAAAAAATGTGTTATTTTAGTTTATTGTTGTCTCTAAATATATCAGTAGCATAAATAGTATAAAAAAAAAACATCCAAAAGTCACTTTTGTCGAATCTGCCATAGTACACAAACAAGGGAGAATTTGGACCAAACCAATTCATAAAAGTTTAGCTCATTTGAAGATTGTTTGCTATAGTAACCATTGTCAAGACTAAAACTTGTTGTAACAGGTTAGATTTGTATTAGAAAGGGATTTTAGGTCAAATAAGTTCAAAAAATTCTCAAATTTTATATACTTGGTCTTAAGGTTCTAATCGCACCTCATATAAGATTTTAGGTCATTAAGAGTTTGTTTTCTATAGAAACTAAATTCAGGATTGGAACTTGTCGTAATACGTTTAATTCGTGTCAGCAATTCAAACTTGTTTTTCTGCTGTTATTTTCCAATTATGATAGTATAATAACATCATAATTGATATAATTAGGTGTCATTTAAGTTTTTTTATATAACCTTTGCATCTTCAAAAACATCCATTTTTCGTACAAATTTGCTTGTTACTCGTGAAATTATACTCATAGTTTCGTTTTTGATTGTTTTCATATTTTTATTGCTTCTTGATTCATATACACATATTTGGATACGCTGCTAAAGTTTTTATATTTGGTGTTGATTTTGGTTCCACAAGAGTCGAAGAAAGGTGAGACAAGAGGAAAAAGGTATAGCAAGCATATTTGAGTGAAAAGCTTATATTTAAGTGAAACACAAAAGGAGTGTAAACATGTGAGAGAGTGGGTGAGGAATATATATTTCTTGTCAACTAACCAATTTTTATATTCAAATATTTCAGAGGCAAACAACAACAACATGGCACCGCTGAGAAGAGATAATGAAATTGTAACTCAGATACGCGTTATGAATAAATGGATTGATCGAATGGGCCAATGAATTTAGAGATAGGTTGGAAAGATAACGTGTTAATGATTATATTAGGGTTCAAATTAGGCCTGAGCGAAGAGAATTTAATATTAGGAGGGTTGTTAAGCGAATTAATACTAATATGGATGAGTTTGTGGCTAATAATGTGACAAGAGTGGTGTTGATTTTAAAGATGTGTCCGTTGTACATGGAGAATGTTTTTGACAGTAGCAGAATTTTCAGTTTATAGGGAAAAGGTATGGTGATAATTTTGTTCATATCGTAATTATAGGTACCAGGATCATAATGTTGAGTTAGGTGGAAATTTAGGTATAATTAAGCTGAAAATACTGGTTTTTCAGGGAAAGAATAATCCAGAAGTTTATTTAGAATGAGAGAAGAAGGTGAAGTGGATTTTTTAGTGTCACAATTATCAAAAGCCCAAGAAAGTCAAGTTTGTTGTGATTGCTTTTACTAACTATGTCATTGTGTGGTGGGGTCAGCTAGTGACAAACCGCAAGAGAAATTATGAGAGGCAAGTTGATACATAGGATGAAATGAAATCCCTTAAAAGGATATTTATACCCAGCCACTATTATAGAGAATTGTGTCAAAAGTTGCAAAGTTTGAGTAAAGATATAAAGAATGTTGATGAGTACTTCAAGAAGATGGAACTTGTTATCATTCGAGCTAATGTTGAGGAGGATAAGGAGGCTACTATGACTAGATTCATGAATGCCTTTAATCATGATATAACTCATATTGTGGAGTTGCATCATTATGTGGAGTTGAAATAGATGATGCATATGGTCGTGAAGATGGAGAAACACCTTAAAAGAAGGGTACCATTTGACAAAGCCAGCCATTAGGACCTTCAAAACCTTGAAAACCCAATTGGAAGGCCAACACTCCATCACGGAAAAATAAGGAGGGCAATGTCGAATACCTTTGAGAGAGAGAAAAAAACACCTCGACCATTGTTAAAGATAGGTTAAGTCTTAAATTCATTTTTTTTACAAATAAGTCCTTAATTGAAAGTTTTCTAGTTATCAAATTTTATGAATAATTTTTTCAATTAAGTCCCCACGTGTTTGATCATACACATGGTCAAAATTAGCCAATTAATTTAAATGGGGTGATGTAAAAGGTAAGAGTTATTTATTTAAATAAATATATCTAAAATAAAATCTTTGTTTTTCATAATATCATATATTATTGTTGTAACTTTCTTTTCTTTTTTAGCATTATTTTCATCACTTAAACCTAAAAGGATAAAGATAAAAATAAAAGTATTATCGTAATAAAAATTTTACCCCCCCTCCCCCACCCACACATATGAGAAAATATAATCAAAGTCAAAACAAAAACACTTGAATAATAATAAGATATCATAATAACCTTTTCCCCTTCATTTTTTAAATTGGGTTTAAATTATGAAAATAAATTAAAAATACAAAAAAAAATTGACAATAGATATATGATTTATAAGGAAAAAACTTATTTTTTTATATGAGTATATCTATTTAAATCCACTTAACTTTTATTTTGTCCGTCAATTCATTTAAATTATTTGACTAATTTTGATTAAGTTTATAATTTGACATATAAGGATTTAATTGAATAACTTTATTCAATGACTAAATTATTTGCTGAAAATCTTTGTGACAAAAAAATATTAAATTTAAAACTTATTTGTAAAAACAATAAATACAAGGTTTATGGTAAAATTAAAATGTACATCAATAAAAATTTTCATGATGTAAACATGATACATATTAATTTTTAATGGTGTTAATAACACTAATTATATAAGAATGTGATGATAAATATATAAAGTACATTATTGATAATCAGAAAACAAATTACATAAAAGGCATTAACCTGTGAAATATATGCGTGTGATTTCCTACTTTCTCTGTTTTGGTGCTAAAAGGTTTTTGTTTTCAATTTTAAAAATTAAAGGATAATAATTGTTAAAGTAAATAGCCTCATCCGCTAATATTTGCTGCCGACACCCAATAAGTATAGTTATTGAACCCGGCCTGGGGTTAACTCGGTCAAGAGACCGGGTTTCAAGTTTTATAGATCAACCCGGAAAAATTAAAAAAAAAATATTTAAAGTTTTAATATTTCATATGAAAAAATTAAGAAAAAATCCATATGAATATAGGCTATACATGTCGTAAATAATGAAGTTTAAAAGAATATTTTAAAAAGTTTTTTATCCCACATTGCAAAGATATTATGTTATGCTTTTAAGTTGAAGTATTTAAACCAAAAATATTTTTTATCTCACATTGAAAAAACATAACTTTTCTTGTGAACATAGAGTATATATACTAAAGGGCTTCAAATCCCACTTTGAAAAGATATTATGTTATCCTTTTAAGTTGAAGTATTTAAACTAAAAGGTTTTTTTATTCCACATTGAAAAAACATAACTTTTTTTCTTGTGAACATAGAGTATATATACGAAATGACTTCAAATCCCACATTGAAAAAATAACTTTTTATTGGGAATATAAAAGTATATATATAATGGGTTTCAAATCTCACAGTGAAAAAACATAACTTTTTTCTTGTGAACATAGAGTATATATACTAAAGGGCTTCAAATTCCATATTTAAAAGATATTATGTTATCCTTTTAAGTTGAAGTATTTAAACCAAAAAGTTTTTTATCCCACATTGAAAAAACATAACTTTTTTCTTGTGAATATAGAGTATATATACGAAAGGGCTTCAAATCTCACATTGAAAAAATAACTTTTTTCTTGAGAACATAGAGTATATATACTAAAGGGTTTCAAATAACACATTGAAAAAACATAATTTTTTTCTTGGAAATATAGAGTATATATACTAAAGGGTTTTAAATCCCACATTGAAAAAATAAAACAATTTTCTAATATTTATATAGTGAGCTTTAAAAAGTGTTAATAACCAACTAAAAAAATATGAAAAAAGAGGGGTGTAGGAGAAAAACAACATTTGAAAAAAAAAATCGGGTCTCGCCCGAGTTTGCCCGGGTCGTCCGGGTCATAGGTCGACCTGCCGGGTCGACCGGGTTTAGCCGGGTCGTTGCACCGGCCGGTCTTTTGGCAAACTCGGACCGGTCTAGCCACTAGGTTGACCGGGTCCCGGGTTGACCTGCCGGGCCGGTCTAGGTTTAATAACTATGCCAAAAAGTGACCAGGAGTTAAAATTCGGACATGTTGTTTGGTCGAAGGGCAAATCATTTTCACTCGTAAAGATATCGTTCACCCACAAATCACCAACAGGAGGAAAAGGGAAAAGGACTTAGGTACTGTTTTATAAGAAGTTGTTTTTTTTTTAATTATTTTTTAATTTTTTTGTGTTTGTTTATCATTAAATAAAAGTTAGTTAATAAAAAATATTTTCTAGTCAAAGAAAAATTTAATTTAGTTTCTAAAAAAGTTTTTTTTTTCTTTTATTTTGAGCAAAAAATATTTTTTAGAAATTGCGAAAAAAAATATTTTGTTATTTATTGATTATATCAAATTTGATCCTTAATCTTTTGATTTCTATATATTTTGTTTTGAATCTTTTTTTTCCTTTTTTTCCTTCAATTTCATCACTTAGAATTTGATTTGATTTGATTTTTATATCAATTTAGTCTATATTTTTTTATTGCTATTTATTTTATATGAAATAATTATAAAATTGAATTATTATTTATTCAATTTCATCCTCCTTCAACCTTTTTATATGTCAAATTTGGTTCTCATTCTTCTAATAAACTTGAAAAAAAGTAAAAACATTAATAAGTTGTTTTTCAGTTTATTTTTCATAATATAGCCGAACACTACAAAATATTTTCTAAATCATTTTTCAATACACCATCAATTATCATAAAATAATTAATATTTTTAGGAATTCACATTTCATTAAAATTACTTTCCAAAAACTTTGGGTTTTTTTTTTTGTCAAACAAACGAGGTTGTAAGTAGGGTCCCACAACCCAAGGGGATCTCAAATTAAAGCATGTGGTTTAAAAGATTTGACACGTGTGAGTTAGTCCTATGATTATGAACACCAGCTTAGTCAGCAAGATAGACAAGCAGGCAGGCTGACGCCGCAATGGTCTAGCCAAGATTTCGCTTCCCAGTCCAGAACCATAGTTCATAAGCCATGGAAAAAGATTTTATTTGAAAAGTAGTTTTGTTCCATCCGCTAGAGCTTGAAGAACTCCAAAACGATCGGCATATTCAGGTCCAATACATTATTGTATCCCTGCAGAAATTTCTCTTTCTAGCCGCACAATTACTAGTATGCCTATCGTGATTCCCAATATAAGAGTAAAAATAGAGACAAGCATCCATATAATTCCATAGACCTCGTTTAAAGATTTCAATCTGGAAAAAGAATTGATAGTTTGTACTATTATTGTATTTAGCAGACCACACCATGACCAGCATACCAAGGCTCACCATGATTAACTATCCTAGGTTTTAACCCCATGATTTAGTTAACTAACCTTTGTTTGGTGTTATCCTTCTTCCTCTTCTTTTTACACTATAGTTTATTTCCTAGTTTATTAGCATGTGTTTCATTGTGGCTTGGACCAAAATTTTTCTTTCAATGTAAAAAAAATTGTCAAGAGCACAAGAAATTTTTTGGTAGTATCATTAAACCCAACCAAACAGGTAAATTTTAAAACCTCTCAATCTGACTATTTGCTTAGCTCGAGTTTCAAATTAAACTGAGTGAGAGATAATATGACGTGAATCGATCTATTTCATGGGTCCAAAGGCACCAACTCTATACTGAGATGTTTTTTTAAGACCTTAATAACTTGTCAAACTCGCGAACATGGTCAACCCGCCATACCCGTGAACAAGTGCATGGGTTTTCTAAATTTCAATAACATGGTTTTTTCACAAATAGTTTTTTTAGCCATATGATAAAAAAAAATAAACGAACAAATCAAGTTCAATTTGTTTTAAAAAATAAAAGTATGGCGCTAAATTCATGAGTGAAGCAACCCAGGTCACCACACCAAACACACAAACCTAATAATTGACTCCACAAAGTTTAATAACTTATTTTTTTTCAAAATAATGTTTTATTTAACTAAATTTTCAAAAATAGACAATGCTGAGATGCTGAGTTATTTTTCCGATAACAATCCGATAGCGAGATATTTTATAAAATATTGTGGATCACAATTGATTTTTTTATATTTTTAATTCAGCATGTTCATTAGGATTTATAGTTGATAATTTTTTTTGTTTGAGAATGTGATAATCTTATACAAAGTAGGAAAAAAGTCACCTATGATATTTATTTCTCAACCAATCCAATATTGAAAGACAAAATCAAAAAAAATATATACTTTTTGTAAAAATATTATTGATATCAATTAAAATACAAAATTACCCCCAAGAATAAATCATTAAAAAGAAAAAGCAATATGAGATTACAAATAAGCCCTTAAGCCAAGCTTTATAATTTGTGATTTTAAGGGCAATATAGCAATAACATTGTGCTTTGAAGAGTGAAATTTTTTTAAAAAAAAAAAACCCTAAAACCAAGCTAAGTGTTGTTATGCTTTTAAGGGTATCTTGTTTTTAGTTACAGCAAAATTAAAACCTGGATTGATTTTTCTAATTCACAACTCGTGAAACTTTGGACACGAGTTTAATTAAGAGGTTCAATTGTCAACAAATTTAAAATTCAAAGATTAAATTGGAAAAAGATTCTCAAATTAAAAAAAAAACTTACCAAAGTCTAGAAATTAACAATGAAAAGAAATAACATCAAATATAATAGGAAAAAAAATGAAGAAGAGTGATATTGAAAGGGAAAAAAATTAAAAACTATTTCAAATAAAAAAATTAGAAACCAAAAGAATGAGAACCAAATCAAAAAGAGTAAAAACATTAGAAGAAGATGAAATTGAAAAAAAATCCAATTTTAAAAATTAATTAAAATAAAAATATAGAAATTAAAAAAGAAGGGATGAATTTAAAAGAAAACAAACTTGAAGGGATCTATGCAAATTTGAATGGTCAGACTTGGGTTTCTAGGAGAAAAGAGAAAAGAAAAATAGATGAAAAAGAAAAGGTAAGTTGGCACCTCACCAGAGGTCAGGTTGCCACACACACCTAACATAAAGAAAAAGGAGGCCGAGGCAAATCAAATAACACAGTGAAACAATGTTTTTGATCACTAGAATTAGTTGCACCTCTCAAAAACGATGGAGAGACTGACGTGCGGCTTTTTCATTTTTATAGAAATACCACTTTGCTCCTATAACCAAATAGTTATTGCGAAAAAAACCTTCGTGAAATGATGAATATACCCCTATAACAAAGCTATTAAAAATGTATTCAAAGGGTAAAAGAGTCATTACACTGTAGCAAAAATATAAAATATAAAAAAAGCCCTTAGAACATAGCTAAATATTTTCTTGTTTTTAAGGGCAATAAAGTACTTTTATTGTTCCAAAAAATAGCAAAAAGACCAGCATGCCCCTAAACAATTCTAAAATGACAAATGGACCAAGTGAAAAGACCATTTTACACTTGAAGGACAACATTGTGTGATTTTTTAAAGATAAAATCATTAGTTCACTATTACAATTCATAGTAAATAAAGGCATATATACAATACTTTCCCCACATATTTTAGGTTTTTGTAATTTATACATTTGTCGTAATATTAAAATTTAAAAAGGAACATGAATGATCTCTATGACTCTATGATATTGAAAAGACTATTCTACCTATGATCCTTGGAGGCCAACACGCAACAGAGATGACAACCGATTAGAGACAAACACACACACTAGCTATTTGAGTCGTGCTTTGCTACAGATAGAATAATTTTATATTTTAGCAAAAAAATATGGATATACAAGCTTTTTAAACGTGTTTTTTTCCATATAAAAAAACCCAATAAAAAAACCAAAAAGCTTATGCATGCATCTAATTAAATAAATCAAGAATTATATGAGCGAATAAGTGTAAGAAAAAAGTCATTAACGAAAACAAAAGACTAAACTAGAAAAATCAAGAGATAGATGTAGATCAAAATATTTGATCTCGCAACAAAGGGCATGTACTAGTTGTGTTTAATAACTTTATTTTTTTTAATAAACTTTTTTTTTTAATCAAACAATTATTCATGCCAGTAAAATGATGTCTACCCAATAATTTTTTATTTTCTTTTTCAAAATATCATGAAGTGAGCATCTCGTGTATACACTTAATCAATTAATTTAATTTAATTAAAAAACAAAATATATTTTAAAAAAGTTAAATTTATAAAAGAACAACAAATAAAAGAACCCAAGATAACTTAAGTAATTTTTAAAACTAGTGAAAACCTATAGAAAGAAAATAAAAAAAATTAATGGAATCCAATCTCCAATTAAATAAATTTTGAAGGATGAAATTAAAAAAACATGAGCTTAGAAATAGGAAGAAAAAACCAAGCAAAGCCGGGAGAAAAAATATAGCAAACCCGAATGACCTTCTAAACTCAAACTAATCTCTAAAACTCGTAACTTGTAAAATCCTCGATTCGGACTTAATCAGAAAGCTCAATTCTTAACTAATTTAATGTTGAAAGATGAAATTGAAAAAAAAAATCAATTTAAACAAAATTGAAAAAACAAAAAAAAATAGTAATCAAAAGAATGAGGATCAAATCTTGTAGGAAAAAAAACTTAGGGAGGATGAAATTGTAAAAAACAATCAATTAAAAATTATCTCAAATAAAAGAAATAACAATCAAAAGAATTGGGGACCAAATTTGAAGGATAAAAAAATTGAAGGGAGATGAAATTAAAAATAATTTCAATTCTATAAATTACTCTAAATAAAACAAACATTAATAAAAAAAAATAAGGATAAAATCCGAAGGAATAACAAATTGAAGGACTCATTTGAAATCTTAAAGGGGGTAGACACAAAAAGAAAGGAAAAAAAGAAGAAACAATTGCCAGCTCCAAACTAGATAGTCGTTGGACACACGTGCCACCTCATCGTGGAGAGGATCTCAAGGCAATTCAAACACTTTCGTGGAATGTGATATGTGGTCAACAAATGACCCCGCACGTGCTGACATGTGCAATGGACGCGTTAGTCATTTTTTTAAGAGTATTTATATTTATTAAATCACAAAGTTGACCCTAAACCAACTCGACAATAACAAAAAAAAAAACTGAGTAAAATTACATAAATACCCTTGGACATAAGCTAAAGAAATTCTACATTTAAGAGTACTTAAATCATTTTACTTTGCTAAATGGAAAATACAAAAAAGCCTATGTACAATAACTTTAAAAAATTTTGAATCCAAGGGTAGAATAGTCATTTTATTATGCATTATAAAAGTGAAAGTACTTAATTGCCCCCAATGAATTTGGTAATGACCAATTGAACCTTGTAAAATTACTGAATTACCCCCATAGTTAAATTGGTGGTTTTGTTTTTTAAGAGTAAAATGAGTATTTTCACCATGAATTGCTAAAGTGAGATGTTCAAGCCTTTTAGAGTTTCTTGTGTGTGCGCGCACACACACACCCATAGAAGTTAGATAAGGTTATCTTAGTCTTTTAATTTAGATCATATGTGTTTGCGGGTTAACCTAAGTAGATTCAATTGTTTTATTATGTCATATTTTTAGATTGAATTTTTTAACTTTAAACCTTCAACAATGAGTTTATTAAAAATTGAGATTCATGATTTGTTTTGATTTTCTTTCTATAAGGTTATCACAGTCTCATGACTTTAGTTGTAAGTTTAGTAGGTAAACCCAAGTTGACTCGGGTTATTTTTTTGTTTACTTTCTATGAGGTTATTTTGATCTCATGATCCAAATCAAGCGTTTGACAGGTTAACTCATGTCAAAAATTTTAATTTTTTTATTAATTTTTTTCAATTTCATTCTTCAACATTGAGTTGATTGGGAATTGAGATTTATAATTTGTTTTTATTTGGTTTATATGGGGTTATCATGATCTCATCATTCAGGTTAAGGATTTAAGAGGTTAACCCGAGTTGACTCGAATTGATTCAATATATTACCATTTCAGTATTATTTTAAAAAAGATATTGTCTTAAATTTTTTTGAATTAAACTACGTTTTTATTAGTTGTCTGATTGCTTGTGGACCCATCAAGCCGATCAAGTCACATCGGATCAACCTCCATATTGTTTAATTTTTTTTACTAGAAAAATATTAACAATGCTAAGATATTTTTAATGTATGTTCAAAAACAATTAATTCGACCCATGATGTAGCTCAGGCAAACCATCTAATAAATACTAATCTTGATGTTTATGTCTTTTTCTTTATGAGATTAATAATAATATTTTACTAATCATAAACATTATTATATAAGAAAATGATGTTTTTTAAGTTAATTGTGCATGGTGTTGTGATTTGAAAAAATATATTTAAAGAAATTTAGAAATTGTAATTTATTTTTAATTAATATTTTTTAAAAAAAATAATAAAAATCATATAAAACTATGGTGTGTATCGATTAATTAAATATTTTTAAAACACACACACACACACACACACACACATATATATATATATATATATATATATATATATATATATCTTACAAAATATAAACATCAAAGAGTAATTTGTCTAATAAAGAGGGTCGTGAATAGTGAAATTAGAAAATTCCTATTCATTGTTAAAACTGGGAGTAACTTACTATTTACCAACACACAAAATATAAGAAAGAAAACCAACCTATGAGAAGCAAAAAAAGGAGACAAATAATATCATTTGTGTTTTCAGGGAACACGCAAGGGCAGTATAGGCATTTAATGAAAGTTGGGTTCGGTAGGTGAGCCATTTGTCTGTTTAGAAATAGAATTCCTCTAGGAGTATTTTGCCGAATTATTTAATAAAAATTGAAAAAAAAATTGCTGATATATTAGAGATAGGGAGAGTAATAGAATACACGAAAGCAACAACAGGGTTGCCTGCCTCCTTTAGGCTGCTAGCAATCAGACTTGTAGCTCAACAATTTTTTTATTTGCCATATTTCATTTTTTAGTTCCGTGCCAATTTTTAATTCTTGGTTATTTTAATTTATAGGTAATATGCATTAATATTTAAAGATAGATATTACTTTTTTTAAAAAAAAACAAATTGAAATGATTGAAAATTTTCTATTTAGAATTGTCTTAGGTCTAATTCCTATTACTTTGGCTGGATTATTTGTAAATGCTTATTTACAATATAGATGTAGTAACCAGTTGGATTTTTTTATTAATTAATACTTTTTTTTTACCTCATTCTTTTTTTAATTAATAAGAGATCAAATTAAAATTAATGTTCAAGTTTTTTTCTAAAATTTTTTACTTAACAAAACAAGAATGGAATCACGCTCGGTAGGATTTGAACCTACAACATTGGGTTTTGGAGACCCGTATTCTACCAAACTGATTAAATTACAAAAAAAAAAATTATAAGTAAAAAGATTGTTTTTTATTTACTTCACTACATCTTGAATGCCTATACTATCTCATATATAAACTATATTATATATAAATATAATAAATAATAATATGATATTAAAGAATATCATATTAATTTATGATTAGGTATGTCCAATTTTAATTGATCTTAATTGATTCCTTGTTATTGTATTGCTTAGAGTCGAAGTAATAAGTAGGGATGACATGATTTAAACCCATTGTATTTTATATCCAAAACAAGTATGCTACCTTTTCTTTTGTTTTTTTTGTCTCATATCATATAACATATAATACATATAATAATAAACTTATATACATATGAAAAAAAAAAATAGAAAACCCACTGTAAATTTCGTGAATGCCCAGACAAAAAGAAACGGATTTTGTTCTTTTAAGAAAAGTAGAATAATATCGTATCTATCAAATCAAATTATTGTACATTTCTCAATTTAAATTAAGAATTCGGTGTACAAAACAAATATGATTTGGGTCTTTAGCAGGTTTATTGATAGAGATCAATCGTTTTTTTCCCGGATGCTTCGACATTCCCCCTTTTTTTTTCATTCTAGTTATTAAGATGCTGGGAAAGGAAGGGCGGAGGACCCCTAAAGTTATGTGAATGAGCTGCGGGTGGACGGAAGGGAGAGCAAACATGGATCATACAAATCATCCTCCTGGCAATCTCTTTCTCTCATTCTGGCTTACATTTCTCTCCTCCCAAAAATAACAACAAAACATTTCACAGAAAAGAAAAAAAGGAAACAAAAGAAAGAAGAGAGTAAATTAAAACTTGGTCAAAACTAATTAATTAGAACCTCTATAAGGTAGGAAATTTATTAGGAAAATTACGGAACAACAACTATTTAATTGCTGATAGTAAAACCTAGGTTACATATTATTTAATTATATTTTATGTTATAAGGATTCATTAATTAGTTTATGTAAACTAGAGTGACTAAGTTACCATTAATTCAGAAGAAAAAATAACAACCAAACAAAACACTATCACACACACATTATTTTCTTAGACCCTATTTGTTTTTGCATTCAAAATTATTTTTAAAAAACAATATATTTTTATTTTTTTCTTTACTTCAAATTAATATTTTCATATCATTTTGATGTACTAATATTAAAAATAATTATTTAAAAATAAAAAATTATTATTTTAATATATTTTTAAATAAAATTTATTTTAAAAAATAATTACAACAACACTTTCAAAAACCTCCAATTAACCTCAAAAGTTGGAGGCAGACCCATAGCTTGCGGTACTATCTTAATTAAGCCTAAAATTTCTCACTCTCTGTCTTAAGTCTTACCCAAATTAAAAGTTGATAAAATAATTTTAATTTACTTTTTATTAACTAAATAAGACTTTTATTTACTGTTTATTAATTTAAATAAATTAATTTATAGGATATTGCTAACCATTCTCTTAACATTATAAAATTACTTGCTTGTACCCCTCTCATTACACTACCCATGTGTAATATAATAATAATAATAATAAATAAAAACCTTAATGGCTTTAATTCTAAAAAAGGGGGTTGGGTTTAATATTAAAGGAATATGAATTTTTTTTATTGAAAAAATTAAGATACGGAAAAGTAAGGAACAACTTTTATGAAATAAAGCTATGAAAATATGAATTTTTAGTTGCACTAATTGTAACCTTTTAAATTAAGCAATATAGGGAGGATCATGGATGGGCTTGTGTACTAATTAATATACTTAAAAAACAAAGCTAAAATGTGTAACGTTTTTTTTTTTGTTTATTGTAGATTATAATAGTAAAATAATAATTTTGCTCTTAAAAAAACTCTTATAATATTGCCTTTTAGAGATAAACAATATTTTTCTTTGGTCGCTCTATCATTTGATAATTATTCACGGATATTATTGTCTTTTTATTATATTTATGCACAGTAAAATAATTTTATTACCCTTAAAAGCAAAAAATCATTTAACTTTGATCAAGAGTCTTTTTGGGCATTTCACATTTTGATATACAGTAAAATTACAAATTTAACCTTAGAGCTAAAAACTTTAAGCTATTTTCACTAGGGTATATTTGTATTTTCATATTGGTATTATTTTTTTGTAATTGTTGGGTTTTCAGGGGTGATAATGTAATTTACCATTTAATGATTTTTTTTTAGTTGAAAAAGTTGTCATTTTTTTAGTTGAAAAAGTTTTCGGGGGTCATTTTTTTAGTTGATAAGCCATTCCCACGTGCCGCTAGCGAGTGGGAGGCGCCGTGCATTTTAGACGGCTCGTGCGACGTCTTCCAGAGGTAAAAAATATGCTTCCGCCATGTGATTTTGTACTCCATCGTGTCCTCTTCCTTTAGAAGTGGTGTGTGTCATCTAAAAATAATCGGTTTATCGTCAGTGGCCCTTTCTTCTTTTTTTTCCTTTCATTTCTCTCTCTTACCACTAAAAGACTGAAGTCATCCCTGATTTTTGTTGGTGTTTCAGAATCCATCCTCTTAGTTTTGATCTTTATTTTAGTCTTTTTTTCTTATGTTAAAGTTTTATTTATTTTCAATTTAGTCCTCCAATTCTAATTTGTGTATATGATGTTTTTTTATTACATCCTTCTACTTTTGATTTCTTATTTTTTTTCTTGGATTTTTTGTCAAAGTTTTTGTAGTTTTAAAAAATCATTTAACTCCGATCAAGAGTCTTTTTGGGCATTTCATATTTTGATATACAGTAAAATTAAAAATTTAACTTTAGAGCTAAAAATTTTAAGCTATTTTCACTAGGGTATATTTGTATTTTCATATTGGTATTTTGTTTTTGTAATTGTTGGGTTTTCAGGGGTGATAATGTAATTTACCATTTAATGATTTTTTTTTTAGTTGAAAAAGTTGTCATTTTTTTAGTTGAAAAAGTTTTCAGGGGTCATTTTTTTAGTTGATAAGCCATTCCCACGTGCCGCTAGCGAGTGGGAGGCGTCGTGCATTTTAGACGGCTCGTGCGACGTCTTCCAGCGGTAAAAAATATGCTTCCGCCATGTCATTTTGTTCTCCATCGTGTCCTCTTCCTTTAGAAGTGGTGTGTGTCATCTAAAAATAATCGGTTTATCGTCGGTGGCCCTTTCTCCTTTTTTTTCCTTTCATTTCTCTCTCTTACCACTAAAAGACTAAAGTCATCCCCGATTTTTGTTGGTGTTTCAGAATCCATCCTCTTAGTTTTGATCTTTATTTTAGTCTTTTTTTTTCTTATGTTAAAGTTTTATTTATTTTCAATTCAGTCCTCCAATTCTAATTTGTGTATATGATGTTTTTTTATTACATCTTTTACTTTTGATTTCTTATTTTTTTTCTTGGATTTTTTGTCAAAGTTTTTGTAGTTTTAAAAAATCATTTAACTCCGATCAAGAGTCTTTTTGGGCATTTCACATTTTGATATACAGTAAAATTAAAAATTTAACCTTAGAGCTAAAAAATTTAAGCTATTTTCACTAAGGTATATTTGTATTTTCATATTGGTTTTTTTTTTGTAATTGTTGGGTTTTCAGGGGTGATAATGTAATTTACCATTTAATGATTGTTTTTTTAGTTGAAAAAGTTGTCATTTTTTTAGTTGAAAAAGTTTTCAGGGGTCATTTTTTTAGTTGATAAGCCATTCTCACATGCCGCTAGCGAGTGGGAGGCGCCGTGCATTTTAGACGGCTCGTGCGACGTCTCCCAACGGTAAAAAATATGCTTCCGCCATGTCATTTTATTCTCCATTGTGTCCTCTTCCTTTAGAAGTGGTGTGTGTCATCTAAAAATAATCGGTTTATCGTCAGTGGCCCTTTTTCCTTTTTTCCCTTTCATTTCTCTCTCTTACCACTAAAAGACTAAAGTCATCCCTAATTTTTGTTGGTGTTTCAAAATCCATCCTCTTAGTTTTGATCTTTATTTTAGTCTTTTTTTCTTATTTATTTTCAATTTAGTTCTCCAATTCTAATTTGTGTATATGATGTTTTTTTATTCCATCCTTCTACTTTTGATTTCTTATTTTTTTTCTTGGATTTTTTGTCAAAGTTTTTGTAGTTTTAAATTTTATTCTTCAAATCAAATTTATGATTTTTTTTCAATAATAATAATATTTATTTCAGTTTGGTCCTTCTTTTTTTTTATTTCTTATTTGTTTTCTTTTCCCTTTTGTCAAAGTTTTTATGATTTTTAATTTTATTATTCAAATCAAGTTTATGACTTTTGTTATTTCAATAATAATAATAGCAGTAGTAGTAGTAATGATAATGATATTGATTCCAACAATATTATTAATAATACTACTAATAGTGATGATAATATTAATAATAGTGGTAGTAATAATAGTTTATTATGATAGTAATAGTTGTGATAATGATGATAATAATAATAATAATAATAATAATAATAATAATAATTTTCGCAAGGCGACGTCGAATGGCGTGCTATTTGCCTCCTGAGAGTTATTGTTAGGAAGGAAAGAGTTTTGGGTACAATCATAAAATTATGACTATAAGGTTCAGGAATCACCGTCTACTACTATGGTTACTAGGAAACCATATTCTGTGAGAGTCCGGCTAAGAAATTGGTTGTGTAAGGAAAATACGCATCACCCCCAGTACAACTTACCTAAGGTAAGTGACATTGTTATTTGATTGTTTTTCTAAGTCAAGTTTCTATTTGTTAGTCTTTTTTAAGCTCCAAGAAAGATCTCTCTTTACGAGAGAATCTCTACCTTAATGGGTGAAATCTTAACTATTCTAGAGTCTAAATTTTAGCATCGCATTTATTTTGCATTTTATATCTTTAATAATTGAGGGTATACTCTATTATATAGTTTTACACCTTCGAATATTAAAGTCAACAACTAAACCCTAATGCTTTAAATATAAAGTGAACAAAATAATTAACGAAGGATTTTTGATATTTTAGCTAAACATTAACAGATAATCATAAACTAGTTACGATATCTAATATTTTTTATATTTTTAAAACATGAGAAAGATGCAATTTTTTTTTGTTTTTTATGAAAATATACTGGAGAAAATTTTAGGATTTGACCGTATACATGAAAACAAAACATTTTTTTACGAAGGAAATTAATCTAAATATTTTTGAGATTTTTTTTCATTTTAATTTTTTTTGAAACGTTTCGGAGAAAACCGAGTATTTTAATATCAGATCTGTATCTTACAGTGTAAATATATGACCCGATATTATACAAAATTGTTAGAAAAACATGCGAGAAAATCACAAATATTTTGAAATAACCATTGGAAAATTTTGGAAATTTTCATTTTTTCATATTATTATTATTATTATCATTATCATTATTATTATTATTATTATTATTATTATTATTATTATATTGGGCTAGGCCAGGCCAGCCCAGCCATCTGGGCTGGACCCAACCGGGTTGGGTTGGCCCGATAGTGACCCAACAGACATTGCTCTCTTTTTTGGGTGGGCCGGACACGACCCATCCATTTAGGCTCAGGCTGAGCTAGAACGAGTCCAGCCCAGGCCCACATGGTTGTTGGCTCGACCTAGTAACCATGTTAATTAATAAGTCTTTTGCATGCAAAACCAACGTCCTGCATGCATCTAGCTGTTGAGTTTGCAGCCAAAGAGGGGAGGAGATCACCTGGTGTCGAGAAGCCTGACTGGTGGTCTGGGAGGTCGATGTGAGGCTGGTGGTTGCAACAGTGGAGGCTTGTAGTGGCAACAACAGAGAGAGGGTGTTGCTTGTTGGAGGAAAAGTTTATGGCGAAGAGGAAGGAGTTTGTAATGGCTACTCCTAACACGAGGGCGGACAGCTAGTGGTCGTACTAGTGGCTCGTAGTGGAGCTGTTGGTAGAAAGGCTGACATCGTGGTCGTCGGGTGGTTGTAGAAGCTAAAGTTGTTGCAGAGAGAGAGAGAGAGAATGAAGTTGACAGATGGTGAAAACTAGGGAGAGGCTGAGTTTTTCCAAACTTTGCACCTTATTTTCCTTTATCTCAGGCCATGGAATCCACCTTTATTTATAAGGGTTGGAAGAAGGACATTTTTATCTTTAATGGTGTCAAATCTTGGCCCTTGATTTGGTTAGGAAGGATCTCGCCTGTTGGCTTAAAGTGGACATCATGAAGTGTCAAATTTGACAGTTGAAGGCTGCCTAAGTTGACCTTTTTAGGTCGGCACCATGGCTGTTGTGGTGTTCATCGGCCAAAAAGGATCATATCGAGGTGTGGTCAAATGTCAGATGGTCATTTTCATGCAAGTTTTGTCAAATTTGGTGGAGAGATGAAGTATTAAATGCCCCTAAAAAGTAGCCCCCCTGAGCTTAGTGGAGAGATGAAGCATTAAATGTCCCTGAAAGTAGCCATCTGAATAGTCTTTTCAATGAAAATTGAAGAAGAAGATGAACAGTAAACAACGTTGTTTTGGTAAAGTTCAATTTAGTCCTTCGATTTGTGATTTCTCTCAATTACACATGTAATTGACCTTAAACTTCCAATTTTACCCTGATGAACTTCAACTCCAGCCTCAGATTTCAACGCCTTGTTCATTTTGGTCCTTAATCTTGGATTTTTTTCAATTTAGCCTCTAATTGACCATTAAATTTTCAAATATCTTCAATTTCACTCCTGATTTCAGTCAATTGGGTCCCCATAGTTTGATGCCTTTTGCAAAATGATCATTGACTATGAATTTCTTCAATTTAACCCCTAATTGACCCAAGAACTTTGATTTTCTTGCGATTTTACCCTTAATTTGAACCAATTGACATTTTAAAAATTAAATTTGGTCTTCTAAAATTTCAATCTTCTTAATTAAGCCCAAATTGGGCTTCCAAACTTAATTTTTCACCAATTAAGCTTCTAATACAATTAATTTGACTCATTCAAAGTATAATTAAGTCCGTGCACCTAATTAAATCCTTTAATTAGACCACAATTAATTCTTAAGCATAATTAAATTCTCAATTTGACCCATGATTAAATCAAATCGGCATATTAGAAATCTAATTATGCCCCTAGACTTAATTTTTATGCAAATTCATTTAAAAATCATTTTAATCTGGCCTTGAATCTGCATTGTTTCTTCAATTTTGGGCATAGTAGGGTATAATTAGACTTCCAATTCCATCTAAAATTACAGCTTGATTTTTTTTACATTTGAAATCCTCTTAGTTTAAAAATCATTTAATTTGACCTTAAATCTGCATTGTTTTTTTAATTTTAAGTATAATAGGGTACAATTAGACTTCAAATTTCATTTAAAATTGCAGCTTGATTTTTTCTACATTTGAAATCCTCTGAGTTTGTTTTTTTTTTTTGCCAAAATGCTAGTCTTCTTGCTATTATTATTTTATTTTTTAAGTTTTATTTTGGAAAGAAAAAAAGGGTGAATTTGAAGAATAACCCAGAAATAAGTTATAATAATAATAATAATAATAATAATAATAATAATAATAATAATAATAATAATGGTGATAGTGATAGTGGTAATAATAATTATAATTAAAATAATAGTAGTATTAATAGTAATAATAGTAATAGTAATGATGAAACCAATAATAATGCTAATGATAGTGATAATAATTGTAGTAATAGTAGTAGTTTTTTTATGACAATAATAGTTGAAATAATAATAATAATAATAATAATAGTGGTGGTGGTGGTGGTGGTAGTGCTAATAATTGTAACAATATTAGTGGTAATAATAATATTAGTAATAATAGTTTGTTATAATAATAATAATAATAATAGTTGTGGTTATAACATTTATAACATTAATAATAATAATAATAATAATAATAATAATAGTGATAATAATAGTAGTAATGGTGGTAGTATTGATTATAACATTAATAATACTAATAATAATACTATTAACAGTAATAATAATGATAATAATATTAATAATAATAGCTTGTTATAATAATAGTAGTAGTGGTTAGAAGATTAATAATAATGATAATAGTGATAAGAATAAAAATAATAGTAATATTAGTGGTAACAGCAACAATAATAATACTTATTAATAATAGTAGTAATGATGATAGTTGTAATGATATTGATAATAGTAACAATAATAATAATAACAGTGATAATACTAATAATAATAATAACAAAAATAATAATAATAATACTGATGACTCATTATTTAATATTAGATTTGTTAAGAATTGAGTTTTACCGTTTTTTTTTATGTTTAATATTTCCAATCTAATAAGGATCATAGGTTTAAAAAGTTTACTTGACTCGATATTCTTTTTTATTTTTTGCCTTATTATATTTTTTCTAATTTTATTGTTTAAATTTTTTTTTAAATAAAAAAAATTATTCAAATTTTCTTTAAACCTATTATATAAATTAATTCAAATCGAGTTTGTTTTTATATAATTTAATTAGAGATTTATGTTGGGCAAAAATTTAAGTTAAAAAATTAAAAAATTTATCTTTTTATTCAAGTTTAATAGGATTATAAAAAAAAAAATTATGTTTGTAATATTTTTTTTTAATAATTTGCCCTACATCGGGGAAGAACACGAACAAATGAACTGGTCTTAACTAAATGAGCTAGTAATTAGGAAATGAATCAGCAAAGCAAGTGGCGCAATACTATTATTTTGGGAGTCACTTTCTATTATATCTCATTAAAACAATACTGGAGTGGTACTTTCTTTCTCTCCCTGTCTAAGGTAAGACTCTAGAATCTAAGGCTATTTTTCCTTATTAGCATTTTTTTTAACACAGTGAATAACATAGTTTATTCAATTGGAAAACGTCGTATTTATAGTTTGTCATTATTTTAAATCGTAATATCTAAACAAATTATTAAAGGGGCAGGAGAGAAGAAAAAAAATAAAAAAGTTTTGATTCCGATATTATTTTAATAATTAAAAAAAATTTCACAAAATATATCTCGTAACATCAATAAAAATCACCAATATAACCTGAGTGAGTTATATTTATTACTTAAAGATAGAGAGTAACTGATTTGTTTTTGGTAGCTAGTATGATCCACTTAGATTATCGTGGTATTCTTTATTTATGTCATTTAATTTATTTTGTTGATATTTTTTAGATGATATTGATAATATTATAATTAGAACTTCAGTATATTTTTAAAGTTTTTTTTATTGTTTCTCTCCTATCTCCATCTCATTTAATAATTTTTTTGAATTTTGCTATAAGTTATAAATATTATATTTCTAAATTATAAAATGTATAAATTATATTATTTTTTTAATTGTGCTATTTCACTAGTATTTTTAATTTAACGAGATAATTTAAAAAAAAAATTAAAATCTAATAAATACAGAACTTTTGTGTGTTGTTGTCTTGCGTTTAGAGAAAAAGAGTATCTTTTCTTAAGGAAGGTCAGCAGCAGCACGCTTTGCTTCCTTAGCTAGACAACCTAACGTTTTTAGAGCCAACCCCCTCCTTTCTCCTGCTCGGTTGCGTGCGTTTTGCTCCAAAATTCCTAGTGTACTGTTTTTGGGTTCTTGAGCTGTCTCTCTATAGTATTAGTTGTTAGTATAGATATAGATAGATAAAGGGAATCTCTTTCTCTCTGGTTTTTAACCTCCCTTCATTTCCATTCCTTCCCCAACTTTCTACTTCAAATCACCTCTCTTATATAGTCAATCTCCTCTTTGTACACCAGAAGCAAGTGGTACTCCCCAATACCTCCCTTGTTCTTATCATTGCCTTTGGCTTTTGAGTTGTTGAAACACCTTTTCTTTTTTGTGTTCTTCATTCTCTTCGTGGGATATATTATTGTTTTCTCTTTGATGGGTTGATGAGAGAGTTTTTAAAGGTTGGCTCTTGCTTTGCTAGTTGAGATCTCAAGGTCGTCTCAGAAGCTCCTATCTAGCTTCTTGTTTTTAGAGGTCATTTTTAAAAAGTGATTTGAGGATGTGGGTGTTCAAGGTTTTGAGTGCTGGTTAAGGAGTCTACTAATTTACAAAGGTATGTAGCCTAAGTAGTACTTAGTCCCTTATCTTTTGGTTTTTGTTGTAGTATTTGCTTTCTTTGCTCATAATCACACGGTTTTGTATGTTTTCCTGTTTTGTAACTTTTCATGCCTTGGTGTTTCACGTTCCTGTAAAGTTTTCTAGTTTTCTTACTTCTTTCTCGTGTCAAAAGTCGAAGGAAAAGGCATTTTCATCTGGTGAAAATTAATGGAAGGTTGTTCGAAGAACGTCGAGGCATGTCCTCAGTTACTGGATTTGATTCCCAAAGAAAGAGAGTGGCTTGGTAAGGGAGAAGATGAAAGATCCTCCTCGGAAGACAGAAAGCTTGAACTAAGGCTTGGTCCACCTGGTGAAGACTGGTCTCTCAAAAGCACCAGCAATAGAGAAAGACACAAGTCTCAACTTCTCTCTTCTGGGTATTTCACCAATGGAAACCAACAAACTCACAAGTTTCCTTCTTCAGCTGAGAATTCACATGTTTGGTTTAATAAAAAACAACAGGGAAAGGTTCCTCCTTCGTATCTCAATTTTCCATCATCATCCACACCACCAACAGCAACTGCAACCCAACAGAGCCTGCCTGTTATGGACAAGGAATCCTCACAGCCCTGTTGCACTAAAGTGGTAGTAGAGTTGCCGCAGTGTGCAGAAAAGAAGGCATTTTCAACACCAGCTCCTGCCAATACAGCTGTTCCCAACAGCTCTCAGAAAAGGTACTCCAGCTTTTTTACCCTTCTCTGTACTCTCGCAGTCTGTATTTTTGTAGCTTTTTTGACAGGGGATATTCATTCACATGTTTACTCAGCTAGATGATGTGTGGTCCATACCATTGTTTCTGCCAGTATGTTTTTACTTGTTAAATTTGATCGATGAGCTAGTGCATGTGGTAATTCCTTTTTCTTGGTTTCAAAATTTACCACCTCTAACTACTGTTGGTTCAAGATGCCTGCTAGCTTTGTTTGGTTATCAAAATCTTTAACTGTTATCCTTCCATTTTTGTGCTAGTTCTACTTTTCTTTTTCTTTACATGTATGCCTTTTAATGAAGTTTTGATCTTTATCTCCTTCCCTATTATTTATTGTTTTGTACTCTCTCTTTAATGCTCCTTCAAAACAGAATTGCACCTGGTCCAGTAGTTGGTTGGCCTCCAATTCGTTCTTTCAGGAAGAATCTTGCAACCAGCAGCGGCAGCAATTCAAAACCAACCTTTGAGTCTCAAAATAAACCAGCTGGAACTTGCAAGAAAGGGTTATTTGTCAAGATCAATATGGAAGGTGTCCCCATAGGAAGGAAAGTGGACCTCAAAGCCTATGATAGCTATGAAAAACTCTCAACTGCTGTTGATGAACTCTTTAGAGGCCTTCTTGCAGGTTCTTCTCAAAACTTTTGTATGGTAACAATTTTACCCGTGTGGTCAATTATCGAGGCCTTTTAATGTTACCAGATAGCAAAAATGGATGTGCTTAGATTCGATAGTTATGTTAAATATATATTAATAAGTTTATTGCTTTCATAAATTAACATGCACTGTCAATTTACAATCTGCAAAGGCCATGGCATATCCATAGGTTCTATTATAACCATTTGATTGCAATGGTTAGTCCAATTTATGTTTGTTTAATTGCTGTTTGAGTTGCAATATTCTTGGATCATTTGCTGCTTGTTTATCTTAAACAATCCCGAGACGTATGTGTTAATGTTTACTTCCTATACAGACAAGGGTATCTTATTATTTTTTTGTCTTTTGTGTCCTTTGTATAGCTCAAAGAGATTCCTCTTGTAATGGAATCATGAACAAGCAAGAGGAAGAGAAAGCAATTATGGGTGTATTGGACGGAAGTGGGGAATATAAGCTTGTTTATGAGGATAATGAAGGAGACAGGATGCTTGTTGGGGATGTCCCATGGCAGTAAGCATCTTAATTACTGTGGATTTGATTTTATATTACCTCATATTATATTCATACTAATATATGGTTGCTGATTAAGCCTATAACCAAACACCAATTTATGCTTTTATGTCCTTTAGTATGTCCCGAATAACTGAATTGGATTCCTAATCGCTTAAAACCTTGATATCCTTGCCAAATTCATCTACTATTTTGTTTATTACATGTATGCTATCTCTCTCATAATTAAATGCATTATCATGTCTTTTTTCACCTAAAAACAATTACTGTACCATTGTTCCCCGCAAGCTAACACTGAAGGGTATTAAATTTCTTGATCTGGGTTCCGTACTGGTGTAGTTGGTTTGTACATTTGTACTAACACCTTTGATTTTATCTGTGATTTGTAGCATGTTTGTTTCCACAGTGAAGAGGCTGCGTGTATTAAAGAGCTCTGAAGTTTCTGCACTGAACCGTGAGTATAAATTTATTATGCTTAATCCCATAGTAAGAACAAACTTAAGCATGGATTAACTACCATCTTTTCCTTGCCTGGTGCTAATTACCGTATGGCTGGCTATGTGATGTGTTGTTTTCAGTTGGAAGCAGCAAGCACGAGAAGGTGCCCGTGTGAATCAAGTGAACAAATTAAGATGAGTTTTGCTGTGAAGATTCTCCACTCGTGTGACTAAGAAAACTGGGATTCCGTGGTCCTTATTTTGTTTATCTATTTTGTATTGAACTTTTTGCAACTCAGAGTATATATAATTACTAGTTATATTACCTGTAGGAAAAAATATACATGTTCAGTCGATTCAAGCACATCTTAAAGAAGGAAAAAAATCAATGTTGAATGGTAAGGAAAAAAAAAAAACAATATTAACTTGTGTTTACTTATTAAATCTGTGATCTGAGTCATTTGACCAGAAACAATAAATTTGAAAAAAAACTCGAAAGTTAATTTTCATTCAACTAAATATTGAAGAATAATATTTTTTTTTTAAATCTAAACATATAAAAGGATTAAAAAAATACAATTGTAAGAGAAAAAAAAGACTTGAGCGCATTTGAGTTAACCTTCTAAACTCACATGTCAAAATAAAAGCAATAAGGATAAATATATAAAAAGAAAATGCTATGAGATTAGAATAAGGATAAATATATAAAAAGAAAACCATGAAGTTTTTTTTTTAAAAAAATAATAAAATCAATGTTAGATTATGGGAAAAAAATAAGTAAAAAAAAGATATGAAAAAATCACGAAGATATTAACAAGTCAAATATTAAAAAAAATAAAAAAAATCAATCACATAGAAACAATAATTGAAAGCAAAAAACAAAACGAGCTCACTCAGGTTAACCTATAAACTCACAGACATGATCATGAGATTAAAATTTAGACAACCCTATAAAAAAGAAAACAAAAAAAGCCATGAAGTTTATTTTTTTAAAAAAATAAATTCAATGTCGAGTAATGAGATAAAAAAATAAGAAAAACAAAGAAGATGTGAACCTATAACCTGACCATTTGACTAAAAACATCAAACTAGAAAAAAACATAGCTCAAATTCTAATAAATCAAATGTTAAAGGTTGAAATTAAAAAAAATCAATAAAAAAAGATTCAAAAGAAAAAATATCAATTAAAAGAATGAGAATCAAATTTTTTTAAAAAAATTGGAGGATGGATAATTTTGGATTGAAGGGATAAATTGAAAAGAAAAATAAATTTCACAAAAAAATTAAAGAATAAACCACCAAGAGAATGAGGACTAAATATAAAAAAGAATCAGCAAATTTAAAATTTTAATTAAAGGATGACACTAAAAACAATTGAAAGTTCATAAAAGAGGCAAATGAAAAAAAAAGAATCAGGACCGAATTTTTAAAAATAAAAAGCTTAGATTGAAGGATACAATTGAAAAAAAAAATAAAAAACTTAAAAAAAAGACACAAATTTAAAATTTAAAAGAATGAGGATTGATACTAAAATATTCCAAACCAAGGGGACCACCTTGAAATCTTCAATACCATGCACGAATTTTGATGGAGCAGAGAAAAAAGAGAAATACAAAAAAGAAAAAAAAAACATCCTCTTTAACAATCCGTCCATCACAATATAACATGCGCCACCTATAAAGGAAGAGAACACTGCAAGCAATCAACTGACATGGTGGTAGAAAATTCTTCACCACTACATAACACGTCGTGCGCTACTGAAAGTTTGTAGAACCTTCCATGTGCTTTAACGTGTGTGGAGCATGCCTGGCAAGTTTGAATTTTTATTATTTTTTATAAAGACCAATATATACCTCTATCCATCTGACAATAACCAAAAAACCCATAGAAAAATACAAAAATACCCCCTAAAAAACCTAAATAAATTCTAAAACTAAGGGTAAGTTAGTAAATTTAAAGTGCTCTGAATGTTTTTTTTTTAATTTTTGAAAAGACAAACTTACCAATTTACCCACCTGATTATAAAAAAAATAAAAACTTAGATAAAAATACACCTAAAAAAGACTTAATTAATTTTGAAACTGTGGGAAATTTAGTAAAATGACTATTTAAAAAAAATCCCTAGAAACCAACTACAAGTTTTTTTTGTCTTTTAAGAATAGTGAAGGTATTTTACTTAAAAAAAAAAACTTTTATATCCCAGACAAAACAAAAATGACAAATAAATAATATGTAAAAGATAATTTTAGCCTTGAGTTTAGCCTTCTTAGTTGATGTGGTAAAGGGCAAAATCACCATATCCCTATTACAATGCAAATTAATCTTTATAGTGCTATAATATTTTTCACACATCCTATATATATATTTTGTTAAATATTTACCTTATTTTTCTTCTTTTTTTATTCTTGATGCCCTTTTCACGACACCACTTAGGTGATGTTTGATATTATGGTAGCAATTATTTTTTGAAGTGTTTTTCGCTTGAAAATATATTATAATAATATTTATTATTTTTTAAAATTCATTTTTTTACATTAATATATCAAAACAATTTAAAAAAAATAATGTACTTGTAATTTTGGTTGCCCCTTTTTTTTTCTTCCAGATTTTCTTAAATTTATAATAACTAGTTGTTCATAAACTGCATAGGTGTGCACACTTTAGAAATATGGAAGCTGATAATCACAATTCGCATAGGCTAGCTATGTGCTGCAGGCTAGAAGTCAAGAATGACGTCAAAAAAGAATCTGATGCTAAATTTTATTGCTGACCTTACATGAAGTTACTGTTTGGTATTGTATTTTTAACTATATTTAGATGTATTTTAAAAATGTATTTATCTTTAATAAATATCAAATTAATATTTTTTAGTATTTTATGATGATTTTGGTTTATATTAAAAATTTAAAAATATTATTTTAATATATTTTTAAATAAAAAAACTTTTTAAAAATAATTTGTTTCATGTTACTAAACATGCACAAAGTTTGCTATGAAGCTGAGAGCTAAAAAGCTATACTTATAAGAGGTTTTATGTATGATGGCTTTTGTTTTTAATGAAGTTTCACCATTTGTTCAGAAGAGTATGCAATTGGAGATCATTAATTCTCCCATGTGCTCTTAATTAAGAAGATTTTCTTGGTATTTTGAAAAAACAACTGACATATATAGTGGTAACAAAGATTAATTATCAAGATAGATGAGTTATTTTTCCACATTAGCATAATAGGCCAAATTATTTTCCAAACTAACATAATTAGAAAAAATATTTTCCACTCTAACACATAATACGAGTCGTCTATATACCACATGCATGACCTATAAAGATGTACATGTAGACATAAATGTTCATAGGTTGCGCATATACTACATGAGCAACCACTAGTCGCGCATGTTATATTTGTGTGTCTTAATAGGTTGCACATGTAGTCCATGCACAAATTCTCAATTAATTATTTCAAAACCATTTTCCTCTTTCTTTTCCTCTTCCCTTACTCTTTTCTTCATCTGCCTTCTCCCTCCTCCTAATGTCGTCCTTAACTCAAGTCACCTGATCTTTCTCTCCATCATAAAAAAAACCCTCCCCCCCCCTTCATTGTGATAAACCTCTCCTCTCTCTCTCTCTACCATTGGTTCTCTCTTTAGCCATCCACCCACGACAACCATTGGTCCACCGCCACCACCCACAAGAGTTTCATTTAACCAATTAGATGTATATTCACCTTTCCCCTCTATTAATTTGTTATTTTGCCTGGCTAATTTGTGTATTTTTTAGGGTTAAAGTTTTAGAGTTTAGTTTAAGGTTTTTGTTAATTTTGCCTAAATTAACTATAATTTGAGATTAATTAGGTATAAAATTAGTTAAGTAAGTCTATAAATTATGTTATTTAGTAAGAAAAATCGATGAATTATATTGCATTGATTATGTTAGTGTTAGGGTTTTAAGGTTTAGTTTATGGTTTTTGTTGGTTTTGGATTTTTAATGTAACTTGAATAATTTGCTATATTGATAAATTATCATTGTGTTTTGTTGTGATTTTCACATAATATCATCATATATCTTCTATAGTGAGAATATTATGTTATTATGGTGACAAAGTCATCGATACTAATAATGATATCACTTATCATAGAGAAAGTACCGAGTTATGTGGCTTGAGATTAAACAATTCATTAGACAAACTTAAAAATTTAGTATGTCGAGGGATTGGGTGGAACTTTTCTGAATTTGATGTTGATATTACTTGGAGGATGCTAGGTAGAGGCTATCTGAATTGTTATGCTAGTGTATCCATACAAGTGATATGAGTTTTAATGAAATGGTTGGGTTGATCACAACTAATGAGTTACAAATATTAGGGCTCTACTTGAATATGAAACCTAGATGAAAAAACAATGAATGGTTTGATTTAATTAAATAATGTATATGTGTGGAAAATGACAATTGTATCATCAACCATGTTTGCATCTCATTGCATATTACGACATGTTGACTTTGAACAATTTATTGACCATTTATTTTCTAACATCAGTTAAAGAGATTCATATAGTTTTTATTTTGAACCCTTACTTGATATTCTATTATAGCTTGATTATAATAGTTCACGAGTTGATAGATGTCTAACAAGATGGAGAATTGAAAAAAAATTGATGTAGATCCACTTATTTGCATAACAAGATGGATGCCAGAAAGAGGCATAAACAAAATAAATATGGGTTATGCGGTATAATATGGTCACATGATAAATTTATAAATGTTGTTAATACTTATGTTTATATTTATTTGATGAAAATCTCAGGGTGGTCTAGCTAAACCTCGCCATTATACACTGATGGATCTAAATAACAATGTTTATCTTTATGTCATCGAACTGGATTTTTCAAGATTAGTCACCTAAGATGCGTAAATATCAATCATGATTTGATTGCAGTATTAGTAGAGTGATGGAGGTGAGAGACCCAAACATTCAACTTTCTTGTTAGATAGATGATATTGACCTTATAAGATGAAGCCATGCTAGTCAGCTTTCCGATAGATGAAACTCCTATTACAGATTCTATAGCTTTCAACGAAGATGAATTATGTCTTCATTTATTAGGACGAGTTCCTCTTCTTGAGGGATATAAATGAGATTATATTAGGCTGGCATGGTTGAGGGAGAGTTTTGAGACCCCACCTGAGGGCGTGACAAAGGTTATGCTGCATTATTATGTTAGAGCATATATAATAAACTTGTTTGGGGCCATAATCTTCATTAGTTTGATAGACAATGTAGTTTCATGTTACTTTCTGCCTCTGCTAGAAAACTTTGCTATCATTCATAACTATAATTAGGGCTCGAAAATGATTGCATATCTGCACCATTAGCTTTGTCATGCATGCATGTCAGATGGGAAACAAATTGATTGATGTTTATTGTTCCTACAAGTATAGTTTGATATTATGTTCTATAAAATATTTTTATTTTAAATATATACTAATTTTTCATTATGAGTATGAAGCTATGATTGCAGGAGCTTCTTCACATCGATCATCTTGATGTTTGGAAAAAGTCAGATGCCATGGTTACGGGAAGACGACTTTCAATTGGAGCTTGGTAATGATAATTATGAGTACATTATATAATTTAAATTTTCTATATTTTTTCTTCTAAATTAACTATTTATCATGTTAATTGGGTTGAGGAGTTGGATTCATATAAACCTCACCAGGTATGTGTGAACTCGATTATTCAATTTTTTTTATTTAACTTTATTTTTTGGGTGTGAATATTTTTAATATATATAAGGTTTCATAGGAATGATTTGATTGTAAGATCATCTTCATTATGCATGGAGGGATTGGTTTAAAGTTATTAGTGGTCCCATGCACTATTTTATCATTGTTGATGTGCATTACCTTGATCGAGTAATATGTTAGTTTGGATTACATCAACGCATACTTAATGATGTTGACACATTTGATGACCTACATGGTGTTAATTGTTGAGGTAAAATGGATGATGATTGATTGGTGGTTCATGTAGAATATGTTAATCTTTGGCATGCGAGGAGAGATCATATATTTACAGAGTATTATCCACTTATTGAGTTAGATCTCTATATGTCTTGGTACATGAACATAACTAGGTGATTTATAATACCATATGAGAGCATATTACAGACGTCCATGTGACACTCTGGATTAACTAGCACGTAATCCAAATAATTATGAGTCTCGCAAACCAAGATATGTAACAGTGTTCAATTTGATTAACTAGTTTTTTAACTAGCATTGAAAAAATGATACACTTGAGTCTCATACACCAATGCTCTATTAATCTCTATTAACTAGCATTGATACACTCTGGAAAAAACTAGATGATTAATAGAGATTATCAATGCCAATGTTCTGCTGTCAAGTGTACAGTTTGAAAGAATGATGGCTGTAACAGTTGCGCACTTTATTTTTTTTCCACTGCCACAGCTGCTCCAAAGTAAACAGTTCAAAGGATCCTTTTGGCGTTGGGTGGGGAGAAAGTGGAAGATTTTATACTCTTTTTGTTCACAAGGGGAGACCAAAGCCCTTGCCCACGATGCCCCCTGATAATGACAATTGTCCTACGCCTCAACACTAAATTCCATTCTCCTGGGGGTCCCTTAAACTAGTTTCCCTTTGGAATCCACCCACCATTGATTTTCATTTGTATGGTTATCATTTGCTTTGGGACATTAGTTGTCGTTTCACTTTCAATGTACCTTGGAGCTCTTAAAAAATTGGCTTGGAAAAGATGTTTGGAGAGTATTGAAGGGTCATTTTCATTGAGAGCTGCCTAACTTCCAGGGCGAAAATTTAGAATGGTCCTTTTTCCAAAGTAATTGATCGTACTCTGTGACTGCTTATATTATTCATCTATCTACGTACCTTGGAGTTGTAATTTCAATAAGCCTATTTCATCTTTTTAATATTTAATGTTAATAAAATTACTTGAATTGAGATTTATATTACAAACATAATTTAAATTAAATGATTTTTTTTAAGGAATTAAACATTTACTTCAAAAACTAAACTTAATGCTTAATAATTGAAAATTTTCTTTTAAAAACATATAAATATCCTAAAAAAAGTAAAAAAAAAAAACAATAATCAAAACATTATATAGGTTTTTTAGTAAATGAAATTATTAAATAATTTAATAAAAAACTATACAGGTTAAGATCTAATATATTTAAAATAAAATTGAGGTTACTGAATTTTAAAATATTTAAAGTTATTAACTATGTAATTAAACATTAGTTAATTACTATTTATGAAACAAAAATTATTAAAATTAGTAATTTTAAAATACTTAAGGTTATTTTTATTCAATTATTAAAATAGATGGGAGGAAATTTTTCAATATTATCATTAAACTTAATATAATTAAACTCAATATAACGATGCAAACTTGAAAACTCTCTATCCAATTTTTTTTCTCATATTTTAAAAATTAACTTGATGTGACCTTATCAACTATCAAGTCTAAAGAAAAACAATTACAATTAAAATAAAAAAAATATATCAGATTAACTATAATTAACTCGTCAAACCTGCACTCGAGTTATGAACTCCATTGGATCAAATTAATTTTTTAATTTTATTATATGATAAAAAATACAAAAATTAATTTATCATCAACTTAATACTGAAAAATAAAATTAAAAAAAACTTTATATTAAAAAAAATAATAATAAAAACTTAAAGAATCAATAAAAAAACCCAAAGGGCTTGTTACAGCAAATCCTAGGCATGTGAACATGTGCTGACAAGTGGTGTCCTGTCTATATCATAGAAATGCAAGGCGACTTTTAGCTACGGATATGTGCTCAACCAATTAAGCTACAACAACAACATGAAATTTTTATAAAAAATTATAAAAAAAATATAAAAATAGTTCTCTATTAATAGATATAGAGTAGTAGTAATTAAAGAATTAGCTAGGAATCAAAGTTCGTTGCAGAAAAAAGAAACAGTTGTCCACCAGAAAAAAAAACTGTTTTCTTTTTTTTTTTCTTTTTCAAAGGAAAATATTACTTTTTTATAAGTTTCCTTTATTTGTTACCGAAAGATGGCTTTGCATCATGTCAAAATTGTTACCAGTGCAGTAGAAAATGAGACCACAGTATTAACACTAACGTTATTATATGATAAAACAAAACTTATTTTTTACTATTCATCCTCTCTACTTTCAACATTGACGACACTGTTCAAGATCAGCCAACTTTTTTTCCTTTAAAATTTCATCCTATGATGAGATTTCTTTTGGTAGCATGCTATTATTGCGCATGCAAAATATCTCACAATATTTTATCATTGAATTAAAGATCAATGTTGTGGATTTGAATTTTATGTTATACCTAGAAACAAAATCAAAACAGAATAACTGAAATAAAAAAAATTAATTTTAACCATTAAAAAAAAGTGAAAAAATTCAGTTTGACCGTTAAAGTTCTAATTTTCACATTTTCGGTCCCTCTCACTTTAGTATTTTATGTTTTGATCCCAAACTTTATTTTTTCACGTTTTAGTCATTGGATGTTGAAAGAAAATAAAGAAAGTCACTATAAAAAAAGAGAGAGAAAGAGTTCAATTGGCTATACTTTAGTCACAAAAAAGTCGATTTAGGTGTCAATAAATTCATCGGAGGGGAGTTCAATGAATATTATTTTTTCCTTCAAACATGTTAGAAAGAGTAGGTTAGAGTTTATAAAATTTGTTTATATTTGATTTGATTATTGGCTTTTAAGTAATTATAGGGTAAAAAATGTGTTTATAGGTGTCTAGAATATCTTAGATGTCTATAAGGTTATAATAAGTTAAAATTTGGATTTCTAAGATGTTTTTGATGTATGGATATTTTAGTTTGAATTTTTGCATTTTCAATCCCTAGTGTTTTAGAATTTTATGGTTTGATCATAAACATTATTTTTTTTAACTTTCATTCCTTAAATGTTAAGAGACGAGAGAGAAAATCCTTAGAAAAAAAAAAGGAGAGAGAAAAGATTGATAAGCTACATTCCGATCACAAGAAAAATTGATCTTGATATTAATAATTTCATTTTAGAGATAAAAGTTCAATAGAGGTAATTTTATTTTAATTGCTTAAACAAACAACCCATTCATTCAATTAAGAAAAAACATAAGTGAATAACTAGACGTCAACTATTTTTTTTGAAAACAACTATAGCAAAATTGCTATGCTTGACCTATCAGTGATGTGATCCAACCATCAAAGGATTCATTGGAGGTTCCAGTGTTAGTAGGCTTTGGGCTAAGAAGTTCAAAGAAGCTTTCAATGGACTTCTTCAAGATACATGGGCTAAGGTGGACTTTAAGAGGATTTGTAATAATAAAGAGCAAGCCTTGATTAATCCGATTCATGTTCACGAGGGGCTTGTTGGTGGAACCAAGACCATTACACAAGGATTGGGAGAAGAAGACTAGATTCGGATAGTTTGACCTTTCGTTACTATTTTGGTCATAACTGGAGCTACAGATCGAATTTTGATGTGATTCTAGTTGGGCTGGAAACTAGACTTCCATATCTTTCCAACAATATATGGCATGCCTTCTAATTCATTAAGATGAGAGAGAACCATCTGTTTTAAGTTGGGCCTTATTGCTGCTACACAGAATGCGAAAAACAACGAACTTGTCTTGAAGTCCACCTTAGCCCACGTATCTTGAAGAAGTCCATTGAAAGCCTCTTTCAACCTCTTAGCTCTAAGCCTTATAACTGGACCAACCGGAACCTCTAATGGATCCTTTGGTGTTTGGATTGCATTATACCCTCTCTCCTTAAAAGGATTTGACCTCGAATCATCACCTACATCAAACAAAGAAAGATCGGCAACATTAAATGTAGCATTAATACCATACTCACCTAGTAGATCCAGTTTGTAGGCATTATCATTAATCATTTCTATAATTTGAAAAGGACCATTTCCTCGAGGCATAAACTTTGATCTCTTTTGTTTAGGGAACCTTTCCTTCCTCGTATGCACCCAAACCCAATCACCTAGTTCAAACCTCATTAACTTCCATCCTCTATTAGCCTTGTGTGCATATTGTTCATTTTTTTTTCTCTATTTGTTGCCGAATCTTTGCATGTAAATCCTGCACCACCTCTGCCTTTTGAGTACCATAAAGACTACCCCTTTCATCCACAGGTAAAGGAATCAAATCTAATAGTGTCAAAGGATTAAAACCATAAACAATCTCAAATGTTGAATAATTAATAGTAGGATGCACACTATGATTATATGCAAATTCAATAAATAGCAAACAATCTTCTCAAATTTTAAGATTCTTTTGAATTATAACCCTTAACAACTGAGTTAAAGTTTGGTTAACAACTTCAATTTGGCCATCTGTTTGTGGATGACAAATAGTAAAATATAAAAGCTTAGTTCCTAACTTAACCCATAAAACCTTCCAAAAGGAACTCAAAAACTTAACATTTTGATCGGATACAATGCTCCTAGGAAGACCATGTAGCCGAATGACCTCTCTAAAGAATGGGTTAGCTATATTTATTGCATCATCGGTTTTATGACAAGCAATGAAATGTGTCATCTTAGAAAATCTATCCACAACAACAAATATAGAATCTCTCCCTTTCCTAGACCTAGGTAGACCCAAAATGAAATCCATAGAAATATCAACCCAAGATTCCTTAGGAACAAGCAAAGGTGTTTATAATCCATGAGGCATTACCCTAGACTTAGCTTGTCTACATGTTATGCACCTATCACACATTCTTTGCACATCTCTTTTCATATTAGGCCAATAAAAGTGCTCATGCAGAACCTCCAAAGTTTTAGTAATTCCAAAATGCCTTATTAAACCTCCCCCATGTGCTTCTCTCACAAGCAATTCACATAAAGAACAATTAGGCACACATAATTTATTTCCTTAAACAAAAATCCATCATGCCTAAAAAATTTATCCTTGGCCGCAACCTTGCATGTGTCATAAATAGCACCGAAATCATGATCATCAAGATACAACTCCTTAATATACTCAATCCTAGCAATTTAGTATTAAAAGTATTAAGAAGAACATACCTTCGCGACAAGGCATCGACGACCACATTTTCCTGACCTTGCTTGTATTTAATCATATATGGAAAACTTTCAATAAACTCAACCCACTTGGCATGTCGCCTATTTAGCTTACCTTGACTCTTCAAATGTTTTAATAAGTGGTGATCGGTATGTAAAACAAACTCTTAGGGCCATAGATAATGTTGTCAAGTCTCCAATGCTCTCATTACCTCATACAACTCCTTGTCATAAGTGGGATAGTTAAGAGCTGCACCATTGAGTTTTTCACTAAAATAAGCATTGGGTCATTTCTCTTACATTATAACAGCTCCAATACCTATTCCTGAAGCATCACATGCAATCTCAAAAGCTTTATTAAAATCAGGTAAAGATACTAGTGGTGTTGAAATTAACTTTGATTTTAACAAGCTAAATGCACTTTCTTGTTCTTTACCCCACTTGAATCCTATGGATTTCTTAATGATTTCAGTCAATGGAGAGGCTATTATACTAAAGTCTTTAACAAACCTCTTATAGAAACTAGCCAAACCGTGAAAACTTTTAACTTTTGTTATTGATTTTGGTGTAGGCCATTCTTGAATAGCCTTAACCTTATAGCCTCATCCATCTCTATATCTTTTGCACTAACAACATATCTGATATGACCAAAGAGTTGATGTCTTCTTCCAAGTGTAGGAGTGTCGAAATAATAAATAACCCGACAAGACCAGGGGTCGAACCACAGAGAGGTTAACTGTATAAACTACAAATAAAGAAATAGATAATAATAGAAAAGGGGTTGAAGAGAGCTTTGAGATGTGATATTGAGAAAAGAATTAAACAATGATAAAATAATTGTCAAGGTTAGAGGATCCACTAATGGTATTTCAAACAAGTATAGTACAAACTCTTTTTATTACTCAACTGGAAACCACACACAAAGGAGGTTCCAATCGGATTGTAAATTGTTAACATGATTACATTTGTTATCTTATTCGAATAATGTTAATACTTGTAAATGTTGTCGGTATTCATGATTATAAATTATGTTAACAACAAATCAAGTTCCTTTCATAGCATAGGTGTTGGTTATACCATATGGTTGGGCTATGAAAGTGCCAAGTATTTGTTGTACCAAGGGTTATACAACATAAATCTAGATTAACCATTTAACAAGCAAAGTATTAAAAGTGAACAAGATAACAAATACAAAATATGTTAGTATCAAACATTAAAGTCCATATTGAGTTTATACTATACTTATTCTTACACCATTAGTGTAACCTTTCCACATTGACATAATAAACTTAGCTAAACATAATGAAAGAGAGGAACATAAATAAACAAGATAAGAACAAAAATAAGATATAAGTTAACTAAGTAAAGGAAATGAATTGAAAAGCATAAACAAGAGATCAATATAAACAAAACTTAAGCATTACAAAAATATAAAGAGAGAGCAAGAACATGATCTTGATCTGAAAATAAAGATGCCAAATGCATGGCAAATGCCTCCTTTTATAGGCCAAACTTTGAAACTATTGATTTGATGACTAATTGTTGAGTGGGTGGCCACATCTTGACTTGGTGACAAGTCTTATCTTCTTGTCTGAACAAAACATCATTGCTAACGTCAGAATTGGAATAGATTGTCCGCATGAAAGTTCTAGGAAATTGTCTCAGCTTTCCAACAAAAAAAGAATCGATGCATTTGGACTTTTAGAACTCGAGATATGGGCTGAACATTGAACAGTGTCTGGGCTGTAGGACAGATTTTGACTACTCCGTTGTTGCTAAGATTTGGACTTCCAAACAGCAGATATGACCCAATAACTGCACAGTGTTCCAGTTTGGACTGAACTATCATCTCTTTTCCAAGCTTAACCTTATCTTTGTCTTCTGAATTTCAGTAGTTGAACTCATTAATCAATCCTTTGATTTATGTGATAGGCTTGCATTTAAAATGAGCATTTACCATAAATTAAAACTATCTTATATTATCAGACTTGTTATTATAAAACATGTTTAAGTTAGGGAATTTAATGATATTTTAAGTGCAATATGATGATATAAAGCCTTAGTGAGAATGCACTTTTAAGTACTAATCACCCCCTCAACCAGCTTATTACTAGTCCATACTCCCTAGTAATCAAAGCGTTAAAATAGAAAAAACATTTGCAGTTCCACAAAGTAAGACATTCATCATTCAACTTCCATTAATTTATCCAGATAAATAAACTCTCATTAAATTTATATATTTGCTCAATACCTCTTAAACAAAATATTAATAAACCTTCCTCTTTATGTGCTTAATGTATGAAAACATAGATGATGGGGCTTTTATTGGAAGAAAACAATATTATGTTCTCATGTTTAAAGTTAACTTCCTTGGGTTGGGATTATTATCTTTTTTTTCCTTTTCTTTTCTCTTTTTTTTTTTAATATATATACGTATAACTTAAAACACAATGCATCTTTAACCCATGTAATGAGCTTTCGGCTAATGACTCCCAGACCAGTTGGTCTTAGGGCATTAGGTGTTGAGACACCCATACAAGCTTAGTAACTCAAGTTGCGTATACTGATACGTAAATAGTGCAATGTTTGATTCCCTTAAGCTTTTCTCCTTAACTTATGTAACAAGCTTTGAGCCAATAGCTCCCAAGTTAGTTGACTTTAGGGTATTAGGTGTTAAAACACCAATTCGAGTTTAATTGCTTAGGTTAGGGAGGCTACGAAACCAAACTTATCTACGTTTTTATTATCATCAATATTATCAATTTGTTTTTTTTTTTGCAAATTATATACTATCTCTTTCCCTTAGTTGTTACCTTTAACAGAAGAACATAAATAATATAATAATCCAATGTGCAACCCACAATAATATGTTAAAGTGTGTGTGTGTGAAAATGAAGGTTTAAAAATATTTGTTAAATGAGTATATGAGCAGAATCAAGTGATAACAATGCGAGAGTTTGTAAACCTGAATATTTTAAGAAGTATGTGATAGACCTTATTATGAATATTACAAATAACCATTGGAAAATATTTACTAAGATGCGTCTCAAGAATCAATAAAATTCCCCCTTACTCTGCCATCCTAGTAATAACAGTTTTGCCAAATGGTTTTATAAAAAACAAAAATAGTTAGTTGGTTATTTTTTTTTCTTAGTGTCAACTACTACCCTCTCCCCCCAACCAAAACGAGACATTGTCCTCAATGTCCTAAGGTAGAAAGATAGAGTAAAGAAGACATCACCTGAAGCAGCGACTAATAACAAACCTGAAACACACTTAACAAATATAAGAAACAACAAAACACAAATATTATGCTATTAATAAAACCAAAAGACATAAATTTTTACAAACTAAGACTCAAATCGTAGTTGTGGCTCACATTTTCCCTTGGTTTTATGTCCAAGAATGATTTAAACACCCTCTATGGGTCGAGGAAAGGCTTCCCATCTAGTTTTCTTAAAAACTGGCAAACATGGTCTTTTTTAGTCAGATTCCCAAGACTATGTCGAGCATGTTCTTTATGGAATTGTAGCCATAAATCATGAATTGCACGATGCACATCTCCACTAGGATGCGTCTTGCTTGACCGCTTTTTATGTTCGGCTTGTTTTAACTCGCAAGTGCACGAGTGTGCGATGTAGCAATTAACTCGGTAAGATCGAGGTCATATCCACGAGAGCTAGATCTGGAAATTAAGCTAGGTAACAAAAAAACTCAAGAGAAATTAAATTAACAATAACTTGGTTGAAAATAATTGATGGATTTGTTTTCAAAGATGAAAAAGTGTAAATAAATTTTAAATGACAAGAAAAAGTAAGTCTTGGTCCAAATCAATTTTAATGGTGATGTATTGGTGATTCCTTCAACATATATAAGATAACTCAACCTAATATCAACGATGGTGATATTAGATCGGAAGATATTACAATGAAGTTTAAAAAGATGAAGATTGATTATTGCTTAAGAATGAACAAGTACTTTCATATTAAGTAAGACATTGAATCAAGCAATCTCTATACCAAAACTAAGGTTTGTGCATAAAAATTCAAGATTATAACATTACCTAAATGATTTCTAAAATTTCTTTGCAATAATAAACATTCATGAAGAAAATGAAAAGATAGACATTAAGATTCATTCATATATTAAAGAACTCACCTCAACCACCATCATCCTTGATTTGGATCCAAGAAGGAGATTAGCCAACCATGATTATATGTAATAACACTTTAATAAATATGAAATAACTTAAATCAAACTGAAATAATAAGTTTTACAATCTAAAAAACCGAAATCTATAAAGAAGAACACAACACAATTGCAGTAAAAATTCGGACACAAATATGACTCTAACTTTGGACAGCAATTCGACCCTCTTAAAAGCCTCCTTTGGCGATGGCTTTTAGAGACATATTTATAGGCCATTCTATTAGCTTTCCAGATCATTAAAGAACAGCTCATTTGGACATCTGAGTCAAAAGTTATGGGCACAACACCGAAAGGTGTTCTGGAAAATCAAACCAGACCAGCTTGGAGAACACTTTGGTGCACGTTTTTCTTCCTCCTTTATGAGTTGTCTCTTTCTTCTTTTGACCCAAAATAATGTCACAATGTCCCCTCCAGCTTTCCATACATGTGCTTGCCCTCTTGGATCAATGAATTACCCAAATAAATCAAATGTTATTTATTGTGTGGACATGTAGGATCATGGATTGTGTTTGGGCTGATTTGGAGGGTGATTTGGGGCTGATTTGGGGCTGAATTTAAGCATCAAATAAGGATACAAATGTACCTATTATTTGGGCTAAGATTGACATTGAAACCTTGAGTGTTTGATGGTTGAAGTTTGCACACAACATAAGGCATGTTTGGGCTTGAAATAGATCATATGATATTCTTTTCTAGAATTGGACTAGAATTGATTTTTGGGGCAAATTTGAAGCACTTATTTGAACCAAGATTTGCTTCAATCTTCAACTAAATTTCTCTTCAATTCTTTGTTCCGAATTCCGACGTTGAATTTTCTGAAATAATTCATTTAAGCTCCAAAAACCTATCGAGACATTAAAAGAAACTTCATTACTAAAAAGCACATCAATTATTATAAAAAAACCCAAATAAAAATAATAAATACATATGTAAAATAAGAGACTTAATGATACTTTTGATGCACAATCACACCCCCCAACTTAGATTTTGCTAGTCCTCAAGCAAAACAAAACATAAAACCTTTGAAATAAAAAGAATAATAATAACATAATTAGGCTTGACTCATCACACTTAAAGGACCTATCATGCAAACATTGGTATCTTTAACTTAGTGTACACAATAGCAAATAAAGAAAAATAAGCATACTCACATTCTCTAAATCAAACATCCATACAAAATTCCAAATTCAATCGTATTTATCATGCAACCAACATAATTGATTCACGCGAAAACCCAACTTGTAATCTTCCCTTCTCACTACTACAAACAAGGTAGCAAACTAGAGAAGTATCTATATTTTTTCTTTTCTTTTTCTTTTTTTCTCTTTTTTTTTGATGATATTATTTATTCTTTTTCTTTAAGTGGTCACTTCCCTTTTGACGCGAATACAAACATTTGTGATGAATGCACCCGGTTACTCACAAAGTCACAAACTTAAAGTGCTTTGCATACTCATATTTCAAGCTGCCGTTTGACGTAAAGATAAACATTTGTGATGAATACCCCTAGTTACTGAGCAACTCAAAACATTGGAGTAGATAGAACTTTGTACACATTTGTGTAATAATGATTATTACTCTATTTACTTAAACCTTGTTTAGGACTAGATCAAAAGGGATGATCACAAGTAAAGCATCACACTCATCTTTCATGCATAATCACACAACTCACACAACTTTTACAAGGAAAGATGTACTTCAATAATCTTAAGAAAAAAGTATGCTATATCTTGCTTTATAAGATATTATCTATCCCAAATTAAAGCATGCAATGTTCAACACAATAATGAATCCAAAAATGTAATGTTGATCTTAAACAAGTCTCATTCACATACAAATGCAAGTTTTTTTTTTTTAACAAGCATGGTTATCTCAAGCATTCAACATAATCAAATATCTAAAATTAAGTTTTTCATTATCCTCAATGTAAAAAAAAAAAAAGAAGAAAAGTATAAAGATTAGAAAACTGTTACTCCCCTTTTGTTCTCAAGGATGAATGTCTGATTGAATTGGACATGAGCTGACTTCTTGCTTGATTTTTTTTTTTACCCGCATATCACAACTAAAAGAAAACATTGATGTTTTTTTTTTTTTTTGAAAATAAAGAACCTCACACCCCCCAACTTAAAATAATGCATTGTCCCTAATGCATGAACAAGAAAATATAAGAGATGGAAGAACAAAAAGTAAATAAATAAATAAAAATGAAATAAAAATAAAAACTCATTACTTCTGATACTACAATGGTATTGGATCTTCAAGATCCAATGTCTCAACTTCAGCCACAACGTTTTCAAGATAAGGTTTCAATCGATAACCATTTACTTTGAAAACATTTCCATTCTTAGGATTTTCTACCTCAAATGCACCATGCTCGAGATGGATTTAATCACAAATGGACCAATCCATTTTGTCCTCAACTTCCCGGGAAAGAGATGTAATCGTGAATTATACAAGAGAACCTTTTGACCAACATGAAAGGATTTTCTAAAAATATGTTTATCATGCAAAGCTTTCATCTTATGTTTTGAAATTTTTGCATTTTCAAATGCATCATTTCTCAGCTCCTCTAATTCATCCAATTGAAGCTTTCTATTTTTGCCAACCTCATTTTCATTGTCATTGAATTGCCGGATGGCCCAATATGCACGGTGCTCAATCTCAACAGGGAGATGACATGGCTTTCCATAAACTAGCCTATAAGGAGACATTCCTAAAGAGGTCTTGTAAGCAGTGCGATATGCCCACAAAGCATCAACTAGTCGCGGGGACCAATCTTTACGGTTTGGATTGATTGTTTTCTCTAGAATGTTCTTGATCTCCCTATTTGCCAACTCGCTTGGCCACTAGTTTGTGGATGATAGGGGGTACTGACCTTGTGAATTACACCATATTTTCTCATCAAAATCCCAACAGGCTTGTTACAAAAATGCTTACCCCCATCACTAATCATAGCCCGGGGCATGCCAAAACGAGAGAAAATATTTTCTTTCAAGAATTTGACCACAACTCGATGGTCATTAGTTCGAGATGCAATGGCCTCCACCCATTTAGACACATAATCAACAGCTACAAGGATGAATTGGTAACCAAATGAACTTGGAAAAGGTCCCATGAAATCAATCCCCCAACAATCAAATATTTCCAAAACAAGAATGGGGTTTAGGGGCATCATGTTACGCCTAGTAAGGTTACCTAGTCGTTGGCATCGGTCACATGCAACACGAAGGCATGGACATCTTTGAACATGGTGGGCCAATAAAAACCACACTGCAAGATCTTGGCGGTGGTTTTCTTGGAAGAGAAATGTCCACCACAGGCTAATGCATGACAAAAATTAATTACACTTGGAATTTCATGATCGGGGATGCACCGCCTAACAATTTGGTCGTGCGGTATTTAAATAGGTAGGGGTCATTCCAAAAAAGGTACGCACATTGCGCAAGAATTTTTGTTTGTCAAGTTTAGACCAATGAGGAGGAATCGACTTGTGGCTAGGTAATTTGCTATGTCGCATACCATGGAGAGCCAATGTAGGAAACATACCTGCACAAAATAAATTTTCATCAGGCAAAGAATTCATTTATTGGAGATTCATCAATTGTGGTCTCATAGCTTGAAAGACGGGACAAATGATCAGCCACTACATTCTCTACTCCCTTTTTATCTCGAATTTCAAGGTTAAACTCTTGGAGTAAGAGGATCCATCGAATCAAATGTGGCTTGGCATCTTGTTTTGTGAGCAAGTATTTCAATGCTGCATGATCAAGGTGAAAACAATAACAAGAGATCCAACCAAATAAGACCTAAACTTGTCCAATGCAAATACTACAGCTAAAAGTTCTTTTTCGCTTGTAGTGTAATTCAATTGAGCATCATTCAAAGTCTTGCTAGCATAATAAATGACATGAGGCTTCTTATCTTTTTTTTGCCCTAAAACAGCCCCTACCGCAAAATCACTAGCATCACACATCGATTCAAATGGTAAAGACCAATCGGGAGCTTGCATGATTGGTGCAGTGGTCAACAACCCTTTAAGCTTTTCAAAAGCTTCTTGACATTTTGATGTCCAATCAAATTGGACATCTTGTGACAACAAGTTACACAATGGTTTGGCAATGGTACTAAAAGAATGAATGAATCTTCGGTAAAAACCAACGTGTCCTAAAAAGGATCTCACATCTTTCACAGTCCGAGGGGTAGGTAATTTTTGAATGACTTCAACCTTTGACTTATCTACCTCTATCCCTTTTGAAGAGACAATGTGACCTAAGACAATGCCATGTGTCACCATAAAATGACACTTCTCCCAATTGAGTACAAGATTGCTCTCTTCACACCTTTCAAGAACTTTTTCTAAATGCATTAGACACAACTCATAAGAATCCCCATAAACCGAAAAATCATCCATGAAAACTTCCAAAAAATTTTCCACCATGTCACTAAAGATACTCATCATACACCTTTGAAAAGTGGTTGGTGCATTACACAAGCCAAAAGGCATTCTTCTATAAGCATAGGTATCAAAAGGACAAGTGAAAGTGGTTTTTTCTTGGTCTTCTAAAGAAACCTCAATTTGGTTATAACCCGAGTATCCATCAAGAAAACAAGAGAAAGCTCTTCCTAGCTACTCTTTCAAGCACTTGGTCTAAAAATGGAAGTGGAAAATGGTCCTTCCTAGTCACCATGTTCAACTTACGATAATCAATGCACATACGCCATCCAGTTTAGATTCTAGTTGGCACTAGCTCATTATTTTCATTCTTCACTACCGTGACTCCAGTTTTTTAGGGACAACTTGGGTTGGACTAACCCATTTTGAGTTTGCAATGGGGTAAATGATACCCGCATCAAGTAGCTTAAGCACTTCACATCTTACTACTTCCTTCATGTTTGGGTTCAATCGTCTTTGCATTTGCCTTACAGTTTTAGCCTCTTCTTCAAGATAGATTCTATGTGTACATAAAAGAGGGCTAATTCCTTTCAAGTCAGTAATAGTCCACCCAATTGCTTTTTTATGTTTTCTCACCACTCTCAAAAGTTCTTGTTCTTGCTCTATGCTAAGTTTTGATGAAATCACAATAGGATATGATTCATCTTCCCCTAGAAATGCATACTTAAGATCACTCGGTAAAGGCTTCCTTTCTGGTTTATAAGGTTGGACAAGAGATGCCTCGGCTTTCACTTGGGGTGAAATCAAAGGCTCAAACGATGGGGTCCATTGACCTATTGACATAATAGGCATTGGATCTAAATAAGTCTCGAGTTCTCTTACTTCCTCATCAACACATTCCAAAGAACAAAATCTTTCATCATGAATTAAAGTTCTCTCTAATGGATCCTTGATCCACACTCTCTCAAAGTGTTCTTGACAAACTGTTTGGATCAAATCTACCTCTCTAATGTCCTCATGTTCACCAATTTGTTTGGAGACATTGAATATGTTCATCTCCACAGTCATATTTCCAAAAGACAATTTCATCACCCCATTCCTACAGTTAATTAAAGCATTGGATGTAGCTAGGAAAGGTCTACCTAAGATGACTGGGATGGGAGCATTAGAACCTTGAATTGGTGCGGTGTCTAGCACTACAAAATCAACAGGAAAGTAGAATTTATCTACTTGGACCAACACATCCTCAACAATACCCCCGGGAATCTTGATTGACCTATCGCCTAATTGAAGGGTGATTCGAGTAGGCTTCATTTCTCCTAGACCTAACTGTTCGTAAACAGTGTAGGGTATTAAATTCACACTTGCTCCTAAATCCAACAAAGCTTGGTCTATCTTATGACTTCTAATAATGCATGAAACGGTAGGACAACCAGGATATTTGTATTTGGGAGGGGTCTTAAACTGGATGATGGCACTAGCATGTTCAGTTAGAAAGGCTCTTTCTTTCACATTCAATCTCCTTTTGACCGTGCATAAGTCCTTGAGGAACTTTGCATAAGATGGGACTTGTTTAATTGCATCAAGGAGTGAAATGTTGACTTTCACTTGTTTGAACAATTCATAGATTTCTCGAGTTCATAAGATCATGTTTAGGTTTCCCTAACCTTTGTGGAAATGGTGCTCTAGGAACAAATTCTAAATCACTCACTTTGACTCCAATTTTTCTCGAATCATCTCCTTTCTCACTCATCTCTTTCTCATTTATCTCACCTTCTTTGTCACTCAAACTCTCATTTGTCACTTGTGTTTTGATTTCCTCTTCATTTTCCTTAGATTTCTCCTCCACAAAACCTCTAGGAATCTCAAAACCTATAGCTTTGTCAACAATCTTTCCACTTCTAAGGGTAGTGATGGCTTGGACTTGTTCATGGTTTGAAGGTTCACTAGATGAGGATTCGCTCATGTGTACCTGACCTCTAGGATTTGGCATTGGTTGAGCCGGGATCTTTCCCTTCTCTTGAATGCTTAGTGATTGAGTCAACTTGGTTAGTTGACTTCGAATGTCATCTAAGGTCCTATTGGTCCGGTCTTGAAATTTGTAAGCTTGGTTGTTGATTCCTCCTTGTGTTTGCATGAATTGTTGAAGAGTATCCTCTAGGGATCTCTTATGAGGTGGTTGGTATGTGTTATGTGTGGGAGCATGAAATGGTTGGGGTGGAGGTTGAAATGTTTGAGGTATTGAAGAGCCCTCATTTCTCCATCCAAAATTTGGGTGGTTCCTCCATCCAGGATTGTAGGTCTCGAGTAGGGATTGCCTACTTGGTGTGAAAATGGCTTTCTAACATTACTTGAATCGAAGTTTGGCCATATAGCACTTCCTTGAAGGCTGGAATGGTAGGACACTCGGTTGTCCTATGCCCTTTGCTCTCACAAACAACACAACTTTCCTCTTGTTGTTCACTCATGACATGCACTTTTTTAATCTCAAGAGACTCTACTTTCCTAGCCAATGAGGCTAATCTAGCATTGAGGTCATCGGTCTCTTTCAATTGGAACTTCCCACTTGAATGAGAAATGGTGTTTCTAGACTCAACATGAAGTGGGAGAGAAGTCTCCCATTGCTTTGTGTTTTCACCAATTGATCGAAGAAATCAAAGGCTTCACTTGGTTCTTTGTCATAAAACTCACCATTACACATGGTTGACACTAGCTTTTTAAAATCTGCGGTAAGAGAGTCGTAGAAGAAACTCACTAACCTCCACATCTCAAAACCATGGTGGGGGCATGCATTTAACAAGTCTTTGAACCTTTCCCAAGCTTGGTGAAATGACTCATTTGGACTACAAGAAAAATTCATCATTTGACGTTGTAAGGCCGCCGTCCCATGAGTGGGGAAGTATTTTTTCAAAAATTCAGCTTGCATTTCTCTCCATGTACCTATAGACCTAGGACGCAAGGAGTTTAGCCAAAGCTTGGCTTTATCCTTTAGAGAGAATGGGAACAATTTAAGACGAATAGTTTCCTCGGTGTGGTTCGACCCCGGTCTTGCCGGGTTATTTATTACTTCGACACTCCTGCACTTGGGAGAGACATCAATCTTTTGGTCGTGTGCTTGACCGCTTTTTATGTTCGGCTTGTTTTAACTCGCAAGTGCACGAGTGTGCGATGTAGCAATTAACTCGGTAAGATCGAGGTCATATCCACAGAGAGCTAGATCTGGAAATTAAGCTAGGTAACAAAAAAACTCAAGAGAAATTAAATTAACAATAACTTGGTTGAAAATAATTGATGGATTTGTTTTCAAAGATGAAAAAGTGTAAATAAATTTTAAATGACAAGAAAAAGTAAGTCTTGGTCCAAATCAATTTTAATGGTGATGTATTGGTGATTCCTTCAACATATATAAGATAACTCAACCTAATATCAACGATGGTGATATTAGATCGGAAGATATTACAATGAAGTTTAAAAAGATGAAGATTGATTATTGCTTAAGAATGAACAAGTACTTTCATATTAAGTAAGACATTGAATCAAGCAATCTCTATACCAAAACTAAGGTTTGTGCATAAAAATTCAAGATTATAACATTACCTAAATGATTTCTAAAATTTCTTTGCAATAATAAACATTCATGAAGAAAATGAAAAGATAGACATTAAGATTCATTCATATATTAAAGAACTCACCTCAACCACCATCATCCTTGATTTGGATCCAAGAAGGAGATTAGCCAACCATGATTATATGTAATAACACTTTAATAAATATGAAATAACTTAAATCAAACTGAAATAATAAGTTTTACAATCTAAAGAACCGAAATCTATAAAGAAGAACACAACACAATTGCAGTAAAAATTCGGACACAAATATGACTCTAACTTTGGACAGCAATTCGACCCTCTTAAAAGCCTCCTTTGGAGATGGCTATTAGAGACATATTTATAGGCCATTCTATTAGCTTTCCAGATCATTAAAGAACAGCTCATTTGGACATCTGAGTCAAAAGTTATGGGCACAACACCGAAAGGTGTTCTGGAAAATCAAACCAGGCCAGCTTGGAGAACACTTTGGTGCACGTTTTTCTTCCTCCTTTATGAGTTGTCTCTTTCTTCTTTTGACCCAAAATAATGTCACAATGTCCCCTCCAGCTTTCCATACATGTGCTTGCCCTCTTGGATCAATGAATTACCCAAATAAATCAAATGCTATTTATTGTGTGGACATGTAGGATCATGGATTGTGTTTGGGCTGATTTGGAGGGTGATTTGGGGCTGATTTGGGGCTGAATTTAAGCATCAAATAAGGATACAAATGTACCTATTATTTGGGCTAAGATTGACATTGAAACCTTGAGTGTTTGATGGTTGAAGTTTGCACACAACATAAGGCATGTTTGGGCTTGAAATAGATCATATGATATTCTTTTCTAGAATTGGACTAGAATTGATTTTTGGGGCAAATTTGAAGCACTTATTTGAACCAAAATTTGCTTCAATCTTCAACTAAATTTCTCTTCAATTCTTTGTTCCGAATTCCGACGTTGAATTTTCTGAAATAATTCATTTAAGCTCCAAAAACCTATCGAGACATTAAAAGAAACTTCATTACTAAAAAGCACATCAATTATTATAAAAAACCCAAATAAAAATAATAAATACATATGTAAAATAAGAGACTTAATGATACTTTTGATGCACAATCACGTCTCAAGAGTTAATAGAAGATTATCTAAAGACTCCTTACTCAGTCCATCCTTAATGAATTGTATTTTATCTTCACGGTTTATAGATACCATTCCTAAAGAACGACATGTTGCATTACAAGTCCATTGGCACATCTGTGACAAACTTTCAGTCGTTTTGCACGACGTTTCTTTGCAAAGGTGCTTTTACCTATTCCACGCATGTATGAAATAAAAGAATTGGAAAAATCACCTGATAATTGGTCATTTGCTTCAATCATCCAGCGAATATCTTCAGGGATTCCATGGTTCATTAACAACCTCAATCTTTCACACCTAGCTCGGTAAATTTTTGGAATCGCACTTTGAGCTAAAGCACGAAAATACTTTTTTAATTTTTCAAGAGTGGTGTCCATTTTTTAGATGAGAAGTGGAAAAGAGATGCAAAGAAAAGAAAAGGAACAAGGAATTGAACAAATATATACACAGATAGCAGTTATCATGGAAAACTGAAAGAACCGATTTAAGAGTCATGGAGTACCGTTATTCGCCATTTGACCGGGGTTGGAGCAAAACAAGAGTCACACCAAAAAGAAACACAAAAAACACTATGAGAAAAACAAAATAATCAACCTTTATATACAAGATCATTCAAACCAATGGATTCATTTTCACTAGGAAAATTATCAAAGTAAACTTTCAAACGATGTCCATTTACCTTAAAAACATTGTCATTCTTTGGATTCTCAATATCAAAGGCCCCACATGTTTCACAATAAATGGACCGCTCCATCTTGATCTTAGCTTTCCAGGAAATAAATGGAGTCGAGAATTATAAAGCAAAACTTTTTATTGATATAAGATCATTCAAACCAAAAGTTGATGTCTTCTCCCAAGTGTAGGAGTGTCGAAGTAATAAATAACCAGACAAGACCAGGGTCGAACCACAGGGAGGGTAACTGTATAAACTACAAATAAAGAAATAGATAATAATAGAAAAAAGGTTGAAGAGAGCTTTGAGATGTGATATTGATATAAGGATTAAACAAGGATAAAATAATTGTCAAGGTTAGAGGATCGACTAATGGTATTTCAAACAAGTATAGTACAAACTCTTTTTATTACTCAACTGGAAACCACATACAAACGAGGTTCCAATCGGATTGTAAATTGTTAACATGATGTACATTAGTTATCTTATTCGAATAATGCTAATACTTGTAAATGTTGTCAGGTATTCATGATTATAACTTATGTTAAAAACAAATCAAGTTCCTTTCATAGTACGGTGTTGGTTATACCATACGGTTGGGTTATGAAAGTGCCAAGTATTTGTTGTACCAAGGGTTATACTACATAAATCTAGATTAACCATTTAACAAGTAAAGTATTAAAAGTGAACAAGATAACAAATACAAAACATGTTAGTCTCAAACATTAAAGTCCATGTTGAGTTTATACTATACTTATTCTTACACCATTAGTGTAACCTTTCCACATTGACATAATAAACTTAGCTAAACATAATGAAAGAGAGGAACATAAATAAACAAGATAAGAACAAAAATAAGATATAAGTTAACTAAGTAAATGGAAGGAAATGAAAAGCATAAACAAGAGATTAATATAAACAAAACTTAAGCATTACAAAAATATAAAGAGAGAGCAAGAACATGATCTTAATCTGAAAACCAAGATGCCAAAATGCATGGCAAATGCCTCATTTTATAGGCTAAAATTTGGAACTATTGATTTGATGACTAATTGTTGAGAGGGTGGCCACATCTTGACATGGTGACAATCTTTATCTTCTTGTCTGAACAAAACATCATTACTAATGTCAGAATTGGAATAGATTGTCCTCATGAAAGTTCTAGGAAATTGTCTCAGCTTTCCAACAAAAAAGAATCGGTGCATTTGGACTTCTAGAACGCGAGATATGGGTTGAACACTGAACAGTGTCTGGGTTGCATGATAGATTTTGACTTCTCTATTGTTGCTAAGATTTGGACTTCCAAACAGCAGAATTGAGTCTTGGACTCCCATGAATGTTTTAGGCCTGTGTCTTAGCTTTCTAGCCATATAAACCAAATTGAAATCCAAGATTTACAACTCCAGATATGACCCAATGACTGAACAGTGTTCCAGTTTGGACTGAACCATCATCTCTTTTTTATGCTTAACCTCTCATTGTCTTCTCAATTTCAGTAGTTGAACTCATCAATCAATCCTTTGATTTATGTGATAAGCCTACATTTAAAATTAGCATTTACCATAAATTAAAGCTATCTTATATTATCAGACTTGTTATTATAAAACATGCTTAAGTTAGAGAATTTAATGATACTTTAAGTGCAATATGATGATATAAAGCCTTAGTGAGAATGCACTTTTAAGTACTAATCAATATCTAAGAAAAATAATTCTCTCCATGCAAAAGTCACACTTTTTCAAATTAGCATAAAAGGACTCTTTTCTAAGCACATCAAGAACTTGTCTCAAATGATCCATAAGCTCATCAAACTCCTTACTATAAATCAAAATATTATCAAAGTAAACGACTACAAACTTACCAATAAAAGCACGCAACACATGATTCATCAATCTCATAAAAGTACTAGGTGTATTAGTAAGTCTAAAAGGCATAACCAACCACTCATACAAACCATATTTAGTTTTAAAAGCAGTTTTCCATTCATCCCCTTCTTTCATCATAATTTGATGATACCACTTTTCAAATAAATTTTCGAAAACAATTTAGAACCATGTAATTCATCCAATATATCATCTAATCTAGGAATGAGATGTCGATACTTTACAGTGATGTTATTGATAGCTCGACAATTCACACACATTCACCAAGTTTTGTCCTTTTTTGGAACAAGAAGCACGAGAACTGCACAAGGACTCATACTCTTTCGAATGTATCCTTTCGACATCAACTCCCCCACTTGCCTTTGAAGCTCCTTAGTCTTTTTAGGATTGCTCCTATAAGCTGACCTTTTTGGTATAGATGCTCCTGGAACAAAGTCAATTTGATGCTCAATACCTCTAATTGGTGGCAAACCACTAGGAATGTCATCCGGAAAGACATCCTCAAATTCCTGCAAAAGAACTTTAACAACACTAGGAACACAAGAATCTAAATCATCTGAGTTAAAGAATGCCTCCTTATACACAAGTAAAATCATAGGCAAGTTAGAAAGATAGGCATGTTTATGATCATTGGATTTTGCAAAAAAGATATAGTGGTGTTTCCCCACTTTTTCTACACACTTTTCTTTTCTCACCCTTTCTTTCTTCTCTCCACTCTCGGCCTTCTTTTGATTTTTTTTTGTTCTTGGGCGTGACCCTCCCCTAATTTCCTAAGGGCCGAAACTTTTTTCCTTTTTATTTTCAACTCATGGATCATTTTCTTTTCTCTCTGCCTCACATCCTCACCATGTTGTTCAGCTTGTTTTTCCATTTTGACCGAATCTTTTTATTCCTCCACTTTGGCTGACACATGTTGCTCTTCCTCATAGCCCTTCTTTAATTGAATTTGATCTGCATACACTTGCTTTGGTAAGAGTGGGGCAAGTGTATAAATCCTTCCATCCTTCTCCAATGAATACCTGTTCTTAAACCCATCGTGCTTGACTTTTCTATCAAATTGCCAAGGCCTCCCTAGTAACAGATGAGTAGCATGCATAGGCACAATATCACATAACACTTCATCCTTATACTTGCCTACTAAAAAAGAAATCATCACTTGTTTATTCACCTTAACTACACCACATTCATTCAACCATTGAAGCTGATAAGGTCTCTCATGCTTTATGGTATTCAATCCCAACTTTCTAACCAAAGTAACACTAGCAACATTAGTACAACTACCACTATAAATGATCATACTACATACCTTATCGTTGATTAAGCATCTAGTATAGAAGATGTTCCTTCCTTTGTTGCTCCACATCATCCTCTTTAGTCTAAACACTAAGCGACCTTCTAATTACCAAAACTTTATCACCAACAACATACTTTAAATCACTAGCATCCTCAAGTGGTGGCATCTCATCACAATCAGACTCCTCACCAGTGGACACAATCTCTCCATCATCCCTTAGAATAATAACTCGATGATTTGCACACTCTGATGCACAGTGTCCCAATCCCTGACACTTGAAATACTTTATATCACGATTACGCTTCGGCTGGACTTCTCCCTTTAGTTTGTGATCACTAGCCAAAACCTGCTTCTTCATAGAGGTAGGTTCGACAACTTTAGAAGTCACCAAGGGCTTCGATGACGCACTACCCTCTCTCCTATAATTCATCTTCCAACCTGAAAAAGACCCTGAATAAGCTCCAGATCGTGTACTACCCTTTCTTTTCAACTCTTCTTCAACCTTAATGGCCAAATGCACATTTCAATTTAACATAAGATTGCAACTCCACAATATTAGCTATGTCTCTATTCAAGCCATTCAAAAACCTAGACATAGTAACTTCCTCATCTTCATTAACATTAACTCTAATCATAGACACCTTTAATTCTTTCTGATACTCCTCCACACTCTTATTACACTGTGTAATTATTTGTAAATGATTAAATAACTCCCTATAATAATGTTTATGAACATATTTCTTTTTCATTTTTGTCTTTAACTCCTCCCACATGCTAACTGGTCTTTCTCTATTCCTTTTTTTTTACCACCAATCTCTCCCACCAAACCATGGCATAATTAGTAAACTCCACTACAACTAACTTAACCTTCTTTTCTTCAGGGTACCTATAGATGTTAAAAATCATCTCCACCTTTTTTTCTCAATTTAAGTAAGCTTCTAGATCAGTTTTTCCCTTAAAAGGTGGGATTTTCAACTTAATACTACCCAAATTTCGGTCTACATCACCCAAATCTTTGAAATCCTCTCTACACTCAAAATCCCTATATGGTCGAATATGTCCCCTTCTTGGTTGATTCTGATACCTCTCTCCCCTATGTGTACGAAACCCACCACCACGGTTAAGATCATCCTTGACTTCATCTGTAGAGTTTCTAGCAACACTCTCCTCTTTCCTAGCTTCTCTACCCTTTTCACTACGTCCCCATCAGACCTAGTCATCAGCTCACCAAACATAAATTTCATTTGTTGTTGTATTCTCGAAAGCCCATCTTCTAGGATTTCATCCTTCTTCTGTGGCACACTATTAGAAGACATTATATTTTTTAAAAAAAAAACCTGCATGAAAATCGTTAGCAATAAAAATAACACCTTACACACTCGTCTTTCACACAAGTTTATAGGCTTTTCACTCTAATATGCTCCCTACGCCCTTTTCCACCCAAATTACCTTTCTTTAGTTCTTGAAATCACTTCGCAACAATTCAGAAAAGCAACTAACTACGCAGTGAATTTATAAATTTGATATAGACTTAAGAAGCAAGAAATTTACAAAACTAACAAAACAAAACTACGATGACAAATTCACGAGTAGCAATGCAAATTTGTGCGAGTAATATGACAATTTGAAGACGCAAAATAAATTGAATGGAAGCAATAATACTAAAGTGATTTACTATCCAAACTGAAAATTAAATCAAACAATGATGGAACCTGAAAAAAATAAAAATAAAGAGCAACACAAATTCCCAACGACCAATTTTCTTTCCCTAGCTCTCGGTCAAACTCTAGAATGTTGATTTTCTTCTCTTTTCTTTTGCGGCAACAATCAAATTTTTCAAGATCAAGCCCCCTTTTTCATACCAATTCGGCAATCAAGAAGAAAAATTCAACACATTGTTTTTCATGTATATATTACGGCGAGATTAAGAATTCAACAAGAACACTACCTTATGATTTTGTGTTCAACAATTCAAGCGGATGCAAGAACCCTATTTTTTTTTAATATATGTGGCCGAAACTAATCAAAAGAGAAAAAAATAATCAAGAAACAAAAGACACAAATTGAAGGATATAACTTGTGATTAGATCTGCTCTGATACCAACTAATGCGAATCCTAGCGGAATTGAATGGAATTCGCAAACTCAAGATCTATCTAACCCAAGTGTTTTGAAATTAGGATGAGCTTATCACAATGGAAAACATGCTCCAAGGCAACAAGACTATAAACCAACCCAATCACAACGCCTACACCTGGAGACGAGCAAAAGGAGTATAAATTCACAACAAAGATTGGTCAATTCTTTGAAGAGTTGAAAGTTCAATCAAGAACCAAGATTGACAACCAAAAGTCGGCAAAAATTAGAATATCATTAGCCAAAAGAAAGTGTCCAGAAAATTATTCTTAAGAGTATTTATACCCCAAGCCAAAAACCGTAGTTTTCCTAATGGGTCATATATAAACCAAATTTAAATAAAAATTAACCCATGCTAAAACTAGCCTAAACTAAATAAAATAAATAAAATAAATAAGTCTGAAACCCAAACAAGTGTTTCCTCATAAAATAGAGAAATTTTAATAGCCCAGCTAATTTAATAAGACAAGTTCGGTTATTTCCGCATTCTATCTGGCAGCAGCAAAGCCCAACTGCAAACGGATGGTTCTCTCTTGTCTTAAAGAATTAGAAGGCATGAATTATACCGTTAGAAAGGTATGGAAGACTAGTTTCTAGTCTAACTAGAAGCACCTCAAAATTCGACATTTGGCTCCAATTATTAAAAAAAAGATAGTGAAAGGTCAAACTGTCCGAATCTAGTCTTCTTCTCCCAATCCTTGTGTAATGGTCTTGATTCCATCAATAAGCCCCTCTTGAACATGAATAACATTAATCACGGCTTGCTCCTCAGTATTTAATATCCTCTTGAAGTCCATTGAAAGTCTCTTTAAACCTCTTAGCTCTAAGCCTTATAACTGGAACCTCTAATGGATCCTTTGGCGCTTGGATTGCATCACTATATATATCTCAAGAATACAAATGTTCACATTCAAGTGTTTCACACATCTTATAATCATATAATGAAAGTCATCATATCAAAACGCTTCTTTTAATTTTAAATGTAGGCCACACACGGACGTCCTAATGTTTAATTCTTAAGTTTCAGGGTGAGTTGGGTTAAGCTGACGATGAAATCATCATAAGAATTAAATCATATCTAACATGAAATTTGTCAACGAAACTGATTCGTTGTTGTCACAAAAAATCATCAGCAAAAATTGGATCGCTAGTAACACAGAAATTGTCAGCAAAAACTAGGTCGCTGGTGACACAAATCGTTAGCAAAAACTTAGTTGCTGGTGACACAGAAATCATCAGCAAAAAAACTTCCACGAGTGATGCATGAAATCATCAGCGGACACAATCATTGTTGACTCAAAAATCGTCAACGAAAACTGAGTCGTTGTCAACCTAGAAATCATTAACGAAAACAACTTCCACGGCTGACACATGGAATCGTCAGTGAACACAATCACTATTGACTTAAAACTCATCAATGAAAACTGAGTTGTTGCCGACCCAAAAATCATCAACGAAAACAACTTCCACGACTGATGCATGAAATTGTCAACAAACACAATCACTGTTGACTCAGAAATCATCAATGAAAACTGAGTTGCAGCCTACCCAGAAATCGTCAATGAAAACTATGTCGCTACCGATTGATAAATTGTCAACGACGGTTGAGTCATTTCTGGTTTTACTTTTTCCTTAAGCTAAGTGTAAGGTCTATGCTAAGCTTTCCCCCTTTATAACATACTGCAACCTAGTTGGACATAGACCGTTACAAAATCACATCTAATTTATCACAAGATTATCAAGCAATACGCAACCAAGTTTCAACACGTATAATTTTACAAAGGTTCTCTTAACCATCACTTCAAGACCAAAACCTAATGTTGCCGCAATCATACATTTATGTTTTCAATTCCATCATGACAAATTCATTAACACAAATTAATAGTCAATTCATATTATACAAGGGTTCCATTTCAATCATATATCTAGTTTCTTTAAAGGTGTTCATCATGCAAGGTTTCCTTCATGGTTTCCCCCCATTTCCTTTGGCCGGACATTGCTATCTATCCCCTCTAATTTACACATGCAATTCATCATTTTTATCACAAGTATATTCGCAACAACATGCTACAACTATACCTTCATTCACTTGGTTCATTGATTAGTGCTTAAAAGTGTATTTTTATCAAGGTTTTATATCATCATTTTACACTTGAAGTATCAATAACTCCTTAACTAAAGCATGTTTTATAATAACATATCTAATTATATAAGATACCTTTAATTTATGGTAAATGTTCATCTTAAATGCAGGCCTATCACATAAATGAAATAATTGATTGATGAGTTGAAGTAATGAAATTGAAAAGATAAAGAGATGGCCAAACTTAGAAAAGAGATGCTGGTGTAGTCCAAACTGGAACATTGTTTGGTAATTGGGTAATATATGGAGCTGTAGATCTTGGATTTAGGTCCATTTTATATGGATGGAAAGATAAGACATAGGCCTACAACTTTCATGTGGAGCCCAGGATTTAAAAAGGCCGTTTTCAAGTCCAAATTATAGCAACAACAAAGAAATCCGAATCTGTCCTGCAGCCCAGACACTGTTCAGTGTTCAGCCCATATCTCGAGTTCTAGAAGTCCAAATGATCTCAAATGTTTACCATGAAAAGATGAGATAATTTCCTAGAACTTTCATGATTGAAGTCTGTTCAAATTATGACGTTATCAATGACGTTTTGGCAGACAAGAAGATAAGAATTGTCACCAAGTCAAGATGTGGCCACCCATTCATCAATTAGTCAACAAATCAATAGTTCCGAATTTTGGCCTATAAAAGGAGGCATTTGCCATGTATTTAGGCATATTGGTGTTCAGATCAAGATCATGCTCTTGCTCTCTCTTTATATTTTGTAATGCTTAAGTTTTGCTTATATTAATTTCTTGCTTATGCTTTTCATTTCCTTTCCTTGTTTATTTATGTTTCTTTCTTTCATTATGTGTTGCTAAGTTAATTATGTCAAGGTGAAAAGGGTACACTAATGGTGTAAGAATAAGTATAATATAAACTGAACATGGACCTTAATGTTGGATACTAACATGCTTTATATTTGTTATCTTGTTCACTTTTAATACTTTGCTTGGTAAATGGTTAATCTAGATTTATGTTGTATAACACTTGGTACAACAAATACTTGGCACTTTCATAGCCCATACCGTATGGTATAACCGACACCTGAGCTATGAAAGGAACTTGATTTGTTGTTAACATAAGTTATAATCATGAATGCCTAACAACATTTACAAGTATTAGCATTATTCGAATACGATAACTAATGTAATCATGTTAACAATTTATAATCTGATTGGAACCTCCTTTGTGTGTGGTTTCCAATTGAATAAAAAGAGTTTATACTATACTTGTTTATTATTTTTGAGTTTGCATCCTTTATTTATTCGTTTGTTTTCAATTCGAGTACTATATAAGATTTAATTTATTTATAGATTTTATTAAAACTATTTTTAATTGATAGTATCGTTGAATGCATTAAATATCTTACTTTTTAATTAAATTGCAAATTTGAAATGATGTCTTGATATTATTTAAGGGATGTTTTTGTAATTTATTGAAAAATTTAAATTAGACAAGAAGCAATGTAATATCATAGTTTGAATTAAGGGATTGAACTAAACGAAATTCGCAAAGGATCAATTATTTTTTATATACTATAATAAATCTGGAACATTTTATATAATTATTTATATAACAATGAGATAAGATTTAATTGCATATTTGATAATTAATTATATAAAAAAAATAGAAACTTAATCTATAAGGTAAAATCTGGTATACAATTTTAAGTCTAATACTTTATTTTTTGGTTATAAAATGAATTTTATTTATTTATAAGTGTGCTTAAACGTCAATTTAAAGAAAGCATAAAGAATAAAGATAATTAATCTAATCATTTCATTAAGTTATGGAGTGAGAATAATAACAGAAGTAAGAATAGTGCCATCTAAAAATTTCGACATGAATTGTCAACATAGCAAGCTACCAAAATCGCCAGTCATCTGTACTATCTTACATACATATAATAAGTACATGATATATAAATGGTAGGTAATAGAAACTCATTGGTCCTCTAAATTAGGCGATAAAAATTATAATTTATTTTATAAAAAAAATAAATTTGTATTTGACTCTTATGGAAAATTTAAAAAATCTATGATTGTAAAAAAAAATTAATTTTAAATTTTTAAAATAAAATTTAATATTTATCCACTTTAATTTGGGGTTTTGAGAATAGAAAGGTAGTATAAATGTTTGGTCCATGAAGCAAATTCTTTTTATTGTGAAAACGTACAAGTTTTTTATTATACATATTCTTAAGGGGCGTAGTGTGATGGCAAAAAGTTTTAGATCTGCACAGTAAATCTCGAGTTCGAGTCAAGACGTGCATCTCTTGTAAAAGTCTGGAACAGCTGAGGTTTTACTCGTTCATCTGAATTCACAAAATATATTTTTCAAAAAATAAAGTTTTCTCGAATCTAAAAAAATAAAAATAAAATCTGATTATATAAATACATAAAAAAAAAAGAAAGGCAACTGTTGTTTCTTTCAAAACCCATGAAGCCCAAGTTGACTGCATTTTCTTGATAAAAAAAGAAAAAAGAACTGGACGGCACCTTCAGGTTTTCAAATTTTGGAGCTAAACAATTTGGTAATTTATCACCTGCGCCAGAACATACCCACATAACTCCAAAATAATTAATTTTGATTAGTAGCAAACTACAAGGAATCTTCAGGGAGACCAGGCTAGTAAAATTATTTATTGTCATTGTATTCAGAAGATGGAGCAGAGAAATTGCAAGATAAAAATCAAACACTATCTCTGTAAAACAAGACTAAAGTTAAGCTATTGACAACCTAACTTTCATTGCTTAAGCTAAAAGAAAAAAAAAAAAAAAAAAAACTCTCTCATTTCATTGATTAGGCAACATGATCACCCATAACTGTTGTAAAGAATTTACACAAAGCATTCTTTGTTCTATGCTCGCTATTGCTTGTCAGCATTTAGCTGAAGCGAAAAGCTTCGAGAAGAAAGAAGTCTTGGTACTTCAACTTCCACATTCTTCTCACAGTCAAGCCTTTTTAAATATCACTTCGGATAAGAACGTCCCTCTTCACTAACCAATTCCTCGATGACCAAATCTTCATCAACTTTGGTGCATGACCGCTGCATTCTGACGCCGCTTATGCTATTTCTGGAAGCCATTATTTCATTGAGTGAAAGCCTCTTCTTTGATCCTGGATCCGGCCTTTGTTTTGGCGCACTATGAGACCTCAATTTGGCCTTAAAGGATTGCGTGTTTGCCATGTAATTATGGAAGTTCGAATAAGGCTTAAAGTAGGCATCTCCGCAAATGCTCCTTGCCGGTGTGGCAGGGGCATTGCACCGGGCAGAGTTTGCAAATCTTGGAGTACTGTGTGCAGTGGAGAACCTACATTCCTCGCCAGTGAAGTACCACTCAAGATCTTGATAATGTTTGCACTCAGGGATGGAGATTCTAGCTGGTGTAGGACAAGGAAGAGGTGACGAGATAGCCTGGTAGGGAAGTTCTTCACCACATTCTGATAGTGCAATATTAATCCTACGAGATCTTGATCTTGGCTTGTAGGTGTCAATTTCAACTATCTTAGGGCTTTCATCAAATACAGTCGTGTCATAAGATGTGGATAGCCTCTTGCTGTGAAATTCACTTCTCATATCATCAAACCTCTCCTGGAACCCAAAAAGAAATTGTCAAAAAAAATTTCACAATAAGAAACGGGACAGCCTATACAAGAATGAAAATATGGTTCTTACCAAGGATTTTCGTGGCCTGTGTTCAGAAAATCTATTCTCTTTGTTCAACCAACGACGAGCATGTTGAGATAGAACAGAATTTTGAGCTCTTATGAGAGCTTGCATACTATGAAGAGTTGCAGCAGCCCGTTTTCGGACTAAATAGCCCCTAACAACAGCTTGTAGCTTAACCAGCCCTTTCAATGCGCGAAGAGCTTTTCGGGCCTGAGAAATTGAATAAAAAATAAACTCATTAGAAGCAATTAATCCATAAAAACACATTGCGATGAATTTCCAAAAAAAGTACTCTCGCATCAATTAGAAAAGGTAATTGAATGGCACGGAAAGAATTTCCAATCAATAGTTCAACCATAAAGGCATAGTTTAAAATTCAAATTTCAGATTCTGGAGAGTGGACCATTTCAAATAGGTCAAACAGAAAGAATGAAAGGAACAAAAGCAAAATCAATGGCCATGTCCAAAGAAAACTTGGAAAACATACGAATATTGATTTACCCCAGAAAACATATGCACTGTTCCATTAGCTATTGTATCTACCTGTCTTAACATATGATGGTAGGACAAATGTACAATTTAAGGAAAGTATAGTTTAGCACCACCGTTGATTAAATCTAAAGCTGCCTTCATTGCCATGTTAACATGAATTTTATTTTATTTTTAACAAAAGAAATTGATAGTGTCATTTTGCGTAGCATTTGAATTGGAGCTTCTAGGTTATGACAGCATCGAGAAAAGCAAGATTCAGTCAAAGCAACTTATCTTAACCATGTCAAAGAGCATATATACTGTTTCATTACCCTCATGTTTCACGGCTTTGAAGCAAAGAGTAGAGATTAAAGCATCAACCAAGAAAAAAAATTGTACCATTGACATAATAATGTAAGAAACTGAAAAAGTCTAGAAACATCTCTCATTACCGTGAAAAAATTCTGCAGCAACTGCAAAAACCAGATATAGCCAGATCGGATAACCAATTTTTAAACTTGAATTTTTGAGCCCCTGAAATGCAACAAATCAAAATTCAAGAATTCACTTACCAAGTAGCCTCTAAAGACAGTTTGAATTTTTACTGCAGCCCATTTCTCCTTCCCTCCACCCAACATTGTGCCTCTGCCATGGCTGGTGAGCCTCACGACGGCAACCGCTGCCTGAGCTGCAGCCACTGCAGCATCAGCTGCTGCAGCTGTGGCTGCTGCCACCGCAATTGCATGCTTGTTCTGCTCTCTTTCCGTCTCAGAAAGGTAGGAACTGAGCCAGGCAGCATCTTTCATGTTCCCTGAAAGAGTCGCTGGAGCGTCGTCCTTCCCTGATTTGGAAAAGCTCCACCTTTTCTTCTCTTTCTTGTCACTTGAAATTGGTGTGGCAACATCGTCTCTTTCTTTATCTCTGTCTTTCTTCATGCCCAATAAGCCCTTTAGCCACCTTGTAGCTCTGCCCATGGTCAACTCTTATCTATTTCTTTCACGGACCAACTTGAAGTGACAAAACAGATGGAGAAATGATACAAGTAGCCAAGAATCCTATATAGATAAACAATGTATTAAAGCTCTGATATAACAGCACCGCTTTGGAGTAAGAGTGTGTTTACGCTTTTTTTAACAGTTTAAAGTGGAAAAGACTAGGACTAAGAAACCTGTGTCAAATAACTTTAGGGGCCTGTGGCTATTTTGAAGTGTGAGAAATGGACAGAAAAAAAAGAGGTATGACAGGAATATTTGTATAAGAGGGGTCCTGAAGAACAAAATGTGTGTTTCAAAAACTGAAAACAAGAGCCCATGAGGGGTGTTTATAGAGTATAGAATATCAAGAACTGCAAGATCTTTAGAATCTTTACAGGTTGCAAGCAGAGAAGTGAAGAGAACAGTGTGGGAGCAGTATAACAAAAAACTTAAAATAAATAGATAAAGATTAGGTTTTTTGAAAAGAAAATCTGACACAACCTCGTGAAAAACTGTATTACAAGACAAAAGGAGGTCACAGAAAGAAACAGAGATGCAGATTCAAACAAACGTTAAAAAAATGTTCAAATACTCATCAGGAATACACAAACAAGGATTAGAAGACAGAAAAGCATAACTTCAACAATAATAATTTTTGTTACAAAGGCAGAAGTATATTATAAATAAACATCAAAGATTGGAGACATGAGGTAAAATCTACTTACCTTCTCAAATTCAAATAAAAAAGAAAAAAACTATAAAATAATTATTTTAAGGAAAAAAACAAGCCTATCTCTTTAAAAAAATTTCTCTTCTCACTTTCTTTCAGTAGAAAGTATACATCTCTCTATAAATTTCTGGAGCAACGTGAAGTAAATATGCCCACTGACCATCCCGTGAATCAATTCACCTTAAAGCATTTCTTTTTCAAAATCCGTTTTGAGTATATTTTGCCTCCCTCTCTCACTCCCCACCTAAACCAAAAATGAAAGATACCCTCTTTCTCTCACTCTCTCCTCTCTACAGAAAGAAAGTTCATTGAAGACGCACAAAAGGTAGAAAGCCCATTAAAGGGATGCTTTTAATAGGTTCTCTCAATTCCAAAAGAATGTGTAAAAAAGAAAAGCTGAGACCTTCTCTTTCTCTGCTGGGTTAGGAGAAGATGTTTCTTCAATGATTTGTGGCTCAGTATCTCTGCAATTGATTGATTCTCGAAGTAGTATGGTAGGAGTTGTTTTTAAGACTATTTTTGTTGAAAAATATTTTAAAATAATATTTTTTTATTTTTTAAATTTTATTTTTAATATACATCAAAACTTTAAAAACCTTAAAAAAGTTAATTTAAAATTTAAAACAATCAAAAATTTAAAAAAACATGATCCAGCTACAAAACCAGACACGGCACAAGTCTTTCAGTTTGATTACTCAAAATCAAAAGGGAGTTCCGTTCTGCAAATGGGGTTTTGACTATCGTAGATTTGGAATCCTTTTTGGCAAATAAGGACACTGATGGCCTTAAGAAGAGAGAGAAGAAGAGGGTCGGAGAAAGGTTTAATGCCTCCATTAAATAATTTCCTGATTCTTGGGATATTAAAATTATTTTCCATAATATTAGCAGTTACCGGGGTGTTGAAAGTTGACAGTTTGTGGTAGAAAGTTTGAGAGTGGGGAGTGAGGACTAAATAATACCTAAATGACTAAATCATCATTAAGTGAATTAAAAATTTTGATTTTTAAATTTGAATGAAGATCTTGATTTTTGATCCCTTGACTGTGAAACCTTCAACCGAAAGAGATCATCATGCACAATTATTATCAGTAGCAGGTGATGTTGATGGAATAAACTCGATAGGAAATTTGAAAGAATTATTATTGAACCAACTTGTCTATCCTAACATTGGGAGGGAAATTCAAAAGTAATGATAGAGCAGAGCATGTATAAGTTGGACTGTTGGAGTAGCTAGCTATGTTCTGCCGTACGGAGTATCATGACTAAAACTATTCTAATGTTGTTATAGCATCTCCAATAGAAAAATATTATTTAAAGAAGTTAAATTTGCAATATGATTTTTTAAATAGTATAAATATAGTTTTCTTTTGTTTACATACACTTTAATGGTAAAAAATTATTTAAAAGAGTCAGTTATATTTTAACATATTTGATACACAACTATTTTAACAACTTGATATAACTTGGTTGACTTAAAGAATCTAAAAACAACCTGAATGATTCTCAATCAATCAAATATTAAAGGATGAAATTAAAAACAATTCAATTAAAAAAACAAAAACAAGAAACAACCTGGGTTAACCTAGATGAACTCGTCAAATCCATGACATGGATCATGAGACTAGAATAATTTCATTAAAAGCAGACTGAAAAACATAAATTTAAAAAAAAATCAAAGGAGAAAAACAAACTATTAAAAAAGAAAACACTATTGCAATGAATGTGTTTTAGCATTTTTTTCCAAGATGTGTAGAAATAGCATTTTTGTAACAGAAATGCTAAAGTAGCATTTTGTTTAGCTTTTTCATTGGAGTATGAAAAACAAACAAAGAAAAGCTAAAATATTTTTTTTTTATTTTTGGCTCTACATTTAGCACCTGGGTTAGAGTTGCTCTTAGTCCTTCTCAAAAGAAAATGTTATTATTGTAACTTGTGATGAATGAAAATTTTTTATTGCTATACCAGTATAAAATGTAAGAAAATTATTTAATAACAAGATATCATGTTAAACACCAAATTCAACACTATATAATTTAAATTATGTGATATGCCTATATTTCTATGCTTGAATTAGTGTGTATTTGCTATTGTGTTTAAAATTGTATTTTAGCGTGTTTTGAAAATGTATTTGACTTAAAAAATATTAAATTAATTTTTTTTTTTAGTGTTTCCTAATGGTTTTAATATGTTGATGTCTAAAATAAAAATAAAATAAAATAAAAATATTTTAATACATTTTCAAACAAAAAACACTTGTAAAAAGTATTTTGCACTACAATATCAAATACCCACTTGGTAGTGTAGTTGAGGAGTGATCTAATTTTGATCATATCAATTTTGTGTTATCATAATCATTGTAATTATATTAATTTGTATCGCTTTTAGGTTGGAAAAAAACTTTGTGTATGTATTAATTTTTAATAGATGATAAAGTATTTTTAGTTAATATTTAAATTTAGTAACACATAAATAATACATGTATCTTTATCATAGAATATATGAGAAGTGCTTGCATTTAATTATTGTATATTGATTAGTTGATGAAGATTTATTTACTCTTATTTTACATATTGTTATAATAGATAGTGGTATGATCCAAACATTATCATATTCGGATTTTGATGAAAAATTTTATATTGTCTAGTTTTATATTATTAGGCATAACTTTCAATTTGATCATCAAATTGGGATATAAAAATTTTACAGCCGTTTCTGAACATGTTTTTTATTTGGGTTAAAATTTCAATTCAATTGGAGTGTGGTGAGAGATTATTTTATAAGATCGAAGTTACTGGACGAATATTATCAAATCTATCTATCTAGACCTTTGTCTACTGTTTGAACTATATTTAGTGTTACAGAAAGAATTTTGTTGATATATCAATTGGGTTGGAAAGTATACATCCATACTATTTAGGCGATATGTGATAGACCTGCTAATTCATTTGGACTAAAAAGAACGATGCATTTGAAGTCAGAACTAAAATTTGCCGAGAATATACGAAAATTGAAGAAACATTATTTCCTTGTGTATTATGGATTCTAGTCAATATAAGTATTCCTTAATATTCTTGGAAACTTGTGTGACAACTATTGGATTAACTATTCTATAAGGACTCCTTGTCAAACAAGCAGACATTTATGACAACAAATATTATGCATAGTTTGCAAGGATTTCATATCTATTATGGAATGTATATGGTGACAAAGAGGCTTGAAATTCTTTTGTTGTTCTTTTTTTTTTTTACAGGATTTCCTAACACATTAAGGAGACTAAGAGGAGGCAATTTAAAAGAGAAAATTCCAGCAATTAAAACAAAGTTTCATAGCCAATTTGGAGCATAAAGTTTCGGCAAAGCCTTAAAGAAAAGCAAATGGGGAGTTTCTGTCATGCATAGGGATTTCAAGCAAGAGAAATTTATTTTATGATGGTTTTATTTATTTATTCTAGTGTTGTGTATTATTAACTTTGGACTTTATTCTAAATTGACTTTGTTTTGGTCTATGAGATATTGTTTTAGGGTTTGTTTCAGTATTAGACTTGTGTTAGTTGATCACTAGATAGAACCCTTTAGCTTACAACCCAAAAAAGATATATTAGGATTATATAGAGGGGACTATAGATTGCTTTTATGACTGCAAGTTTTGACAGCTATTATGATTTGAAAAAAAAAAACATGATTTTCCTTTGTTTTGCGTGTTCCAAACAACTTTTCTTTATAGAGGCAAAGATTGTACACTTATTTATCGAAGATTAACTTGTTTTGTAATGTTATTTGCATACTTCAGGTTTTTAGGTATAAGATTATCTATGGGTTCAAGTTCTTTTTCTAATACTTTTGATTTTTAGGTATATGATTACCTCTGGGTTGCGGTTTCAGACTTTATATTCAGTTTTTGAGTTGATTTTCAATTTTATTATAGATTACGTGACTATATAATCATGATATTCGAATGGATTGGATAGTTAAGACTTTATTCTTTTATTATATAGGATAGGACAGTAATTGAAAAGGCTAACCACAAATGAAATATACTTCCATTTTGCTATAGAGAAGCAACTTATAAAAGTAGCGGAATGAATTTATAGGCTGGTAAAAAAAAATTGAAAAAAATAGAAAAATCCCCCTTAACTTATGAAAATTTGTAGGGTATTTTTACAAAATAGTCTCTCCAAAATCAAAGTTATAGGTGTTGCTCCCCCATTATGACAAGTTTGGATTCATCCTTACCAAAGAGAGCATGGATTGTTACGAGTACATATTTTCTGAGAAGAAAAAAGCTTTTATAATTTTGCATGCAAGGCTAGTTCTTCGAAAGAAAATTAAATATATTATAACAATGTGTAACATCTCCTGGCAAAACAATGTTACCCTACTAGTTAATATTATTTAGCGTATTGAGTAACTCTTTGAAATGATTGACAACCTTATAAGTAATTATGTTCAAGGTTGATATAAGAATGTTTGGTATTTTATCTTTTGGGATGCCTAACTGTCTATTTAAATGTCCCGTTTATTTGCTGGAAAATAGATTTTTTTTGAAAAGTGAATTCCGGGAAAGTAAATTATTTTTCAATGTTTAGTAGTGTAATGAAAAATAAATTGGAAAACACTTTCCAGTGTTTGGTTATGTCATGGAAAATAACTTATTAATGTTTTATTTTTTTCAAGTTTATTAAAATAATAAGAAACAAATCTTACAAATTAAAAAGTTGAATGAGAATGAAATTGAAAAAAAATATAATTTCATAAATTATTTCAAATAAAATAAATAATAATCAAAATAATAGAGATCAAATCTAAAAAATAAAAAAATTGAAAGATGAAGAAATTAGAATAATAATAATTAACATTTCATAAATTATTTCAAATAAAATAAGTAACAATCAAAAGAATGAGAACCAAATTTGATAGATAAAAAATTTCAATTAAAAAATGATAAGGGAAAAGCAAATAACAATTATACAAATGAGGATCAAAATTAATATAAAAATTAAATTTTAAGGGATGAAATTGAAAAACAAATATTCAAAACAATATATATATAATCAAACTATATATATATATATATATATATATATATATATATATATATATATAGTTTGATGACCAAATTTAATATAATCAACAAATAATATGACATTTCTAAATTTTTCACAACTTCCAGAAAGTGTTTTCCGCCCAAAATAAAAGGAAAACACTTTCCTAAAAACCAAGCCAAATTTTCCTTTGACTGGAAAGTGTTTTCCGTTGACCGGAAAATGTTTTCTGTTGACTAACTTTCTTAATAGCAAACAAACACAGGAAAGTTTAGAAAGTAATTTCCCGGAAACCATTTTTCGGGAAACAAACATAGCCTAAAGAGTATTTCGGGGATTAATGATATGCATATTCTTAAATATTCTTCTAAAATATATATAATTGTTGGGAATAAGATATTAGTATGTAGTTAAAAATAAAATTTTCTGATAATGTGTTTTTATTATGTTTGATTTATACATGCTACTTCATGAGGAATTTAATCAAACTATTATTTTACTCCTAAAACTTAAAATATTTAATTTAACAATATGATTTTTTTTCTCAAGTAATTATGCTCATAAGAAGATGCATATTACATTAATAATTTTTTTTATTAAGTCTACAACACTTTTTTTATTATTAGAAAAAAGTAAGGACATGTTAATTCATTTAATATGAAAAATGAAGATATTTTAATCATTTTATTCTGATTTTTCTCATTTTATAAGGAAATTACATTTATTGGTTTGTGGGATGTCTCAAAGAATATTAAATTTATGAAAAATCTATAATTTTTAGCAAAACAAACATACTATATAGGAAATGTTTAGTATGCAGATTCTTAAATATCTTTCTAGACTGTGATTGTCGAGAATATAATTGTTAGTAATGTAATAGCTGAAAAAGTGATATTTGTGTTTAGTTGAAAACAAAAGGTCTAAGTAAAATGTCTTTATTTTTTTTATTTATTCTTGAGAATTTCATGAGAAATGCAAACAAATTTTTTTTAAAAAAATTAAAATATTTAATTTGAAAATAAGATATTTATTTTTTAATATAAATACTTATATTACTTGATTTTTAAAACTAATATATTGAAATAAATCCGAGAATGAGTTTAATTTTATAAAATCATAATTATTGAATAAAATAATATATCTATAAACAAATTACATAACGTACATAATATATTAATTATTTTGGTATTGAATTAAATTCTTCAATGTCACATCATGATGAATACAAAATTCTTTAAAATTAAAGAAAAACTAAAAGTAATAAACTCGTCACCTAGTAATTAAAGAAAATTAAAAATTCTATATTGGTTTTAGAGAATCAGATATTGGGTTTGTTATGTCTAAGAAAGATCAATGTCACTCTTATTGTATCATTTCAAATGAAAGATGACCTTTGCTATATGTTTTCTTCAAAATTTATTCTATGAAAGCTATTAATTGTATAAATCTATTTCTGAGCCTATTTCTTTTTTATTTTATGATATATATTTTTAAAAGGAATGTTGAAAGCTCGTCAAGAAATTTGGTGTTAGTCCCTAAAAATAGAAGATTTAATTTATTTTTTATTTTAATGAAAACTTTGACATTGATCCTTAAAATAGGAGATTTCATCAATTTTTTTGAATTTAAACGAAAATCTTGAAGTTAATCTCTAAAAGTAGGAGATTTCATCGATTTTGAATTTTTAACAAAATATTTTGAGGTTAATCAATAAAATAGAAGATTTCATCGATTGTTTTTTTAATTTTAACAAATATCTTAATATTAATCTCTAAAAGTAGGAGATTTCATCGATTTTGAATTTTTAACAAAATATTTTGAGGTTAATCAATAAAATAGAAGATTTCATCAATTTTAGAAAAAAAAATTTAAAATGATATTAATCCCTAAGAATAGAAGATTTCATCGATTTAGAAAATTTAATGAAGATGTTGACATTAATCCATAAAAATAGGAGATTTTATAGATTTTTGGACTTAGACAAAAAATTATGATATTAATCCCTAAAAATAGAAGATTTCATCGATTTTTGACTTGGACAAAAGTTTTTCACATTAATCACTAAAAATAAAAGATTTTTTTTTCTATTTGGACTTGGACGAAAATTTTTTGATGTTAATCTCTAAAAATACAAGATTTCATCGATTTGAAGAAAACTTTGATTTGTTTCTTTTAAACAAAATATTTAATTTCGATATCAACTAAGATTAACCTAAAAACACAAATCTTAATTAAGCTAATTTTTTAATCAACAAATTCTCAATAAACATATTTAAACTCTAAAATAAAAAGTTTCAAGCCTCTTGTTATTCATTCATGCATTATTTAAGAAAACAAAAAACATGCATTTAGCTCATGATTTTCACATTTACTATAATAAAGGATACTTAGCCTAAACTCTAACAAACTAAGCAAAGAAAACAACAATAAAATTAAAGCACAAAGAAACTTTAAAGAATTGAACTTTAAGTTGCTAAAACATTATTTCCAAGTTAAGTAACTTACATTAGATTATAAAAACCCTAGATTGGAAGAACCCTAAATTGTCATGTCTCTAAATCAAAGGACACACATGCCTTCTAACCACAACAATAGATTGGAACCCTAGGAAATCAACATCTTTAGGATTCAATTGACATCCCCACACCTAACATTTCATGTCCAAACCAATTCAAAAAAAAAAAAAAACAAAGAAACTTTCCATGCCATATAACAACATTTCATGCTTGAATGGGATCAACTTTCACCATTTAAAAACCATACATTGCTTCCAAAAGAGTTCTTTGGTTTAGTATGAACCCTAATACACCTTGTTTCTTAATTTTTATAACAATAAAAAATATGGAAAGGTCATCATTGCTAACTCTAATACAAAACCTAGTTCAAACCTCCTAACAAAACCTAAAACACATTTTTTGAATGGTTTTTTTTTTTAAAAAAAAACAAAATGTAAGGATCTTTTATTTTCCATGATTGTTTGTTCCCAACTAGATTTCTTTTGCCTATATTAATATAAAACATTAACTAAGAATAATAAAAACACAACCATAGAACAACCTTCCAACAAATGTTCATTTTGGTTGATATTTTTACCATAGATAACTAATTTTTTGTATTTCATATATTCAAAAATTATTAAATCGAATTACACTAACACATAACAACCAGAAAAGGACCAAATGATAGATATTTAGCAAAAAAAAAAAAAGCTTGTTACCATATTGTCATATTTTTACCATAGATAACTAAGTTTTTATTTAAATTGTCATATTTGGGATATCTTAACTAAAATTAAGAGCATAATTGATGCAATTGTACAAATAAGAATTTACTAAACTCCACCTTTAAGATACGAGGACATACAAGTTATTTACCCTATTCAAAATAAGAGTCAGTTTTACATCAAAATAAATAATGTGCAAGGTATGTGGTTTTTTTTTTTTTTGTTAATTTGAGTAAAATAGATGGGAGGATATATAAAAGAATGATCTTTTATTTTGAGATTTAATTGACACAATTAGATATATAGATATAGAGACATATTAGAAACTCACCTTATTATATATAATAGAAACAGACTGGGCCATTTTCTAAAGCTAAAAAGATGTTTTCCATTTTTGTAGAAAATGCCTGCTTATGTTGCCTTTTTTTTGTATTTTTTTAAATACCATAAAAAAATGTTTAAAATATCCACGTATGTCATTTCTATTTAAAAACTAGTATTTTATTGGTTGCGATACGCCACGGTTAGATCAAAACTTCTTGAATGTAAAAAAAATATTTAGATCGCGAGAAACTCTTTGGCATTATTATTAATTTTTGTTCAGCGAGTCAACCTTAAAACCTTCCCAACTCAATTTTTTTGTCTAGTCTGAGTTTCAAATTAAATCATGTGAGAGTTGCCTTGAAGTGACCTAGTCGACTTAGCAGGTCCATAACCAACCTGAATAATTGATAAAAAAAATGATTTGACTTTAAAAAAATATCCAAGATGATATTTCTTGAATAACAGATAAAAAAAATGATTTGACTTTAAAAAAATATTCAAGATGATATTTCTTGTTTTGTATATTGAGACAGTGACATATTGGATTGACCCGGGTTTCGCAGCTTAACTCTTCAAACCCGTGACCCAACTCATAGAATCCTTTAAGTTTAATAATTCTATTTTAAAAAAAAAAACTATGTTTTAGCTTGTTGGGTTGGGTTTGAAAACTACATGATAGATAACTTTTAAAACATGTGATATAGATCATTAGACCAGAAGCACTATACATGAAAAATAAAAATGAAAAAAAATAATATATGATAAAAGAAGTGAAAGAAAAAGCATGTCGGCCTTGTATTAGCTTTCTGAACCTATTGCCAAAATAATGAGATCGGGATAACCCAATAAATTACTGCTCTAAAACCCGACCCGACCAAATGGTTTGACTAGTGACCTAGGTGATCTAGGGTCTAGGTTGGGCCAGGTTTCAACATAAATATGGCGATAATTGACCCGATATGATCTGGTTAAAAAACTAAGATGACATGCAACCCAATTAGCTATAAAAAAACATAGTCAAAACCTGTTGATATTTTTTTATAACTTTTTTTTTTCAAAATGATGTCTTTCTACATGTTTTTTTATATATATATATATATATATATATATATATATATATATATATATATATATATAAGAGATTAGGGTGATTAGGTCAACACACTTAATTTGTGACCTAGAACTTGCCACAGGTCAACCTTTAAGTCGGATTTGAAAACTACACGATAGATAACTTTTAAAACCTGTGATACAAATCATTAGACTAGAAGCATCATACATGAAAAAAATCAAGAAATTCAATTCTTAACAAATTAAATGCCAAAAGATAAAATCGAGGAAAAAAATCAATTACATGAAATGATCTAAAATAAAAAAAATAGCAATTAAAAAAATAAGGGTGAATATCAAGATAAAAAATAAATTAGAGAGCAAGAACAATCCTTTCATTGGAGGGTTTAACTGAAAAAAAGAAGAAGATAAAGGACAAATAAATCAAAATTATAACGTCTAAATTAGAAAAAAAAAACAAACTTGGATTAAAGGGTGAAATTAAAAACAACCAAAACCTTGATAAAAAGGCCAAAAAAATTATAAATTAAAAGAAGAAGGACCAAATTAAAAAATATTATATATGACAAATTAGAATTGAGGATTAAATTGAAAATAAATAAAAATTTTATAAAAAGATCAAAGAAAAAATTCAGAAATTAAAGCAATAAGAACCAAACTAGAAATAATGAAATATGATTAATTGGAATTGAAAGACTAAATAAAAAAAAAAACAAAACAAAACTTTTACAAAGGGGCCAAAACGAAAAATTAAAAATTAAAAGAATAAGTACTGAAATTGAAATACCAAAAAAATGAACAAACTTGTAATTTTAGGGGGATGAGAGAGAAAAGAAGGAAAAAAAAAGTCCACCGACAACAAACTATCTCATTGTTGTTGACATGCGCCCTACCAGAAGAAAGAGGACGCGACGACGCATCAAACGACACAATGAAAATTCTATTTCGGCCATCTGGAGGCGCCGCACAGGCTAGTAACTTTTGAATTTTTTAACCGACATTTAAAGATCAAATTGCTCTTGGTTGTCATGAAATTAACTTAAAAGCCATCATAAAAAGACCGAAATAACCTTGGACGCATGTTTCAATTCTTTTGAAGCCAATGAAAAACTTGTCTTTTATTTGTCTTTCAAGAATTGAAAAGAAAAAAAACCCTGAAGCAAGCTAAAAAAATATATCTTGGAGGGTAATAAGATTATTTTACACTGTAAAATATATTGAAAAAACAAAAATACTCCAAATAAATGTTAAATAATTAATGAACGATATAAAAAGATAAAAATATCTCCTGGTTTTTTTAAGGATAAAAACACAATTATATTATTGCAGTGAATAATGATTATGTGTGAGTGTATAGTGAAAAAACCTTGTGTTTTAGTTGTTTTATCTTTGGATTTGTGTAATAAATTTGGAATAGTTTCCCAACATTTGAACAGGAGAAAAGGACGTTATTAAGGAATAAAAAGAAACATTAAACATAAGTGGACTTCTAATTAACAATGATGCCTCTTCTGATTCAAGCATTGAAAGATTTAAGTTTTTATGCAGTTAGTTGTCTTTACATGAGTCTCTTCCTACGAGGCCATGGAGCTGCCACGTGTTTCTCTTCCTACGAGACCATGGAGCGGCATTGTGTTTGGTTGAGCAGCTCTGCCTTCATCATCCTTGAAATGTATTTTTTATATAAAATAAATCATGTTATATTATGATATGATATAATCTAATAAAATTAGTAAGGTTATTACATTACTTTCTTTGATTGCAAACTTTTAATAATATATTTCAACAAAGTTTTATTTTAGTCCTTGTAATTCTTAGAAATTTATTTTAGTCTCTATATTTTATTTATAAATTAGCCCTTAATTGGAATTTTTTAGTCTTCGTTCTTGGTAAAAAAAAAAAAAACATTTTACAATTTTAAATAATTTTCTTTTATATTATAATTTTAAAAATTACACAACCACATATAGAAATGTAATATATTGTAATTATTTTTTATTATGATTGTAATTATTATATGATCCATTGCATCCAACCAAACATGTTGTAGCATACTTAACTTTCTTTTTCTGAGATAATCATTATCCCTCTTTTAATCATGTAGGTTTATTTATTTATTTATTTGTATCTAACACTTGCAATATAGTGAGTTATTATTATTGCAATTCTCTTTTATATTATAATTTTAAAAATTACACAAGCAAATATAGAAATGTAATAATTTACTTTTTTTTATATTATGATTGTAATTATTATATGATACATTACATCCAACCAAACATGTTGCTAATACTTCATTTTTTTTCTGAGATAATCATTATCCCTCTGTTAAAATTGTAGGGTAACGTATGAATTAACACTTTAATGTACTAAATATTCCTAAATTAATTGACATAAATCAAACAATATTTTACTTTATAATATGATGGTAAGAGATTTTTTTATAGCCACTAAAGTTTAAATTAATCTCATATTAAATTGGGAGAAATAAAAAATTTAGAAATCTCTTAATTTTGAATAATTTATTTATGATTGGATTAAACAGATGAACTGAGTCTAGATACATGGGAGATGACCCACAAATACCTTTGGTCATAAGGGATAAAAGAAAAACAAAAGGATTTCTTTTCTTAGAGCAAGTAACCTTTCAGGAAATGGCATCTTCATAAACTAGGTATTAATCCAGGATGATGTCCGTCTGCAGTTCAAATGTAATCTAGTTCTTGCTGCTGGGTCATTTTTAATTGGATATTGAAAAAAGTGCACGTGGATTTGGTCACAGTAGAATTTGAAAGTGTTGTTTAAGTAGTCAAATTTAGAACATTAATCCGAGTTTCCATTCTTTTGGCATCGTTCCAATGGCATCATCGTTGTTTTGGATGGACAAAATTTCGAACAACACTAATAGGAAAGTCCCATTTTGACCTTCTCGGAATGTGGCTTTGGGCATTTTGAGGATGGCCTTTATTGGACTATTCTTTGATATCACAATATTGGACTTGCGGGACACCTTCCTCACGTGTTGAGCACTAAACAAGACTTAGAATTAATATAATCACTTATCACTCTCCCCGTCACAGGGTTTTCTTTTCTTTTCTTTTCTTTTCTTTTATTTTATCATAAACACCATTTTGTTTTGTCAAAGGTTTGGTTTTTTTAAAAGTTGGCATTCACGAATGATTCCTAGCTGGTGATAGTTCCAATTTCCTCTATCTCCTGAAACCATACAATGGCCTCCCTTTCCATATGAAAACTAGCCATGAATATATTTGTGTTACGAGGGAGTGTTGTGATGATTAAAAAATTAATTTTCTTTGTATACCTAACTAATTATGTCATCCTTATAGAAAATTCAATTTCATTCCTCTTAATTGAATATGTTAATCCCCAAGCTAATCTGGTTTTGCACAGTGATGGTTATTAACTGAAATTATAAGGATGTTCGGGGTGAGACTCAATAGGCCTTTTTCCTAGTAATTTTGCTAACGAGCCCACCTTGCTAAATATGTTTTGTATGGAATTGTTCTTGTTGTTGGTTTTATTTCACTTTGCAACGAATTTTTAAAAAAATTACACTTGGTATCCTATATCAAAGCATATTTTAAAATTTGATGAAATGACCATAATACCCTTATATATATAAAATAAGAAATCTTACCATTACCACACCACTCATCCTCTCTCTTCAACCTCACCTTATCTCCTCTCTCACGTTCTCTCTATCACTTTCTCTATTAAACATAAATCTAGAAGGAAAAATCAAACACAAATTCTCCTTTAAACACCTTTTATATCACTTTCTCTTCTCGTGTTTTGGTGTTAGAATTGATTTCTCGTCTAGAACTCAACAACAAAAGGTATGTTCCAATTCTTTTCTTGATGATGAGGATCAACCTAACACCAAGCATAATCATGCCAACGATCCATTAGAGGTGCCAATTAGGCCAATCACAAGAGCTAGGGCAAAGATGCTTAAAGAAGCCTTGAATTGTACTTGTACAGAATATATGGAGCAAGATGGACCTAGAGAAGCTTGGGACATCTAAGGAGCATGAATGACAACCTCTAATTCATTTAATTTAGGTCCAAGAAGAGCCCAATTCATGTGGAACAAAGAGCTGATGTGTCCGGCCGCATACCAGCCTTGTTAGGCTTGTTTTTTCTAATGATACAAGGATAAAAAGTTCGCAATTTATTTTCCTAAACAATCAAGGAAGTTTCGGCAAATCTGATTCCTAAAGAGGGAAGAATTATTTAATGATTTTCCTAACCTAGAAAGGAAAGTAATTAAATCAGCAACAAATGGTGTTTTCTTATTTGTCTAAGGTAAATAAGGAAATCCAAGCTAATTAAGGACCTAAAGGGGATGACAGCACAAATTTTTCAAATAAGATTTCTCCTAGCTTAAATGGGACTTCTATAGGGCAGCACATTTGATCCTATTATATTTAGGATATTAAATTCAGATTTATTATTTTTATTATTATTTTCTTCCTAATTTAGGGTTTTATTTATATTATTTGGGTTTAATTGTAAGTGAGCCTCATATAAGTCCACATAAGGAGTTCATTAGGGTTTGTTTCAGTCTAGAGTCGGTATAAATAAAGGCATAACCAGACGTGTAAGGGTTACACAATTTTCAAATCAATAAACTTTTTTGCCGCACTTTTTGTGTGTTGGTGGGATAATCTCCCTTCCTTGGTTCTCTAAAAATCTGAAAAACGACTTATCGAAGAACAATTGACTTTGTGGCGTCATCCTTATACTTCTCGTTCGCGAATTAATATTCGTTGGATGGGGGTTTTCGTTTCCAATAATGTTGGTGCCTAAGTACAAGTTATCTTTATGTCACACTCCTATCAAACCTGATTTACTTGGCTTTCCGGGAATTGGTGTCTTTGTGTATGGGTTGCGTGACCACGTAATCACGAGGTTCACATTATTTTCTTGAATCAAGATTTTGAAATATGCTAGTAGTGTGTTTTGTTATTGTTAAATCATTAGAATATAGGTTATGTTTCCTCGATTTAACAAAAATTAATAAATCTATTGCTTAAAATTTCAAACGTAAATCCTAAAGTTATAATAGACCTAAATAATTCGAGTTTTTTTGTTAAGTCAATAAATTTCAAACTCTCAAACACATTTTAGAGAGTGGGGAAGCAATTAATTAAGTTTTTATGAAAAAACCCACAAATTAAAAAATTAGGGTTGGTATTCATAGAACCCTAATATTTAATTCATTATTCAATTTGTGTGTAATTATTGATTAAACATTATAAAATTTATTCAGATTAGCTATAGTCTCCTGAATTTTAGGATTCAATGTATTTGAGGTCCAATGTCTTCGAGCTCTACATTCTGAATGTAAGTGATAGTTCAATAGCTAGTAACCTTTGTGATTGCATGTTCATTTTCCAAGCATTAGGAATACAAAGTTATAGCCTCTTTCAAATATATTATTTCCTTGTATATATGTTTAATTATCATATTTTGGATTTCAAACTTCAAATATAAGCCTCTTTCAAATCTTGTGTGCCTCCTTTCATTTTATGATCAAAGCATGCTTATCATCCTTAAGTGATGTATACAGGTTTGTCATATCTCTATGAGTTTTGTATTATTGCTTGTTATTATCTCTCTGGTGTATACAAAAATACCTAAATTATAAGGTTTCTATTATTTAAAGTAGTTCCATATTGAATATGCATTTTATGATGGGAAAATTATATGGACCAAGGTCATTTGTCTTTGAATGCTACAATTTTTATAGGCTATTTAAATTAATTCTTGTGTTTGGAATTCTTTTGAGATTATTAATTTGAATTTTAAATAGAATTCAAGACATGAAAAATAAGCAAAAACAAATCAAAGGGAAACTCTTAGATTTGCTACTATAATTCCAAATAAAAAATATCCTTATTTCTTCTCTCTTAAAAACCCTACAACTTCTCTTTACTATTATCCAATATATAATGATAGAGTAAGAATTGATGTTTTTCTTCGTATATTCTTGCTAATTTTGTAAGAATTATGTAATTTATAGCGGTAATGGATTGAAAACAAAGAAATCATAAAGTAGAAAATGTTCCTGCTATGCAAGATCACACAGAAGAATAGGTGTTGGTCAGGGCCTAAATTAAACCAAAATATAAGCAAACTTTATTATTATTATTATTATTATTATTATTATTATTATTATTATTATTATTATTATTATTATTATTATCCAAGTATTGTAGCTTGAATTTACTGACATTATATACATCTATGTAATGATTTGGTCACTTGGAGCAACAATGCTAAATGTTCCCTGTTTTTCATTGCGTAGGTTTACTGGGAGAAATTTGCAAGGTACTTTAAAGTTGAGTTGAAAGAGGTGAATCTGATAGAAGGGTAATATATGATGGACCCAGTCAAAGTGGTTGAGATGGTGGACAAGAACACAATCTGTGTTGTAACCATTTTGTGAAGCTGGGGTGATAGTGATTGAATCTTCGGCAGAGATTGCGCTGTTATACTTTAATGTGTTCAATTATAGAGGCATTGTGAATTAGTTTTGTTTGGATACACATCCAGCTTAAAATACATCATTTTAGTGTATACTTTTCTTTTAAACCTAAATTCAAGAAAAATACTTAACCTTATTTTTTTCAACGGCAGCAATGCTAAAATAAGATTTGGGGATCAATTTTTTTCTGAAGTAATTGAATGGATAATAGATCATTCTAATCTTATTGAAATATTTCATTCTAATCTTATTGAAATATTTTTTGGATATCTAGAAAAGCTATGCTTCTGAAAGTGTATCATGCAATTCTGAATTAAGAGCAAAATAATCAAGATTGCTAATTTAATTCAATTCCACGTGAAGTCCAAATAATATAATTGAATATAATTGTATGATTTAATATTTTATTCCAAATATAAAAATTATAACAGGTTATATCAATTGAACTAAAATCACATGTAGAATTGAATTTAATTTCACATGTGATTTGGTTCTAAACATGCTGATAGAGAATAAGAAATTAGTTATACATGGGTTTCAAATTTGGATTGTATTATTAAGGTTTTTTTTATACCCCATTGTGTCCCATAATTTTGTCAATATGGTGTTCCAACTTCTCCAAGGGACATCTTAAATTTTCCTTTCATTCACTCAATTTCCTAGTATTAATGGATTTTCTAGGGTTAATAATGATAATTGATATGAACCCGAAGGGTAAAATAATGAGAATTATCAAGCAACATCACATGATACATTACATGTGCTAATTGTACCTATTATAAGGTTAAGATATAAAAAGATTTAAAAGGCATTCAATAGGCTAATTCAAGATATTTGCGCTTTATTTTCTACAAGACTTATGGATTCAACTTGTTTAACTACTTATATATAGATTAGGCATATTTTCCTAATATGCAATTTTATGTTAATGAGCATAACTTTTGATTCAACCATTTGATCAACTATAATTTTGTAAAAATATTCTAAAGGCCTTTTTCATATAGGGTTAAACTTCATAGTGATTAGACATCGAAAAGGCCTTAGGATAAAGCCTAGAAGTTACTATTTTAGATTTACAATATTTTCCTATATAATTTAGGATTATTTTTCATATTTTATTTAGAACTCTTTTTTTTTCTAGCCTTACTTAGTATGTTTTTACTTATTATATAGGGTTATATAGCTTGTATTTATAGTTTTGTTTTTGTATTTTGAATTTTATAAATAATATTATGTGTGCAAGGTTGCTAATACTCTTGGTTCCTTATTTAACTCTTTATAACTTATCAAAGATTACTTATTTGTGATATTCATCCTTATAATTCTAGTTCTTGATTTTTTGTAATCAACGAGTTGGTGTTTTCATCCAATAACTACGGTTCCTTGGTTTAGATAATGATTGGATTGAGTTCTTTTCAATTTGATTTTAGCTTTCTTGGGTTTTGTTCAATCTTGATCATGGGTTCTAGGGTTCTTACCCTCTGAGTTCGTATCAATAGTACAGACAGACCTTGTGTTTTCTTTTTCCAAAAAAAATGAATTATTTGTTTTCCTTATGATTTTAGTAATTCTTCCTTGCATGCATCCTTCATAAACAGGTATTACAGGAAAGCTCATGAGGTTCCATGAATGGATACATCTAGGATAAGATAAACACGACAATTTGAAGCTTGCTTTGGCTATAAAGAATTAAATTTTAAGATTTTGCTCACCATGAAGTTGGGAGTCATGCCTTTGGTGCTTCATTATAATTTTCACTTTATCAGTTTAAATGTCTCAAGATATATGAACTTTGTAGTTTTAATTTTTTTGTCAATTAGTCAAGCACACATGTTACTCTACCAGACATTTGTAAGATAACACTATTAAGGGTATTCACATTTCCTAGTTATATAGTTGCAGGTGGTGAAGTTCACTTGTTGCTTGGATAGCTTATTGTTTCCCCATCCATTTCTCCCAAATATTTGCTTTGATATAATTAGTTCTATGACCAAAAATTTAGTTGCAAAACAATATGATTTATAGGATTTCAACATTTTGTAATAAATGACTCCAATGCGTTGGCTTGCTTTTGTAAATTATTTTTTCTTAACCTATTCTAAATTTGCCAAGTGGTATGAGGACTTCAGCAAAATGAAATCTGTTTGATGTGTTAAGTAAACTAGTGGATGATTATTTTGGTTACTAGTAAGGTGGCCATAAACTATATACCCTTCATCCATATGGCCTTAAAGAACTACTTTATGGATGAATGATACATCTAATTAATGTTTATGTTGAATTAGGATGAAAAAGGAAAATGAAATGTTGTTGATGAGTTATGGTGATAATTGGTTGGTTGTGTAGATTGTGGAATTTTAACAGGTTTATTTGATGGAATTATGGTGTAAAGAAGAAAAGAAATGTTGGTAATGAGTTATACTAAAAATTATTTGTGTGGCTTGTAGAATTATGACAGGTTTATTTGATGGAATTATGGTGAAAATGAGGGAGGGTATGTTGGGGTTGATGATGGGGAGGTTTTTGGATGTTTTGCTTGCTAAAGAATGCTAGTCTTTTATTTTTATTATTTTTAGGCTTTAAAGGCTCGCTAGTTATTTATTTGAAATATAAAGGTAGTTATGTAATTTTGTTGACTTTTCTTTTTGAGCTTACTCTTGTGGATGTAAAGTGTTACCCACCTTCAAAATGTAATTTTCAAATAGTTGCAAAGTAAAATAAAGATCAAACTACATGATGAGCAGAGTAATTTTCTATAAAATAAAAGTTTCTAGATAGGTTCGAGATAGCATAAGCCTCCAAGAAATAAATCAACTTAATCAAAGACTTTTCTGAATGAATCCAAATACCACTACCTTATTAAATTTATAATAATAACTAAAGGATTATAATTTTAAATATATTTAAATTCTAAAAGATTAGAATTTTAAATAGATTTGAATTTAAATTTGAATAGATCTGGTCTATTTTGACTGAAAACTTAATCATGGCTTTAAACTTCAAAAGTTGTTATGTCATGTGTTGAACTTTCATGGACTAGTGAACATCCATCGTCCATATCACCTTTTTTTTCTAAATATTTTCTGTACTATTCACTTTAGTTTTTTTAGCCACTCTTTAATCTCTGGTCAAAATCAACCCCCAAATTTATTACACAATACTTCCTTAAGTCTTGAGAGTTTAAGAGCTTTAACAACTTCATCCCTTCGATAAGAGTGGCCTAACATCTTCATGATTCTTTAATAAAAGAAAACATATTCATGATTTTGAACGAGCCTTTCTAACCCAACCTTTTAAGGTTCTTTCTTGTTGATCTCAGACTTCTCAATACTAGGTCCCTTAATTGTAATGTTAAGGGTTTGACCCTTTGAAAGACCATTGTAAATTCCTATAGCCTTTGCCAAAGTGGTTGCTGGTTGGTGCTTGATACTTGCAAAAGGTCCTTTTTGTGAGCTTGAGGACTCTCTAATGTTTAAGTAAATATTTTTTTGAGAGAAAATACCATGATATTTTAGAGATATATACTAAAAATAAATATGTCATGGAGAAGAGAGATTGAGAACCCCCATTCTAAGTATTCCAATTAGTCTCTAAAGCCATCATCTCATTTGTCAAAGAGAAAAAAATATCTCTGACTTGTTCAAAGAGAAAATATCTCTAACTTGATCAGAGGGAAAATATCTTTGACTTGATCAGAGAGAAACTATCTCTATATGCTTGTGTTCAGCGTTTGGCTGAGCTTAAGTGAGTGTTACGATGTCGCGGTCACACAAATTAATTACCCTAGCTTAAACAAACAAAATAGTATAGAGCAAGCATGGGGTCGATCCCACAAGAAAGATCTAGTTCAGGTCTTTATGTTAGATGATTCAAAGTTGAGGGGTTTTGAGGTTATCTAGGCTATGCTATGGTAAACAGAATAAAATAATCAAGCTAAATTAAATAAATTCAAAACTTATTAAGAAAAAAAACCTAGATTTCAAGTAAACATTCACCTATGGAAATCAAAATTGATCATTAAAATGTACGTCAATTTATATTCTAAATATTTATCTTTTCTTAACATTAGTCAATTAACCAATCTGTAGTATAACTAACTCTAACCATTAAATAACCATAGTGTCTGCACTAGTAATTTAATTCAATGGCAGCCTTAAGAACTAGATAGGTTGATAAACCTAGACAACATAATTGTCTGCAATCTATGTTCGATTTAGTTGAATATTTTCCCCAAGATTAACAACATAAATCCGTCATAATTATTAAACTTAGTCGCTTCACAAGTTTAAATATCACAACTCCGATTTTGATAACAAACTTAGCATTAAATTGGTTTAGAATAATAATTTAGAGTTCGCTCTAATAATCAAACTAAACAATCATAGTAAATAAGCATTAGAAAACATTTATATTCATCATATAAACTGAAAAGAAAATATAGAATAGATCTCATAATTTTTTAAATTTGAAGGTTTTTGTATCTTTTCAACCAAGAAAAATAACCCAGCTTTGAATGTCTATCGAAAAACTAATGAAGAGAACAAATAAGAACATAATTTTAGGTATAGGAGAAAAGGGTGGAGTTTTCTTCTTCTTTATGCTCGCCTCCTCTCTTTCTCTCTTTCTTTCTTTTTATTTGATAGGAAACCCTAATCCCCATAACCCTCCAATCCATTTGTATCTTTCAAAAAAAAAATATTCCTTTCCAAAGTAGACAATCTACATTTAAGTAAGTTGGACTTATTTCTTCACAAAACCTGTCTGCTAGTATAATTTATAGGTTATCTTAGAAAAATCATATCTCTCTCATATGAGCTTTGTTTCTTCTGATATTTGGTAGGTTGATAGGTCTTTGAGTTAGAAATCCAAAAAAAATGAGTTTGCTTCAAATGAACTTCTATAACACAAGATATTCAATTCGGAATGGCTGAATGTGAAAATTGACAGAATGCGAGATTTGTGTTTGAAGGTTGCAATTTCCATGCCCTTTATTTTTTTATTTTTCTTGCCATATATGTATAGAAATGTATGGATGTTAGCTTTCTAATGCCATTGGAATCACTTCATTTCAACAAATTTGCTAATATTCGACACGGGTTGGAACATGGTCTGAATTTTATCTCCAATTTACTCTTTTTCGAATCTCACATCCAAAAGTGTCTTAAAAAAATAAAATAAATAATATCAAGGCATTTTATATATAAAAAATGAAAAAAATACTAGGTAAATATAGATAAAACTATCGAATAATATAGTTGTATTATATACCCCTACACTTAGCTCTTACTCGTCCTCAAGAAAGGAGAGATCAAATCAAACTTAAGGAAGTCCAAAGTATAAATAAATAAAGAAATAAAATAACTATGACTAATTTCTTAATCTCCTATCAATGTCCATGAGTACATGCATTATAAACAAGAATACAATCAATAAGGATAAAAAAAACATAAATTTTCATGAATTTATTTACATGCGAACTTCAAAACTCAATTAATCAATGAGATTTAAATGAAATCTATGTCATGCCTAAGTGATAGGTCCTCTCATTGTTGATATACACTCCAACACTCACGTGTTTAAGGCTGACTTATGTGTTTAAATCTCTCTAATTCAATCAATAAATATGTTTTACTATAAGCTTGCTCTTCAATCTCATCTCTATTACAAAAATATTACAAGCAAAAAGGTTTTAGTTTTCGGTTGTAATGGGGTTAAGGTTAAGGCGAGATAATAGAAAAGAAAAGAAAAGGTTAAAACCAAAAGAAGTAGAGCATTCTATAAAAATTGAATTTTTAAACAAGATATCTCATCAAATCATATAAATTCATCATCTTTAAGCACCAATACTTAACTTCTTTTGATTTCAAGCTTCATCAACAACAAACTTTTAGAACACAATGGAACAACTTTTCTTTTCTCTTTTTTTTTTTTAAATGGTCTACCTTTAACAACTTTACCCATTCTTTTCATCAGGTATTGGTCAGTTAGTAAAACCACCAAAATATAATTCTGACTTAACTATCAAAAACAAAATAAATTTGTAGTATAATCATGAAAACCAGGTCAAACCTAAGAGAAATTTTATTTAATCTTCCTATAATATATTGAAATGAGAAAGAACGAGGGTTTTGAATAAAAAATTCAAGAAATAATAATTATGAAAATAATAAATTGATATGTCGTTAAATCAATTCAAGGGTTCATACATCCATTCCTATAAATATGTTGATCATCGAAGTAAAATAAATATTCTTTCACGTCAAGTAAATAAATTTGATATCCCTTAAAGATGAGGGAAATCAATGAGATTATGAGTACATTTATTAGAAAAAGCTCTTTAATTAATTTCTTACCATCAAGCAAATGTAATATTGAAAGCAATTTTCATGCAATCAGTAGTAGTTTTAGGAATCAGATTTTCACCTATGTCCAGAGATTTATAACTCCAAATTATGCACAATCAGTTTTGTTATAAAATTAACACTCTTATCTATAACTTTTATGCAGAAACTAATTTCAAATTCCATCGTTTTCATACCCCAAACTCCTTCGAAAATTAGGTGATAAAGTTAACACACACACACACACACACAATATCTTCAATTTCAACCTTCTAAGGTTCACCAATCCCATTTTGTTTTATTTAAAATCCTTAAAACAACGTCATGAAAAAACATATGCATTAACATAATTTACAATTATACTACATTTCATGTATAATAAATCATAATTATATTTTCATTCGAATATTTCTTCTTTGGCCGGCACTACCACCTAATTTCTTATCATAATTCATTTTTAAAATTTTAATCAACTCTTTCTTACATGAGAAGTCAACACCACACAATGATCCTTCACCTCTAAAGGCATCAATTTTCCTCAATTCTAAATTTCTCAACATTATAGCATTTTAAGCACACTTTATAATATAACTTAATTATTTTAAGAATCATTTTCCTCAACACAATTACACACTAATTTATCACAATTTTGCATACTTAAACACAATTCTATTTCATTCAATTAATCCTTCATTGGTCAGCCATTGAATCTTAAGGGCATATGATTTTCTTCATTATTTCTTTTTAATTTAACACCCAATACAACATAATCTAACCCATATTGATCAATTTATAGTCAATTTATATTTTCCCTAAAATTCCATCATAAACCTTAACATTAAATTCATGTTTCCACCTCAATTGTTATTTGTTTTGAATGAAATTACTAGATTAGATTTAGAATTCCTTACCAAATGATAATCTAGTCTTTGAATCCCAACCAATCAAAAAAATTAAGTCCCTCTTTTTTTTTTTTTTTTGTCGTCCACGGTGCGGTGTTTCTCTTTAGTCCCCTTGTCTTTTTTCTACTGGTTTAGATGTTTAAGGTGCGGTGGTGAGTAATTCTCTCACACTCCCTTTAGTCCCTTTGGTTTTCTATTGATTTTCCTTATAATTGTTTTGAATAAAATCAAGTTTTTCTCTCCTCTTCTCTACCTCTGCTGGTGCCGGCCATAAGAGAGAAGAAATGTGTTTTATATTAATGTGTTTTGGTTATTTTCAAATGTGACCTTAATTTTTTCCCATTATTCTAATTGATTTTTCTCCTTTCTTAACAAGTATCTCACCATTTTATTTTATTTTATTTATTTTATTTTACTTTTCTAAATCTTAATTCAACCCATTTTATTTTTAAGTTAAATTTATTTTTAACTCGGGATTTACACAATCCACCAGGTAAAGTCTAACAGCTATGCATGCATTAGGACTAGTCTATAAGATATATTCAATAGTTTCTCTTGGCCCTCCATAATTTAATGATTGATCAACCAAACATCCTAATTTAAAGGAACATTATTAACAAAACATTAAAGGATGGCTAAATGGAGCCACACCTATAAAATTTATTAGAATAGTATTTTATGTTTTGAGTTTTGTTTTTCAATTTCACCCTCCACCAATCCAATTTTTTTTTGTAAAAATTATATTCTTTAATATTAGGTTGTTTTAGAAATTAAGCTTGGCAAAAAAAATTTATTTCCTTTATGTTCTGTTCTATATCTATCTTATGAATTTAGTTTTTTCTCTCAATTTCAACCTTCAATATTAGATATATTAGAAATGAGATTTTGTTTTTTTATTGCTTTATATGAATATATCTCAATCTTATAACCCAGATTGAAATTTTAACAGGTTAACCCGAGTTGACTTGAGTCATTTTTTTGGGCTATTTTTCTAATTGATTTTGTTTTTTTATTTCATCAGGTTGGCTCTATTCATATTTTGGGTTCTTTTTTAATTGAGTATTTTTAAAATTGAGCTTAATAATTTTCTTCAATTTGTTTTCTATAGAGTTATCCTGATTCCATAACCTGAGTCACAATTTGGTAGATTAACCTGAGTTAATTCGATTTATTTTTTGGGTTATTTTTTAATTGAATATCTTTTTTTTTTTAATTTCAACCTCCAACAACTCAAATCTTGTTATTTTTATTTAGTTTTTTTATTTCATATTTCAATATTAGATTATTCAGGAATTGGACTTCGTAATTTTTTCATTTTTTTTGTAAAATTACCTTGAACTCATGGATTTAGTTTTTTTTTTTCTCTCAATTTCAACCTTCAACATTGTATATATTGGAAATTGAGCGTTGTCATTTTTTTATTTGATTTTTATAAAGTTATTTTGGTCATATAACTCAGGTCGCGAGTTTAATAAATTAGCCCATGTTGACTTGTTTTTGTTTTTATCTTTTTTTTTATTTTTTTTCTTTATTTTATCATTCAACATTAAGTTGGTTGTAAATTGAACTTCATAATTTTTTTTATATTTACTTTTCATTGGATTATCCTAATCTCATTACCCGATTTATTAGTTTGGCAAGTTAATCCACGTAAGAAAAATTAATTTAATATTTTTTTTTTAATTTCATCCTTCAATATTATGTTGACTAAGAATTCACTTTCATAATTTATTTTGATTTGTTTTTTATAAAATTATTAAGATCTCATAGATTTTAACAGATTAACTTGGATCAAACTAATATATCATTATATTGATGTTTTTTAAAAAATATAGCTCAATATTGAATTTATGATTAATTTTTTTATTATTATTATAAAACAAGTTAGAAATATTTGGATATTTAAAAAAAAAAAAATTTGATCTAAACCACATCACAACATGGTCCAATAATCTAATTTATTCCTGAATTCACACAAAGTCGTTTATGTGCATATAAATACCAAACTTCTTTGAATATATATATAAAAAATACAATTATCTTGATGCAAAACAAACCCAACTGGCATTTTGCTTTAGAGATGGCAAACTTGATTCAAGCTAGCATAGCATATATGATCATGAATACATATATTTTAAGAAAACAAGAAAGGAATCAAGAAGAAAGATAAAAAATATAAATCACTGTCACCGTCCCCAAACCATTATTTCGCAGCAAAATCATTAATGCTAGTTTATGGCCCAGATGCAAGCCCAAACCAAAAAACAGCATTCTCAAACCACAATCTTGAGACGGGATCTACAGGCCCTGATCAAGGAGGTAATCACCCAACCTCTCAACTATCATGTTACACTGTCCTGGAGTCAATGGCTCATCATAAATACCAAAAATAAGAGCTTGGGCGGTTTTCTTCACAGTGATGCCACCAGAACCCTGAAAAATGCATGACGCAACAACGTTGAGATGTGAAAGATGAAGTTACTTCCCCTGATCATAGCACATGTTTAATAACATTCAAGAATTTCAATCCAATTTGTCCTTACAAATTGGTGTCTGCAAGCCACAGCTAAACCAGATTAGGTCAGCCTTCAATATTTCTAGAATTTTGAATAAAGACTGGGAAAATAGGCTTAATGAAAAAGACTGGGAAACTACGACCAAAGTAGTAAGGACTTGCATGGGTAGTCAAAAAAGTAAATTCTATTAGATTTAGTATTATTCATTCAAGGAGTTGGAGTAATGAATTTCAAGACAACGAGTTAACGGAGGGAAAGTTCTTAACATCATCAATAGCAGAAAAGCATTACGAACAGTCTTTATGGAACGAATCCTTGAGTTAAGAAAATGGAAAGTGAAAAGATCAAACCCTATAAGCACATTAATCATGATAAAGCAACAAGCATAAACTTAAAGATTTGTACGAATTATTTTAAGCATTAAATGCGATTAAAGATTCAAAGTAGAAGGCCTTTATCTTGGGACACCAGCATTACCCTCTTTGTCATGTGTTACACAATAACATTCCACAACTTAAAGCATCCTCGTAAATTTGACACCAAACCATGTCATCCATTAAATGACTACACAATTGTCACTACTTTAAATGGCTAAATCTAGGCAACAATATGAATCATGCTAAATCACGGCAAGTATGAAAGAAAAAATAATATCACTTACTGAATTATCTCATGGTGAATGAGAACCTAGCATTAGAAATGAGAAATAATGTCGTACCTTCTTTCCACGAATCACAGCTCCAGGCTCTCCCTGGATCACCATGTACTTTGTGCCACCAATGTGCAACCCAGTTGGGGCTAGAGATCCAGGTTCATCAAAATCTTTCATGATGGCAGATATCTCCTCAGGCTTATACTATAAACAACCAGTGACAAATCTTTAGGTCAATGACACATGAAACAGGAAAAGAAAACTGACGATACGACTCCAACTTATCAACTAGTTGAAACCATATCCAGAAAGAAAAGGGCATTCGACAACAGAAGAAATAGTGACAATAAATTCAAAAGAATAGCACAATCGAAACTCTGTATTCACATTACAAACAATGGTTAAAGAATTAATAAAATGATAACAAAATGTTTTTTGCAGGTCCAATCGCACACCATTAAATACAAGCTCAGAAAAATCATAGAAAAGAGAGAGAGAGAGAGAGACACCACATAGCATATCAGCTAACATTCTCACTGCATGGGAATGTTCATACACAACAAATCAGAACAAAGATTCAAATCATCCTTTTAAGAATGACATGAAAAGCAAAACCAGGTCGACAATCCATTTAACTCTGACAACGCGCATCCACTTACAATATATACATTATAATCATAAACCATTTCCTACAGGTAATGGGGCGCTTTTCATATCCTTAAAAGTCAGAGCCAATCACAAACTGATTGCCAAATGCAGCATTTTACAAAAAAAAAAAAAAAATCCATCTTTAAACAATTAACCGATTTTGTTCTCTCGAATCAAGAAAACCAAGAACATAGAAAGAAAGGTTAATAATAATATTGAATGACAACAAAAGCATCACATTTCAATAGTTGATTGCAATTTGCAACAAAAAAGAATTAAAAAAAAAAACTAAACTAAATCTCTCAAAAATTTAAAACTAGAAAAAGCCAGATCCTTAAATAATCCATCATTCCTAGTTAAATCAAACACAACAACCAATGACCAATCCAAACGAGAAACGAAGGAAGGAAATAATTGTGATTAAATAAGAGTAATGAATCAGATCCGATAAAATCTCAATCTAAATTATATAGAGACAGACAACACAATTTAACAAAACAAAACAGATCAAGAAAAGACCACCTGAGGGAAAGTGGCGCTCTGAGCCCACACACTGCCATCTTGGCCGATGATGGCGGCAGCCGTCAGACGGTTACCCTCGATGTCGCACATCAGGTGATCATCAACGTATGTTTGCCACGACATTTTCGATCAACAAATAACTACCGTTGATTTCTTCTTTCTTTTGTTTTTCCTTCCGAATTTTTCTCCCTTACGTTTTAGCCTCTCTTCTATTTTGAAAGTTTTTGGTTCAAAGAAGGGAGGTATTTATAGTGCTTCTTTCAAAGCGAGACAGGGAGAGAGAGCATAATTAGTGGGCCCCAAATCAAGGGTGTGATTGATGATGTGGTGACTTGCTTTCTCATTGAATCTCCTCCCTACATTTCTACATGATCCAATGAGTGCCATTCACGTTCTCCTCCTTCTCGCTCGCTTTTTTTTTTATTATTTCTTTTTTGGAAAACTCGCACCATATGAAGACACGTGGTGGCATATTCTTCACCAGCCAGTTCAATAATTCCACGTGTCAACTTCCAGGTCTAGTAAAATATCTGGTTGCATATAAAAGAAAATTACAGATGTGAGAATGTTCTCCGATGGAGGTGGGCGGCATTATCATCCGTCTTTGATACTATTACACTCCTCTCTCTCTCTCTCCGCGTGTGTGTGTGTCACTGATTTGATGTGTAGAAAAAAAAGAGGCAGCTGTGACCTGCGCTGCCGCTTAAGCTGTGCTATTTTGAGAAATATTGAAAAAAAAACCCGTAAAAACACAAATATTTTGGCAGCGGTGAGTCTGACTCTGACCACCCAGCCTTCCTTCCCTCCAGGCCACCTTTTTTGTGACTAAAATTGTGACATGTCAAAGGGTGAAAAGCTCAGGCAGGTTTTGTCAGATTGCATCACCTTATTTGCGGTGTCATATGCTTTTCAGCTAATTTAATTTATGATCCTGATCGAGTCAACATGATTTCCAAGGATTACTCGGTCCATGACTAAGTTTAGAATGGAATAAAAACACATCACAACGTAACTCAAACAAATCCTGAATATATATTATGTCACAAGGTTGAACGGAGCTTTCTCCTTTGGATGCTTGAAACCACACCAAAATTCATATGCTCAGAAGTCTCGTGTCTCAAGCAATCTTGATTCTCATGTAAATAAAATGCAGAATCAAATATCCATTTCCTTGAGCTCACATCATTTTCTGCAGCATCTTTCAATCAAGAAAATAGTGCATAATAGTCAATATTACAAAAAGGGGATTACCAAAAAGCAGCACTTGCTGTATGTCTACGGAGCCTGAAAATTCCCAAGTGCACTTGACAACGACCATTGCAAATACGGTCCAGTTTGCTAAACTTGCAAACTGCTTAACAGAGAAAGACACATCAATGTTCTCGGCAAGGCAACTAATATACAGCCTCATCTGCAAGATTACAAAGTATTAGCATCTGCCAAGAAAAAAAAAGGAAAAAGTTGTGTACCATCAACAGAAGTGGGTGAAACTATTCAAGTTTGAGAAAAGGTGCATACCAGCATTGTCATCCTCCATGTTATAATCGTCTTCATCATCATCAAAATCAATGTTCTGCGAGATCATAGAGTGGATAACAGTTTGTTAAAACATTTACTTGCCAACATATAAGTTTATCAGGAAGCCTTTTAAGAATGCACAAGTTAGGTGTGTATAGTGTCACATACAAAAACATTAGCCCCTCTAACAAACATCAAGAAGCTTTTTACTGATGCACAAGCCTATTTGAACTGATCTCTTACATTATTTCATATTAAACTAGAATCCACACAGAATCGTAATATTTCCCATCTCATAATATATGCTCAACTTTAGATAGCTAATGAGTGAACTTTAGTTGTACAAATTAGCAACTTCAATATTATATTTTTCAACAAAATTTCTCATAGTGCTACTTAATTGGAGTTCCTGCAGGCAACTGGGAGGTTGCAAATGTCCAACCAACGGCACGCTACATCTGCTCCAATAGGGGATAAACAAATTCATTAAAGATGCTAGAGCTCTGTCTACACATAAAACAAGGCCACCTATTTGTAGAAGCTGATTCAAAAACTAAACCCTCAAACTTTTCCAATGTTATGTTATTTTGTCAAAAGAGATGCAACACATATGGTATGTTATTTTCCAATCATTAAAAAACTAGCTGGAGACTCCCTTATTATGAGCCACATATAGGGATTATCCATTTAAATTCTTTAGATCATGCAATCATTTAACTTGACAATCATGGAGACAGTCTTCGTCAGAGAGTTCATCTCAATGGAATTAATTTACAGGCTGGAATGGAATACCTTCCATAAAAAAATCTTGTTCAAACGGAGTCTCAATTTTCCTAGTACCATTTACATCTATTTCTTGACCATTCTTGGTGATGGCATAATAAGTTGTCTATATGGCATAGAAATGAGATGTTATTATATCATGGGGATAGCTGAGGCTGACAAAGAATGCTACAATCCTGAATCATCAAAGCTACTCAAGAGCAAGAAAAAAGCTGATGCAAAATCAATAGATATACACAGGACCCTGTGTTTGCTGAGGGAACCTGATTATAATCTCCATCATCATATTCATCATCAGGTTCTTCTACTTCTTCATCTTCATCTTCCTCATCTTCGTCTTCTTTCTTTTCCATTTGAACCTTTTCAGCTTGGCCCTAAATGCATGAAAGGATCACCAACTGACCAACAAATTACCACATAAAGGCAAACAATGGCATGTGGTATAAAAACTTTTGATTTTAACTCAAAAAACGAAGGAGAATTAAACAAGAAAAAAACTTAATTCTATAGGGGCTTCATGTAAATTGTCAGAAGTATTAGTTGCAGTCATTTTTGACCAAATAGTGTAGGTAGCAGGTTGGCAGATGATTGAAGGTTTTTACCTCATACATCAATTCACGCTTCTCATAATCATCCAACTTCCTCAAGTCTGTAACACAAGCATCTAAATCAATTTGAATAAAGATTTTGAAGAACAAAAGCATCTCAAACATATCTAACTTCAGCAGGTCTATCATACAAACATCTAAATCAGTTTAAATAGATACTCAACAACTCTTCTAGCAGTACAAAGTGCTGAGTGTGGGTAATTCTAAAGAACAGATGTCACTCACTGACAAGGTAGCAAATCATAAATTATCCAATCAGATTGTGTAAAGCATAGGCAACCCATCAAAATCACTAGCCAAGGAAAAATATTTCTTCAAATTATGACGACCAGCAGGTGTGATCAAAATTAATAATTTATATTTAGTTGTTTATATCATTCATTATAATTCCTAAATATATAAAATCAAGCTCAAACAGCTCATAAAGCCAAGAAAACCCAACTTCAGCCACAAACAAATTAAATAGTGGGTGACATGTTTTCTTTTCAATAAACAATTATTTCAAAGCTTGTATGAAATAATAGGATGACTGTATAATTGTGGTGCAACTTAATATTATCCGTCTCCTGACTATGGTTGAATAAAATCCAAGGACCAAGAAAGTTTTCCAAAAGTGTAACGCTTTACATGTTTGGCTATCCTTCCATGAATCATGTTCAACGGCACTGCTGTCTACTTGACAGCTTGTAGATATATCATAAATGCATATTGTCAAGGAATCTAGTGGATCATAAATAAGAAACAAGAACAATCCGAGTGCTTCAAAAGAAGCTGTCTGCATAACAGCTAACGAGGTCCAGAGATATGTGAAACAGAGAAAAATATGAAATACAGTTTGTATGAGAATAAAAGAATAGCCAACTATGCCTTATTCCCCAATCTAAAGAATTATCTGTCAATATTAGATCCAGTATATATCTAATATAAGTGAGATAGACAATAATGTTTCTCAAAAAAAAAAAAAAACCCACAATACTGATGTCAATTTCACTTATTGTAGCTACCGTAGAAATGAGCCTCCCGACCGATCCCCCAGGAGGGCGGCCTTATCTGCATGAGGGATCAGATCCTCTATCCATCTTTCTAATAGATTTATAAGCATGCCTTGAGTGCATGAGATGAATTTAGACTTTGCAGTTTTTCTCATTTGGAAAGGGAGTTTAGATTAAGGCCACATCCACAAACAACTATGAGAGTAAATAAAGTAAGACCAAATCACATCTCACCTGCTGTCCACTTCACTTTTTTGTTTGGCCGCTTCCTATTTAAACCTGATTATCGTTGCATAAAGAACCTCTTAGCATGATTATAAGCACCATTGAACAGAGAGGGGAAAACTTATAAACATGCATAATACACGCATTGCTCTCATATTTTGTAATTTCAGATTGCAAACCTCCAATCAGTTCTTTAGGAAAATTTTTAGACGTGAGCTGTAAGAATTGGTCGAGTGAATCACGTTCTGATGTGATCCTTGGCTTGCCCCTGTCTGAAAATCTTTCTATGTCCATGCTCTGGATCTCTGATATCACATTCAGAGGAAATGAAAATTTGTAAAGCATCATAGATTAGGCCACTTAATGTCTTGGAACAATGTTGGCAGAAAAACACCGCCCAGTTAGTGTGCACAAGGTAGAGGACTAAAATTATGACTACATTGCTAAATACTCTCTAATAAAAGTGACGCATAAAGTATTCTTGTCTGAAACATACAACAATCAAGATTAAACACTTGAGGTTGGGCCAGCAAGAAGTTTTCTTTTTCCTAATTTCGTACAAATGTGAAGCTGTGGATCTTAATTTTAAAAGTACAATATTCATTAATACTAGGCACATTGTCCTCTAACTGGGTTTGAAGATAAGCATTCAGTACAACATATGTGAAATATTTTCAATATGCTATGCAGGTAGAGGCTTGATGCTAATTGATTTTTTAAGAGTTTGTCCCTAAACTATTAGCCAGTCAGCTGCCCATAAAAAATAATAGTTCATGAACTTGATTGATCAATCTCAATATACGACAACCGTGATACTTCCAGGGAAAAACTGCCAAGAGATCAATGATAATGGGAAAGAACTAAAGAAAAAAAGGTATTATGATGGTGTCAAAGATGTAAGAAATTGAACAGTGTCCAAAGTATTTAGCTAAATCAGGTTCTTGTTTGATATCCTAACCTTTTTGCGTATAGTAATGATAATAGTGAGTCAAGAAACCAAAAGTAATTTTAGCTTCCAATTTTAAGACATGTGATCTGTTCTCATAATCGAAATTGGTTATAAGAAATATGTAAGGAATTAAATCATTCAACGAGAAAAGGGGAGAGGAATTTGAGTCTCAAATGTTCTTTGCAAACTACACTGGTTTTACAAACCAGTGCTATCAACCACTAAGCAACCTCTCAGGAATAAATGTGTGTGTGTGTGTGTGTGTGTGTATTTCTTCTTCTGCCTAATTGAAGTTTGAACATTTGAAAGAAAGGAGAAAAAATAAAACTCCATCTGTACTGACTAAAAGGTAAACTGTACACAATTTACAGCAAATACGCAACAAAAGAAGTGAATGAGAATAATAACACATCAGTAATATCTTGTCCAAACCCATATCCTCAAGCAAAAAGGAAAAATCTCTTATTTCTATGATTGACCTACTTATTTGGGAAACAAGATACTAAAAAAGTGGTCTAAGAGTTCCATGCTTACCCTTTGAAACAATCTCCTCAAGATAACAAGGAGAGGATTTGAAATAGTTTGTCAACCTTGAATTCCAAACAACTAATGCCCTTTCCTCCTTCACATTTTTGGGATCAGGTAATTCAATTTCCTGGAATAGCAAAATTTTCTTTTTCAGGGAAAACAACATAAAGAAAGACATCCCATTACATTTCTCTATCGAATAATAGCAATCGATGCATTTTGCATTGAAACTACAAACATTGGAAAACAGAAACACAAGATAGATGCCTTACAAACCAAAACATAAACAGTACAAGGATATTTTTTAAGAGAAAAATTGCAATATTCACAAAAGATAAGTTCATTTCGTCTCCGTAGAAACACACCAACTCAACCATCATCTACTTCAAGAAACTCTGAATCATATGAATGATTTTTTTTTCCCGAATGAACTTCTAAGAAGAGTTTTAACCCAGCAAAAATGAACCCAGTACTTCCAAGTTCCTCTTTGGCCTGTCTTTCGTCTATTTAACAAATTCCATAAAAGAATCATTGCAACCATAGTTCGAAAGTTCACAAGTTTCAAAACCCATAAATTAAAAAAGAAATTACATAATTCAAACTAAACCGACTAAGTTTAAACTGCAAAATTATATCAAAAGAATTACTAGCAACGAATAAATAACAAAAAAATAAAAATAAAGAGAAGACTGACATACAGGAAATAAATCAAAGGGCTCTTGCCTTGCATAGCTAAAACCACCACCGCCTCCAAATCGTCCTCTCCCTCTCCCTCTATAAGCCATCTCTGCACTTCACTATAGCTTTGTTTCCGAGAAGAAAGCGGTTTAAAATATTTCTAGTTGCTACACTAGAAAAGGAAATGACATGAGAAGTGCAGCAGGGTGGCTTGGCTGATCAGTCGCTCGCTCCCATCCACATTGTTATTGATTAATTATTAACAACAAAAACTAAAAATTTTTAGGTTTTTTTTAGACCTTTGTTAACTTTTAAAAGTATGGTTTGTACTTTAAAGTTATTTTATCTTAAAAATAAAATAAATAAAGCTATCTTCCTTCCAAACAAATTCTACTTTACGGCTAATTGTAACATATTATTTATTAAAATAATATTTTTTTTTAATTTTTTCATTAATATTTTTTTAAAATAAATTTTATTTTTTAACATTAAATTTATTTTTTATTAGATTGTTCTATTTTTATTTTAACTTGACTCAATATTTTTTTTAATTGATTTTTTTTATTTAATATTTTTTTAATTTTCTCATTCAACATTAAATTTATTTTTTATTAGGTTATTTCACTCTCGTGACATGGGTTATGAATTTGGCGGATTGACTTAGTTGACTCTAGTTTTCTTTTTATTTTTCGTAATAGACTTTTCTTCCTGATTTCATCTTTTAATATTGGATTGATTGGAAATTAGACTCCATGATTTGTTTTGTTTTTCTTTCTAATAGGTTATCCTAACGTCCCGACCTGAGAATTTTGTTTAACAGGTTAACCCAAGTTGACTCGAGTAATTTTTTGTGTTTTTTTAATTAATTTTTTTTTCAAATTTATAATTCAATATTGGGTTAGTTGGGAATTGAGCTTTATAATTTATTTTGATTTAATTTTTTTGGAGTTATTCTAATCTCATGACCAAAGTCGCGGGTTTTGAAAGGTTAACCCATGTTAAATCAAGTTGTTTTTTTTTTGTTTTTTTATCTATGAGGTTATTTCAGTTTCATAACCCTGGTCATATGTCCTTTAATATTGGATTTGCTTTTTATTATGTTGTCTCAATCTCATGATCCTCGTTGTGAGTTTGACGAGTCAGCTTAGTTGACTCTTTTTTTTTCTTTTTATTAATTAACTGTTTATTCAATTTCATCATTTAATACTGTATTTGATTGGGAAGTAGGCTTCATGATTTGTTGTGATTTGCTTTTTATTAGGTTACTCTAACATCATGACCCGAAAATGATGCTTAGTAGATTAACCTAAATTGACTCAAGTTGTTTTTTGTGTTATTTTTTTAATTGATTTTTTTCTTCAAATTCCATCATTCAACATTGGATCCGACAAGGTCAATTGGGAATTGAGCTTCGTAATTATTTGATTTTCTTAATATGGATTATCTCGGTCTCATTACTAGAATAGCAAGTTTGGCAAGTTAACCTTGGTTAAATCAAGTTATTTTTTTTTCTTTTCTATGAGATTATCTTGATCTCATGACCTGGATCATAGGTTTGGCGAATTGAATCAGGTTGTTCTGTTATGTTCTTTTTTCATCTCATCCTTCAATATTGGGCTAATTGATAACTGAGCTTCATAATTTTTTCGATTTGCTTTTTATAGGGTTATCTCGATCTTATGATCTGAGTTGTTGGTTTGACAGGTTAACTCGGGTTGTTTTTCATTTTTTTAATTCACTTATTTTTTTCATTCCATCCTTCAACATTGAGTTGATTAAGAATTGAACTTCATAATTTATTTTGATTTGTTTTCTATTGAATTATCATGATCTTATAACTCAGGTCATGGATTTGACATGCTAACCTGAGTTGACCAAGTCAATCCAATATGTTGTCAGTCAAACTTACTAGTCATTCGAGTTTCTTTTGGTTTAATTTTTTATTTTTTCCACCAGAAAAAAATATTATCAATGTCTAAACAGTCTTTTATACATTTTAATTTTTTTTTATTCGACTCGTAGTATAGCACGTGTCAATGATCTAGTTTTAGCAAAAATCGCTAGAAAGTAATATCTCTCTAAAAAAAAATACTCTTATAATGAGTCATAAATATTTTATTATTATTTTTTATTATCATTCAAAATATATATGATATGAATATTTAAGTTTATGTTATTTCATGTTGTTAATTGCTTTTAAATTATGTTAAAGAATTTTCTAATTTTCTAATGACATTTTTTAAAATTATTTTTTTATTATAGTAGAATTTAAAATAAAATATATACTCTTAAATAAATAATTTAAATTTAAACAATGCATACTAATTAAAAACACTACTATGTCATTTAGCTAATATCTCCATTTTACGCATCTCATAATATTCAGTCAAATATGAAAGCATGCTTGTCATATTTATCAACATTATTCTCTCTTCATCTTTTTGTTGTTTCTATAAAATTTATTCTTTCATTATAACAATCTTGTCTTGATCTGTTTTTGCCTTGTCATGTTTTGTATTTGCTTTCTCTTTCTCTAAAGTTCATAAATTTCCATCTTTTATGTTCCATTTTCATTTTATGTTATTTGTAATCCTTTAAAACCGATCCAATATCAGGACTTGTGGTACCTTTGTCTTTTTTAACTTACTTCTTCATCATCTTTCTACCTATCAGTCTCCTCATATTGTTGTTGTCACCGAGGACAACATCATATTTTTCTAAGTTGATTGAACTTTGAGTAAGAGGAGAATAAGTTCTAGGAATTGCATTTCTAACATTTTTTGACTTTTTTTTTGAATTTTTATAATCCATTTAGGTTGGCTCTTCAATTTCTCTCAGTAATGTTCAAACAAAGAATGGTTGATCTTGAATTTTATTATATGTAATCCCCGCTCAATTGACCTAATATTAAAGCAAATTGAAATGCATTTGTTATACCATACGGTTGGGTTATGAAAGTGCTAAGTATTTGTTGTACCAAGAGTTATACAATATAAATCTAGATTAACCATTTAACAAGGAAAGTATTAAAAGTGAACAAGATAACAAATATAAAACATGTTAGTATCAAACATTAAGGTCCATGTTGAGTTTATATTATACTTATTCTTACATCATTAGTGTAACCTTTTCACCTTGACATGATAAACTTAGCTAAACATAATGAAAGAGAGAAACATAAATAAACAAGGAAAGAAAATGAAAAGTATAAGCAAGAGATTAATATAAGCAAAACTTAAGCATTACAAAATATAAAGAGAGAGCAAGAGCATGATCTTGATCTTGATCTGAAAACCAAGATGCCTAAATACATGGCAAATGCCTTCTTTTATAGGCCAAAATTCAGAACTATTGATTTGTTGACTAATTGTTGAGTGGGTGGCCACATCTTGACTTGGTAACAATCCTTATCTTCTTGTCTACCAAAAACGTCATTGATAACATCATAATTTGAACAGACTTAAATTATAAAAGTTCTAGGAAATTGTCTAAACTTTTCAGGAAAAAAATGTTGAGGTCATTTGGACTTCTAGAACTCGAGATATGGGCTGAACACTGAACAGTGTCTAGGCTGCAAGATAGATTCGGACTTCTTCGTTGTTGCTACAATTTGAACTTGAAAATGGCCTTTTTAAATCTTGAACTTCCATGAAAGTTTTAGGCCTATGTCTTAGTTTTCCATCTATATAAAGTAGAACTAAATCCAAGATCTACAGCTCCAGATATGACCCAAAGACCGAACAGTGTTCCAGTTTGGACTAAACCAAAGATCTCTTTTCTAAGTTTGGCCCTCTCATTGTCCTTTCAATTTCCATACTTAAACTCATCAATCAATCCTTTCATTTATGTGATAGGCCTGCATTTAAGATGAATATTTACCATAAATTAAAGGTATTATATGATATCAGACTTGTTATTATAAAACATGCTTTAGTTAAGGAGTTATTGATACTTCAAGTGCAAAATGATGATATAAAACCTTGATAAAAATGCACTTTTAAGTACTAATCACCAACACTATTAGAATTAAATTGAATGATGTCACAAGGTCAATTATATCTTGATAAGTTAGATTTGATCTTTGTCCCAGCAAAGATAACATATTGCATCCCGCAAAACACAAGTTTATTTTATAAATTCATGGCTATCCGCTTTTCATCATACAAAACACTTATATAATGCTTCAAATAACCCTAATGGATTCCCATATGTGGGCTAATTTGAGTACACTTATAAAATTGACCCAAATAAATAATAATAAACCAAAGACTGAGAAGAAAATAATAAAAATTTAAAATTAATATCCTAGATATGCTAGAATTAGATTTGTCACCCCTAAAAAGTCTCAAATAGACTAGAAAATATTATTTGAATGTAGAATTAATTATAAAGTCTTTTTGACTTGTTGTGCTTGCTTTCCTTGTTTTATATGGACAATTAATAAAGAAAATCTCCTTCTTTTATACATGCCAATTTAGTTTCCTTCATAGACTAGGAGAATTATTAATTAATCCTTCCTAGTTTAAGAAATCAGATCTAGCAGCCCCCTTAGCATCCTTTGTTGATTATGAATCTTCTTTTTTTGTTGATAAATATTCTCCTAAATAATAAGGAAAATAATGAACGAAATTGCCTTGAATTTTAGAAAAATATTTTACTGATTTAAGTTCTTGTAGAATTAGGAAATCAACTTCAAACAAATTTAATATGATCCAAACATCTTAATTAACCCAAACCAATTTTGGATCCTTGTGGCCCAAACCCATATTCATTAATAGGGGCCAAATCAGACCCAAAATACACTCCAAAAAAAACTTTCTTTGCTGCCTAAAAATATTTCATGTATAACCTGTCCTGATCTGGCTGAATTACCCACCGAAAGAATTGGGTTGAACCTATCATCTATAAGAACCTCAATCTGACCGAATGCATTTCGAGGTAAAAACCTATCATGAAAAATCCAAGGTTGAACCATATACTAAATTGTATCAACAATCAATTTCAAACACATAACATAACTGAATGTTTACTATAATGAATCCAAGGCTGAACTTGAACTGTATCAAAGAGGTAGTTGTTATGGTGAAATGACGGTAAGAGCTTAGAATGTGGTGGTGAGGTGGTCGTGAAAAAGAAGATGGTGAATGAGGAGGTGGTGGTGGCGGTGGTGGTAAAAAAAAGAACAATGATGAAGGGAGATGGTGGTTGTGGTGATGGTGGTGGTGGTAAAAAAAAGACAATGATGGGGGGAGATAGTGGTGATGGTTTAAATAGTTGAATGATATTGTAAATGAGTTATTATTTATAAAATATTTTATGAAACTTCTTGAGCTAAAAATATTTTTCACATTAAATGAATTAAGTTTGAAGGTTGACTATAAAATATTTTCTATTGACCACATAAAAATATTTTCTAGAAACAAGCATCAAGGAAACCTAAAAAACAATTTCTTATAAAATATTTTATACAAAACAAACATACCCTAAATTTAATATTCAAAAAATGACTTGATGAGATAGGGGGAGAGAGGAAAACTAGCAAGATGAAATGAGGTTGAAAAGGTGAGAGTAGAAATACCACACCAATGAAGAGACATGTTTTATAAAAATTAAATGGGATGAATTTTATTTTCATAAATTTATTTAACGTGTCATAGTACTTGGATATGTCTTCCTGTGGCACCCAAAACTTGTGAGTCATTGTCAATAATGAGTATATCTTGAGATTCTCAAAGCATTATTTGTCCAAGCTAAAAGTTGCATGTAAAACCCACCGATGCTTCAACAAAATATTACAAAATTAGTCTCAAGTTCTTGTGTCAGGATATTTAAATTTTCATGAACAACTTGTTATAATATATTTGTTATACCCCAGAATTAGTTGTTGCCCATGAACTGTGCTTATAATGTGTTTCTTACACCATCCCAAATTAGCAATCAGCAACTAGCGTTATAATATATTCGTGGCTATTGCTCCACATCCATGGACTATTATTTTTGGAAGATTTCTTGTTGGTTGAGGAGTTGGGCTGGCATCCTTCCCCAATTTAATGCGTTTAGGGCTGCATTTTAGATTCATTGTTAGTAGTGATAAATGAAGGCTCACGTGACAAAGACTTTCTCCAATTCAATGCATTTTAAGTCGTTGCATTTGTTGCATTAAAATTGTCCACTACATCAACTCGAGTTATTTTACGCATCGATATGATCCAGGTTCAATTTTAATTTTTTTTTAGTAAGCATTCAGTTATATGTTTGAGATTAGTTGTTAATACCATAGTTTTGAAATCTGGACCGGCCTGACGGGTCGACCCGGGACTCCTCCGACCTGGGCCTGAGACTAGTCCGAGTCTAAGTAAAAACCCGTCGGGGAGTTGGCCAGGTGAAACCCGGTCGACCCGGAACCCGGGCAAACCCGGCTGAAACTCGACCTCTTTTTTTTATATATATACATAGCCGTGAAACGACGTCGTTTTGGCCTTTACGATGAAGATGAACATACATAATTGCAACAGAAAGAAAACCTAATTACAGACAAAGATGAACATACAAAATTGCAACAGAAAGAAAACCTAATTACAGACAGAGATGAACATACAGAATTGCCTGTAATACGCCTCTATCCCAAACACAGCGTCCCCTTCGTCAATGGGCTCTCTTGCTGATTGGCATCATAGATGGACCCATCAGTTTCTACGGGTGAAAATCCGGATTCCAACAAAAATAATCCTCAAGAATCTGAATCTGAATCCAATAATAGCCGCAGTGATGCATTAGGCAAGGCTTTATCAACGATGTTGGCCACTGTTATTAAGGATCTCGACTCTAAAGCTCAAAACACTCTCAATAGCCAAGACAAACTTAATTCTGCTATTGATCGTCTTACTAGAGGTAAATTCTTCTTCCTTTTTAATCTCATTATGCTCTTATTATGGACAGTACTCACCACTGTTAAAAGGTGCTTGCAAGCCTTGCATATTTGATTTTTTTTTGGGTTGACTCGGATCAACCCGGGTCAACCCATCTGACCCGTGACCCGATCATTAGACCGGGTCAACCACCAGGTCGGGTTTCAAAACTATAGTTAATACAGGTTCAGTATATGATTCAACCTTAGATTTTCATGATGGGTTTTTACATAGAGATGCATTCGGTCAGATTGAGATTCTTATGGATGATGGGTTCGGCTTAATTTTTTTGGTGAGTAGTTTGGCCAGATCAGGAGAGGCTATATATGAGATGTTTTTGGGCAGCAAAGAAAGTTTATTTGGAGTGTATTTTAGGTCTGATTTGGTCCCTATTAATGAATATGGTTTGGGCCACATGGGGTCTAAAGTTGACTTAGGTTAATTAAGATGTTGGGATCAGATCAGATTTGTTTATGATAGAATTTCTAATTCTATAAGGATTTAAATCAACAAAATATTCTTCTAAAATTCAAGGAAATTTCATTCATTATTTTTTCTATTATTTAGGAGAATATTTATCAACAAAGGAGGAAGTTTCGTAATCAACAAAGGATGTTAGAGGGGCTGTCAGATCTGATTTTCTAAGTTCGGAAGGATTAATTAATGATTCTCCTAGTTTAGAAAAGAAACTAAATTGGCAGGTATAAAAGAGGGAGATTTTCTTCATTAATTATTGATGCAAACCTTGTGATCACGTGGTCACACAACTCACAATCAAATTGAGATTTGATCTTGGAAAGCCAAATAGGTCTGATAGGTGTATGACACAATGGAAACATGCCCCATGGCACCAACACTATTGAAATGAAGTAGAACGATGCCACAAAACTAATTAATCTTCGATAAATCAGGTTTAGTTCGTTCAAGAATTAAAGAATGGAATAATCACTCTCACACATTAAAACTGAAAAATTCAGAAGTAATATTCATTAATGGCTGCCAAAATTTAGGTTACATGAGTTTAAATAGTTCTTGAATAATTAACCTTAATGGATCTACCCTAGTGGATTGATTTGACCCACTTACAAAACTGATCCAAAAACCTTTACTAGTAAGCCCAAACTATGATGCAAACAAGCCTTGTATCGTAGCTGAAAACAAAGTTTTACTTAAGCCCAAACATGAAAGAAAATAATAATAAAAAACAACTAATCTATCATTAAATACCACCAGCTTGCATTTCATTGTGTAACTAGGATGAATAAGGAATCCTTATAAGAAAATAATTTTAAAATATTAATGAATCCTTGCCACACTTGGAAATTCTGTTGCAGCTCATTAAAGATCCTTGTGGAACTAGGAAATTCCCAAAACAAGCTTTCACGTCCTCATACGAAAATGATCCTTGCTAAATGACACGACCAAAAGATTGATGTCTTCTCCCAAGTGCAGGAGTGTCGAAGTAATAAATAACCCGGCAAGACCGGGGTCGAACCACAGGGAGGTTAATTGTATAAATTATAAACAACAATAATACAACAACAATAGTAACAACAATAACAATAATAATAATAATAATAATAATAATAATAATAATAATAATAATAATAATACTAGTAGTAGTAGTAATAATAATAATAATAATACCAATAATACTATTATTAATTATAATAATAAAGATGAAGAAGAAGAAGTTGATGAGAACTTTGAGATGGAAGATTAACGTAAGGATTAAACAATGATAACAACAAATGTCAAGGTTAGAGGATCCACTAATGGTATTTTAAACAAGTATAGTATAAACTCTTTTTATTCAATTGGAAACCACACACAAAGGAGGTTCCAATCGGATTATAAATTGTTAACATGATTACATTAGTTATCTTATTCGAATAATGCTAATACTTGTAAATGTTGTCGGCATTCATGATTATAACTTATGTTAACAATAAATCAAGTTCCTTTCATAGCTCGGTGTCGGTTATACCATACGGTATGGGCTATGAAAGTGCCAAGTATTTGTTGTACCAAGTGTTATACAACATAAATCTAGATTAACCATTTAACAAGCAAAGTATTAAAAGTGAACAAGATAACAAATATAAAGCATGTTAGTATCCAACATTAAAGTCCATGTTAAGTTTATATTATACTTATTCTTACACCATTAGTGTACCCTTTTCACCTTGACATAATTAACTTAGTTAAACATAATGAAAGAAAGAAACATAAATAAACAAGGAAAGGAAATGAAAAACATAAGCAAAAGATTAATATAAGCAAAACTTAAGCATTACAAAATATAAAGAGAGAGCAAGAGCATGATCTTGATCTGAACATCAAGATGCCTAAATACATGGCAAATGCCTCCTTTGATAGGCCAAAATTCGGAACTATTGATTTGTTGACTAATTGATGAATGGGTGGCCACATCTTGACTTGGTGACAATTCTTATCTTCTTGTCTCGCCAAAAACGTCATTGATAACGTCATAATTGGAACAGACTTCAATCATGAAAGTTCTAGGAAATTGTCTCATCTTTCCAGGGTAAACATTTGAGATCATTTGGACTTCTAGAACTCGAGATATGGGCTGAACACTGAGCAGTGTCTGGGCTGCAGGACAGATTCAGACTTCTTTGTTGTTGCTACAATTTGGACTTGAAAACAGCCTTCTTAAATCTTGGACTCCCATGAAAGTTGTAGGCCTATGTCTTAGCTTTCCATCCATATAAGGTAGACCTAAATCCGAGATCTACAGACTCCATATATGACCCGATTACCGAACAATGTTCCAGTTTGACTGCACCAACATCTCTTTTCTAAGTTTGGCCATCTTTTTGTCCTTTCAATTTCAGTACTTCAACTCATCAATCAATTCTTTCATTTATGTGATAGGCCTGCATTTAAGATGAACATTTACCATAAATTAAAGGTATCTTATATTATTATATATGTTATTATAAAACATGCTTTAGTTAAGGAGTTATTGATACTTCAAGTGCAAAATAATGATATAAAACCTTGATAAAAATGCACTTTTAAGTACTAATCACTAAATAGGAAGTCCACAAGTCAAAAGGAAGTAAATAACAAAATTCATAAAGTCTACTCTGACCTATATCGCAAATCCTTTCCAAACTCCAATTCACCCGAAATTTCACCTTAGCATAGAAACATACCTTTAGAATCTTCTAGTGATGTTTCGACTTGTTCCAATGGTTTAATATGGAGTTATGCTCAATAACATAAAACTAGACGATAAGAAATTTTACGCCAAAATAAAATGAATCTAACCTTACTTGGATCGTATCATTCCCTCTCTCTTCAAGATGACTCATCCTTGAATCACCAACAAGTTTAATGAAAAATTCTTAGCTTTTTGTTGAAGTCTTTGGAGTTCTTTTCTTGCACGCACTTGCTTGCAAAAAAGTTGATGCGAACCTTGTGATTACGTGGTTACTCAACCCACAATTAAGATTGAGATCTGATCCTGGAAAGCCAAAATAGATCTGATAGGAGTGAGACACAATGGAATCCTGAAATGGACCATCACCATGAGGCTATAATTTTGATTTCCTTTGGTTAGGAAATCGTTCCTTATGTATGTGCACCCAAACCCAATCACCGGGTTGGAAAACAACCTGTTTATGCCTTTTATTTGCTTTAGAAGTGTATAGTCTGTTCTTTTTCTCTGTTTGCAATCGAACTCCCTCATAAAGTTGTTTCACCATCTTTGCTTTCTTTTCACCATCTAAACTTACCCTTTCTTTAAAAGGTAAAGGAATTAAGTCCATAGGAGTTAGTGGATTAAACTCATAAACAATTTTAAAAGGAGAAAAGCCAGTGGTCGAATGCACAGTTCTATTGTAAGCAAACTCAACAAAAGACAAATATTATTCCTAACTTTTCAGATTCTTTTGAATAACAACACGTAATAGTTGGGATAAAGTTTTATTCACTACCTTAGTTTGTCCATCTGTTTGAGGATGACAAGTTGTCGAAAATAAGAGTTTAGTTCCCAACTTTCCCTATAAAGTCTTCCAAAAGTAGCTAAGGAACTTAACTTCACGATCTGACACTATACTCTTAGGAATGGCATGCAAACATACAATCTCTCTAAGGAACAAGTCTGTGATATGAGATGCATCATCTGTTTTATGACATGCAATGAAATGTGCCATTTTAGAAAACCTATCAACCATAACAAAAATAGAGTCTCTACCTTTCTTTGACATAGGTAAACCTAAAACAAAATCCATAGAAATATCTACCCAAGGTTCAGTAGGCATAGACAATGGTGTATACAGTCCATGCGGTTCTACTCTAGATTTTGCCTTTCTACAAGTAATGCATTGTTAACAGATTCATTGCACATCCCTTTTCATCTTTAACTAATAGAAATGCTCATGCAATATATCCAAGGTTTTTGCAACCTCAAAGTGACCCATTAAACCATCCCATACGTTTCATGAACAAGCAATTCACGCAAAAAACTAGTAGTAACACACAATTAATTCTCTTTGATTAAGTAATCATCCATCAAATAAAACTTACAAAAAGTTGAATGTCCACTTGCATTATAAATCACGGCAAAGTCAGAATCATTATCATGCAATTCGTTCACATATTCAAAGCATAACAATCTAATATTCATGGTGTTTAGAAGAATATACCTGCTTGAAAGGAACTTGATGTTGTTAACATAAGTTATCACAATGAATAGCTGATAATATTTACAAGTATTGGCATTACTCGAATAAGATAATTAATGTAATCATGTTAACAATTTATAATCCGAGTGGAACCTCCTTTATGTGTGGTTTCCAGTTGAATAATAAAAAGAATTTGTATTATACTTATTTGAAATACCATTAGTGGATCCTTTAACCTTGACAATTATTTTATATTTATTTAAATCCTTACATCAATATCACATATCAAAGCTCTCTTTAATTTCTTTTCTATTATTATCTATTTCTTTATTTGTAGTTTATACAGTTAACCTCCCCGTGGTTCGACCCCGGTCTTGTCGGGTTATTTATTACTTCGACACTCCTGCATTTGGGATACGACATCAACTCTTTGATTGTGTCAAGTTATTAGCACCGTTGCCGGGGAGGTAAATTCCTGTACAAATTATAATATATTTTTTTTTTTTTTCACTTTTCTTGTATCTAACTTTTGTTTCCTTTTCTTTTGTTTTCTTTTTTCTTTTATTCCCTTCCTACACGTGCATGAGAGTTTGGTCACGTATATTAAGTGGTAGACTTTGTAGGGTATCCTCATCATTTTTCAGAAAATATGGTTGAAGAAAATAATCAGTCGCTTCATAATGAAAATAATGAGAATAATCGAGTTAGAACATTTAGAGACCATATGAATCCTATAAGAATAAGTGCACCCTCATGTATAGTTTTCCCTCCTGATGCATCTCACTTTAATTTTAAGCCAGACATTATTAAATTTTTACCTTCTTTTCATGGCTTAGATTTAGAAAATCTATACTTGCATTTAAGAGAATTTAAGGAGGTCTATAACACCTATAATGACTTAAATTGTAGCATGAACATCATCAAATTAAAGCCTTTTCCTTTTTCATTAAAAGATAAAGCTAAAACATGGCTACAAAATCTTAGGTCAAGATCCATTCGTGCTTGAGATGAAATGCAACAACAATTTTTAAAGAAGTTTTTTCCGTCTCAAAAAACAAACTCTTTCAAAAGACAAAATCACCACATTCACTAAAAAACCAGGAAAAACATTTTACCAATGTTGGGATAGGTATCGAGACTTGCTTAATATTTGCCGTCATCATGGTTTTGAAACATGGAGATTGGTTTAACATTTTTATGAAGGGTTAACACCTAAAGATAGACAAATGGTGGAATTGATGTGCAATGAAACTTTTGAAGATAGAGACCCTAATGAAGCAATGGAGTACCTAGACTTACTAGCTGAAAATGCTCAAAATCGGGACACTACAGGCACTTATAAGGCACCAAGTAAAACTCAATCTCATACATTTAGTGGAGGAATGTACAACCTTAGGGAAGATCATGACCTCCAAGCCAAGTTTGCATCTTTAGCTAGAAAAGTCGAGGCACTAGAATTGAAAAGGAGTGGTCAATTAAAATCTGTTCAAGACATTGTGTGTCAAATATGTGAAACCAATGAACACTCAACCAATGACTATCCAACTTTGCCTTCTTTCAGGGAATGCCTCCATGAACAAGCCCATGCTTTAAACAGTTTTCAAAGGCCCAATCATAACCCATACTCGCAAACATACAACCTTGGTTGGAGAAATCACCCAAATTTCAGTTGGAAGGGTGATAACAATAATGCACAAACTTCACAGCCACCATTTCAAGCACACCATAATTTCTAAAATTCTCATAGATATGCACCACCTTATGCTCCCCCTCCTAGAAGAAATCTTGAGGAAATATTGCATGCATTCATTGAAAAGCAGGAGACAATCAACACTCAAAATGCTCAAACCATGGCAGATCTAAAAGATGCTTTTGCAAAATTCACATATGCTCTCAGTTTTTAGGAGAAAGGTAAGTTTCCATCTCAACCACAACAAAATCTAAAGGGGCAATACAATTCAAGTGCGAGTAGCTCTAGAAGCCAACACATGGATCAAGTCAAATCAGTCATCACTCTTCATAGTGGTAAGGTTATTGAAAAACCCATTCTTAAACCTTATGAGAAAGAAGATAAGTTAGTGTCTGAGGGTAAGGAAGGGGTTGAACCTGAACATTGCAAAGAAATGACTGATTCCCCACCAGCACTTTCATTTCCTCATGTCATGACCAAACAAAGGAAAGTCAATCACAATTCTGAAATCTTTCAAACTTTCAAACAGGTAAGGATCAATACACCTTTGTTGGATGCTATTAAACATGTACCTTCTTATGCTAAATTTTTGAAAGACTTGTGCACTGTGAAGAGAAAACTAAATGTGAAAAAGAAAGCCTTTTTAGCCGAACAAGTGCCATTCTTCAGAACAATAATGCTTTGAAATATAAAGACCCTGGTTGTCCTATAATTTCATGCTTTATTGGAGAACATAAAATTGAAAAAGCTTTACTTGATCTTGGAGCTAGTGTGAATTTACTTCCATATTCGGTTTTTCAAAGTCTCAATCTAGGTGAGTTAAAACCAACTTATGTAACTTTTTACTTATTGATAGATCTGTAAAAGTGCCTAGAGGAATAGTTGAGGATGTGTTAGTACAAGTTGATAAATTCATTTATCTTGTGGATTTTATTGTCTTGGATACACAACCTGTTGAAGCATGTAATTCATTTTCTGTTATCTTAGGACGTCCATTTCTTGCAACTTCTAATGCATTGATTAATTGTAGGAATGGACTGATGAAGCTATCATTTGGAAACATGACATTGGAGATGAATATTTTTAACATTTGCAAGCAACCTGGAGATGATAATGATTCACAGGAATTAGATGTTATTGAATAATTAGTTTATGATCAATTTGAATCTACCATGAGTAAAACAGAATTTGAAGAATATGCAGATTTGCAAATGATTTATTCTCAAGAAGAAATCGAGGAGAAGAAAGGCACCGAAAATGTTGATGCAGATCATTTGTCAAAATTGACAATAGATTCGACATCTGACATCCCATCAATCGATGATTACTTTTCTGACGAATCCTTACTTTCTCATAGTTCAATGCCTTGGTTTGATAAAAATATCAATTTTCTTGCTTCAAGATTTTTGCCAGCTCACTAGAGTACCCAAGACAAAAGAAAGTTCTTGAACGAAGTGAAGAACTCTTATTGGGATGACCCTTATTTATTCAAATATTGTTCTGATCAAATATTTCGAAGATACATTCCTGACAATGAGGTAAGTAGTGTCATTAAATTTTGTCATTCTGAAGCATGTGTAATTTATCATTAAGAAAGACAACTGCAAAAATCGTACAAAGTGGATTTTATTGGCCCACCATGTTCAAGGACACGCATACATTCTGCAAAACTTGTGAAAATGTCAAAAAGTTGATAGTGGTCAAAAAGTTTTGCTTTATAATTCTCGACTCCATTTATTTCCTGAAAAGCTAAGATCAAGATGGAGCGGTCCTTTTATTGTGAAACATGTGTATCCGTATCGGGCATGTGATATCGAGAATCCAAAGAATGACAATGTTTTCAAGGTAAATGGACATTGTTTGAAAGTTTACTTGACAATTTTTCAGTTGAAAATGACTCTATTGAATTGGGTGATCCTGTAGATAAAGGTTGATTATATTTTTTTTCTCACATTGTTTTTGTGTTTCTTTTTGGTGTGACTCTTGTTTTGCTAGTCTTTCTCCAACCCCGGTCAAATGGCGGATAACGGTACTCCATGACTCTTAAGTCGGTTCTTTCAGTTTCCCATGATAACTGATATCAATGTATATATTTGTGCAATTATTTGCTCTTTCTCCTTTCTTTGCATCTCTTCTTCAATTCTCATTTGAAAATGGACACCACTCTTGAAAAATTAAAAAAGTATTTTCCCGCTTTGCCTCCAAATGTGATTGTAAAAATTTACCATGCTAGGTGTGAAAGATTGAGGTTGTTAATGAATCATGGAATTCTTGAAGATATTCGCTGGCTAATTGAAGCAAAGGTCCAATTATCAGGTGAGTCCTTCAATTCTTTCATTTCATACATGCCTGGAACATGTAAAAGCACTTTTGCAAAGAAACGTCGTGCAGAACGACTGAAAGTCTGTCACCGATGTGCCAGATGGACTTGTAATGCACAATGTCATTATTTAGGATTGGTATCTGTAAACCGTGAAGATAAAATACAATTAATTAAGGATGACCTGAGTAAGGAGTCTTTAGATAATCTTCTATTAACTCTTGAGATGCATCCTAGTGGAGATGTGCATCATGCAATTCATGATTTCATCCATATGGAATTCCTTGAGATGAGTATGAGGATCTTCTCCTGCAAGACCATTGAAAGTTGGTAGCAAATGTATAAAACCAGATTTGAGCTCAAAGTTTACATTATTGTCGATGTTTATGCACAATGGCTGATTTTCCACGTTAGGAGCAGCAAACTCATTGAGTGTTTGTTGTTGTGCAACAGCCATGGTGTTAAGGCGAGCTTCCTTTCGTAACCTGCGTAAAGTTTTTTCTATTTCGAGATCTAAATGCACTTGAATTTGATTAGTAGAACGGGTTACTAGCATAAATCATCAAGAAAACTCAAAAGAAACCAACCACACAAGAGATCGAAAACAATGCAAATTGTACGAAAATCCTACGGTAGAAAACAAAAACTGCCTAAAAACCCTAGAAAACAGCGGAATTTGGCCTCGATAGGGTGGGGCTAGTGGTTTCCACTAGCCCTGTTTAGAACGTCGTTTCCCTTCAGGAAACAAAAGACCGATACCGAATTCCACCAAAAAATCTGTTTTGAACAAAGTACCGCAAAGAAACAAAAATTCTGTTTTTTTTTCGAAAAAGAAATAACAATCACGAGAAAATAAAAATAATAGCACAAGAATCAACTAAAATTACTTCCCCGGCAACGACGCCAAAATTTGTTGCGATGTCGCGGTCGCACAAATTAATTACCCTAGCTTCAAACACAACACACAAGATAGTATAGAGCAAGCAAGGGGTCGATCCCACGAGAAAGATTCAAGTCGGATTTTTATGCTAGATGATATGCAATTTGGGGGGGGGGGGGTTTGGGACGTTATCTAGGTTAAAGCAAAAGAAAACAGAAAACTATCAAACGAAATTTAATAAAATCGAAAAATTATCAAGAGAACAAACCTTGGTCACAAGCACACATCCACCTACGAAATCGAACTGATCATGGAAATGAAACATCAAGTTATATTCTGAATATTTATCTCTTCTTAACATTGGTTAGTTAACGGATCCGCCGTATAACTAGCCCTAACCATCAAACAACCACAGTGTCCGCACTAGTAATTTAATTCAATGGCGGCCTTAAGAACTAGATAAGTTGATTAATCAAGAAAACATAACTCGTCCATGAGTCTATGTTTGATTTGATTGAATGTTCTCCCTAAGATTAATAACGTAGATCCTCCACAATTATTAAACTCAGTTGCTTCACAAGTTCATATACCACAACTCCAGTTTTGATATCAAACTTAGCAATAGATTGTCTATAATAATAACTTAGAGTCCGCTGTAGCAATTAAAATAAACAATCATAGGAAAATAAGCATAGGAGAACAAACATATTCATCATATAAACCGAAAAGAAAAGGTAAAATAAATCTCACAGTTCTTGAAATCCGAAGGTTTTCGTGTCCTTGCAACCAAGAAAAAGTGTTTAGCCTTGCATGTTTGTTGAACAACTAATCAAAAAGAAGAAAGAATGCATAATTTAGGGTTTCTTAGAGGAAGGGGGCATTTTTCTCTTCTTGGATGGCTTCCCCCCTTCTCTTCTCTCATTCTTTTTATATCTTAGGAAACCCCAGGTCTCTATTTTACAAAATAGTCCTCCATTAAGTAGACTGTTTACATTTAAGTACTTTAATAACTATTTTCCTAAAAAAGGAGAAATAGCCTTGCATGAAATCTTCAAGCTTTGACTTAGAGGAGCTAAATTGCTTTGAAATAAAAACTTGGATATCGGTTTAGATGCTTCGGAACGTAATTTGGACTCGTTTCTTCACGAAACATGTTTGCTTTGAGTCATGAATCCAACAAAATTGAGTTTGTATCAATTGGACTTCTGTAGCTCCAGATATTCAAGTTGGAATGGCCGAAGGTCAACATTGGCAGATTGCGAGATTTAACTTTGAAGGCTGCGATTTCCATGCTCTTCCTTATTTTATTTTCTTGCCTTAGATGTCTAGAAAGGTATGGATGTCAGCTTTTTAATGCCACTGGAATCACTTCATTTCAACCTCTAGAGCTCACGCTCTGCACAAAACATCGATCAAGGTCAAATCTGCCAATTATCTCCAATTTACTCCTTTTTGCATCTTTCATCCAAAAGTGCCTTCAAAACATAAAACAAAGAATATCAAGACATTTTATATATAAAACATAGGCAAAACACTAGTTAAATGTGGGTGAAACTATCGAATAATATGGTTGCATCAGGTGTTTTAACACCTAATACCCTAAAGTCAACTGACTTGAGAGCTATTGGTCCAGTGCTGGTTACATGGGTTAAAGAGAAAAGCTTAAGGGAATCAAACATTGCACTATCTACGTATCAGTATCTGCAACCCGAGTTACTAAGCTCGTAGGGGTGTCTCAACACCTAATGCCCTAAGACCAACTGTTCTGGGAGTCATTAGCCGAAACTCGTTACATGGGTTAAAATTGCATTGTGTTTTAAGTTATATGTATATATATTTAAAAAAAGAAGAAGAAAAAGAAGATAATAATCCCAACCCAAAGTAGTTAACCTTCAATAAACATTAGAATAAAATATTGTTTTCTTCCAATAAAAGCCCCATCAACTATGTTTTCATACATTGAGCACATAAAAAGAAGGTTTATTAACATCTTGTTTCAACAAAGATGCAGCAGATATATAAATTTAATGACAGTTTGTTTATTTGGATAGATTAATGGAAGTTGAATGGTGAATACCTTGCTTTGTGAAACTTGCAAATTGTTTTTCTATTTTAACGCTTTGATTACTAGGGACTAGTAATAAGGTGGTTGGGGGGTGTGATTAGTACTTAAAAGTGTATTTTTTTATCAAGGTTTTATATCATCATTTTGCACTTGAAGTATCAATAACTCCTTAACTAGAGCATGTTTTATAATAACAAGTTTGATAATATAAGATACCTTTAATTTATGGTAAATATTCATTTTAAATATAGGCTTATCACATAAATCAAAGGATTGATTGATGAGTTTAACTACTGAAATTGAGAAGACAAAAAGAGGGCTAGGCTTAGAAAAGAGATGTTGGTTTAGTCCAAACTTGAACACCATTTGGTTATTGGATCATAACTGGAGCTGTAGAACTTGGATTTAGGTCTGATTTATATGGAAATAAAGCTAAGACATAGGCCTAAAACTTTCATGAGAGTCCAAGATTCAAAAGGACTGGTTTCAAGTTCAAATTGTAGCAAAAACAGAGAAGTAGGAATCTGTCCTGCAGCCCAGATACTGTTCAGTGTTCAGCCCATATCTCAAGTTCTAGAAGTTCAAATGACCTCATTCTTGTTTTGTTGAAAAGCTGAGACAATTACCCAAAACTTGCATGTGGACTATTTGTTCAAATTCAGATGTTAGAAATGATATTTTCTGCAGACAAGAAGATAATGATGGTTACCAAGTCAAGAGGTGGCCACCCACTCAACAATTAGTCATCAAATCAATAGTTCTGAATTTTAGCCTATAAAAGGAGGCATTTGCTATGCATTTAAGCATCTTGGTTGTTAGATCAAGATCATGTTCTTTCTCTCTCTCTCTCTCTATATATATATATATATATATATATATATATTTGTAATGCTTAAGTTTTGCTTTCATTAATCTCTTGTTTATGCCTTTCATTTCCTTTATTATACTTATATAATCATGTTCTCCTCTTGTTTATCTATGTTTCTTTTATTCATAATATTCAGCTAAGTTTATTATGTCAAGGTGAAAAGGTTACACTAATGGTGTAAGAATAAGTATAGTATAAACTCAACATGAACTTTAATGTTTGATACTAACATGTTTTATATTTATTATCTTATTCACTCTTAATACCTTGCTTGTTAAATGATTAATCTAGATTTGTGTTGAACAACCCTTGGTACAATAAATACTTGGTACTTTCATAGCCCAACTGTATGGTATAATCGACACTGTGTTATGAAAGGAACTTGATTTGTTATTAACATAAGTTATCACCATGAATACCTGATAATATTTACAAGTATTGGCATTACTCGAATAAGATAATTAATGTAATCATGTTAATAATTTATAATCCGAGTGGAACCTCCTTTGTGTGTGGTTTTCAGTTGAATAATAAAAGAGTTTATACTATACTTATTTGAAATACCATTAGTGGATCCTCTAACCTTGACAATTGTTTTATCTTTGTTTAAATCCTTACATCATTATCACATCTCAAAGCTCTCTTCAAATCTTTTCTTTTATTTATAATTCTATATAGTTCACCTCCCTGTGGTTTGACCTTGGTCTTGTCGGGTACTTCGACACTCCTACACATGGGATAAGACATCAACTCTTTGATCATTTTAATTGACCACTCTTTTTCAATTCTAGTGCCTCGACTTTTTTAGCTAAAGATGCAAACTTGGCTTGGAGGTCATGATCTTCCCTAAGGTTGTACATTCCTCCACTAAATGTATGAGATTAGTTTTACTTGGTGCCTCATAAGTGCCTGTAGTGTACCAATTTTGAGCATTTTCAACCAGCAAGTCTAGGTACTCCATTGCTTCATTAAGGTCTTTATCTTCAAAAGTTCCATTGCACATCAATTCCACCATTTGTCTATCTTTAGGTGTTAACCCTTCATAAAAATGTTAAACCAATCTCCATGTTTCAAAACCATGATGAAGGAAAGTATTAAGCAAGTCTCGATACTTATCCCAACATTGGTAAAATGTTTTTCCTGGTTTTTTTAGTGAATGTGGTGATTTGTCTTTTGAAAGGGTTTGTTTGTGAGACGGAAAAAACTTCTTTAAAAATTGTTGTTGCATTTCATCCCAAGCACGAATGGATCCTGACCTAAGATTTTGTAGCCATGTTTTAGCTTTATCTTTTAATGAAAAAGGAAAAAGCTTTAATCTGATGATGTTCATGCTATAATTTAAGTCATTATAGGTGTTACAGACCTCCTCAAATTCCCTTAAATGCAAGTATGGATTTTCTAAATCTAAGTCATGAAAAGAAGGTAAAAGTTGAATAATGTCTTGCTTAAAATTAAAGTGAGATACATCAGGAGGGAAAACTATACATGAGGGTGCACTTGTTCTTGTAGGATTCATGTGGTCTCTAAGTGTTCTAACTCGATTATTCTCATATTTTCATTATGAAGCGACTGATTATCTTCTTCGGCCATATTTTCTGAAAATGATGAGGATACCCTACAAAGTCTACCACTTAATGTACGTGTAGGAAGAGAATAAAAGAAAGAAGAAAACAAAAGAAAAAAAAATAAAAGTTAGATACAAGAAAAGTGAAAAAAGAAAAGAAAATAAATATTATAATTTATACAGGAATTTACCTCCCCGGCAATGGCGCAAAAAACTTGACACGATCAAAGATTTGATGTCTTATCCCAAGTGCAGGAGTGTCGAAATAATAAATAACCCAGCAAGACTGGGGTTGAACCACATGGAGGTTAACTGTATAAACTACAAATAAAGAAATAGATAATAATAGAAAAGGAATTCAAGAGAGCTTTGATATGTGATATTGATGTAAGGATTTAAACAAATATAAAACAATTGTCAAGGTTAGAAGATCCACTAATGGTATTTTAAATAAGTATAGTATAAACTCTTTCTATTACTTGATTGGAAACCACACACAAAGGAGGTTCCACTCGAATTGTAAATTGTTAACATGATTACATTAATTATCTTATTTGAGTAATGCCAATACTTGTAAATATTATCAGGTATTCATGATGATAACTTATGTTAACAACAAATCAAGTTCCTTTCATAGCACAAGTGTCAGTTATACCATATAGTTGGGCTATGGAAGTGCCAAGTATTTGTTGTACCAAGGGTTGTTCAACATAAATCTAGATTAACCATTTAACAAGCAAGGTATTAAGAGTGAGTAAGATAATAAATATAAAACATGTTAGTATCAAACATTAAAGTCCATGTTAAGTTTGTACTATACTTATTCTTACACCATTAGTGTAACCTTTTCACCTTGATATAATAAACTTAGCTGAACATTATGAATAAGAGAAACATAGATAAACAAGAGGAGAACATGATTATATAAGTACAATAAAGGAAATGAAAGGCATAAACAAGAGAGTAATGAAAGCAAAACTTAAGCATTACAAAAATATAAAGAGAGAGAGAGAGAGCAAGAACATGATCTTGATCTGAGAACCAAGATGCCTAAATGCATGGCAAATGCCTCCTTTTATTGGCCAAAATTCAGAACTATTGATTTGATGACTAATTATTGAGTGGATGGCCACCTCTTGACTTGGTAACCATTCTTATCTTCTTGTCTGCAGAAAACGTCATTGCTAACATTGGAATCTGAATAGATAGTCTTCATGAAAGTTTTTGGGAATTGTCTCAGCTTTCCAAAAAAAAACAAGAATAAGGTCATTTGGACTTCTAGAACTCAAGATATGGGCTAAACACTAAGTGTCTAGGCTGCATGATAGATTCCAACTTCTCTGTTGTTGCTACCATTTAAACTTGAAAACGGTCCTTTTAAATCTTGGACTCTTCATGAAAATTTTAGGCCTATGTCTTAACTTTATATCCATATAAACCAGACCTAAATCCAAGTTCTACAACTCCAGTTATGATCCAATAACTGAATGGTGTTCCAGTTTGGACTAAACCAACATCTCTTTTCTAAGCTTAGCCCTCTCTTTGTCTTCTCAATTTCAGTAGTTAAACTCATCAATCAATCCTTTGATTTATGTGATATGCCTGCATTTAAAATGAACATTTACCATAAATTAAAGGTATCTTATATTATCAGACTTGTTATTATAAAACATGCTCTAGTTAAGGAGTTATTGATACTTCAAGTGCAAAATGATGATATAAAACCTTGATAAAAAATACACTTTTAAGTACTAATCACTACGCAAAGTGCATCAACTACTATGTTCTTTTTGCCTTGCTTACACTTGATTACATAGGAAACATTTCAATGAATTCAACCCATTTTGCATGTCTCCTATTCAACTTACCTTGTCCTTTCAGATTCTTCAAGGACTCATGATCTGAATGGATTACGAACTCTTTTGGCCACAAGTAATGTTGTCATGTTTCAAGTGCTCTTACTAGTGCATAGAGTTCTTTGTTGTAAGATGGATAGTTCAAGGGCACTTCACTTAACTTCTCACTAAAATACGTAATAGGTCTCTGTCCTGCATCAAAAGAACACCTATTCCTATTCCAGATGCATCACATTCTATTTCAAATGCTTTCGTAAAGTCAGGTAAAGCCAAAACATGTGTAGAGCATAATTTCTCTTTCAAAAGAACAAAAGTTGTAAGCCCCGATAAATAAATGTTTGCGTATATTGCAAACTAAATAAATAGAAAATAAAAGTGAAGAAATTCATGTACAAATTTCAATAAAATGGGAATTCAGAAATTTTTGGATATAAATTTCCAAAAAAAATATTTCGAGATATATTAAAATTTAACCCGGAAATATTGAGGGTTGGATTAAATTAAAGAGAATGAACTAAACTAAAAAGTTGAGGGGTGGAATTATAAGAAAAGAAAGAGATATAGTTAAATTATAAGAAGAAAAGATATGGGGGCAAAAATAATAAACTTAGAGGAAATGAGGCCTAAGTGCGAATAAGAGAAATTATGGGATATAAATACCCCTCTTCCTTGCTCATCAAAACCGGCAACAACTATTAAGAGAGAGGGAGTGAGTTTTTGAATTTATTCTTGCCGAACTAAGAGAAAAACACCAAAATTCCAAGAACCCATCCAAGGTTAAGGGTTTATAGATAGAGTAAATACTTGTGGGCTAGAGATTAATAAGAAAATTTGAACAAAGAAAGAGGAGGGAGGGCCGGCTGCCATTAGAAAAAAGGGAAGTCGAAAATTTTTGACTGGTTGAAGATCGAGACCTTGATTCTTACCAGGTAAGGAGCTCTAAACATGATCCTATAAGTCATTTCAAATTCGATTACGAATTGATGCCTTAATGTTGAATTTTGGATTACGGTTCTTATACTTGATTTGGGGAAATGTATTAATTGTTAAAATTAAGTAAATTCATGTGTTGTATGTGATCGGGGGCATGAAATTATGATCATTTATCAAAGAAAATGTATGGGTAATTAAGTAAGGGGTAGCCGACCATATGAAGAGAAAAGAGGGAAAGACAAATTATGGACGTGGTGTGTAAATGGAAAGGTTGACGAATCTAAAAGTCAGGAGACGAATCTGTCCAGATTAGACATATTCATCTCCTAACTTTCAGAGAGAATTTGAGTAGAAGGATGAGGGAATTAAGATCAGGTTCCATAATAGAAATTGTAGTTTTGGATGTTTACTAACTAAGGAAGTTTGTCTTGATCAATTTGGAGCTATAGAACTCCAGTTATGGGTCACCAACCGAGACTGGGTCATGATAGACCCTGTAGAGCAGTAGGTCTGATTCGTTGACAAGTAATTTTGAGTTTTTAAGGGCAAAACTGGGTTCTCCTCCCTTCAGTGGACTTGTAGCCCCATGTCGTAGCTTTCCAAAGAGACCAGCCTTGCTTGAAACGGAGTCCTAGAGCTCCAGATATAGTCAAACATCTGAGGAGAGGTCGGAATACGACCTCTACTAGCATATTTGAAAAGTCGCTAGAGCGACTATCTAGATGTGTTAAGGGTGAAAATTGTGTCTTTTCACTTCGGGGAACATGTGATATTGCATTTTAATTTTGAAAAGAAACGATCTATATTCAAAATGGAAATTTATAATGTTAACTACGGCCGAACAAAGAATGACGATATTAATGGATGAAATGAGAGAACGTAAAATATAAAAAAAAGGAATAATTGAAAGAAAGACCTGTATTGATAGTTCATATGGTTATTATAAAATGTATCCTTGAATGAGGATAATTTATGAGATATGCTTGTGATTACTAGAGGGAACACATGAGTGGTGCAGCAGCAGCAGAGGAGTATGAGTAGAGCTTCTACTGCAGGTAGGTGATTTAATATGATTTAATATGTTATTGATGTGAAATATGAATTAATGAATATTGGATAATATGTGAAAGGATGAAAGTTTGCATAATGGTGTTGATATTTTGGATAGTATTCCGAAATATGTGTGTTCAAGATGAATGGTTCTTGTGTGAATTGTCGAGTGGTGAAATTATCGCTGACAAAGGGAATAAGAGAAGTGGGATATGTGGCGTGGACTAACATATATTTAGTGTATGTTAGGATCTTGGGTAAGGGGATCACCATGTTTTGACTAGCATACATTTAGTGTATGTTAGGATCCCGGGTAAGGGGATCACCCTGCATCGACTAGCATACATTTAGTGCATGTTAGGATCCCGGGTAAGGGGATCACCCTGCATCGACTAGCATATATTTAGTGTATCTTAGGATCCCGGGTAAGGGGATCATTATGCATGGACTAGCATATATTTAGTGTATGTTAGGGTTCCGAGTAAGAGGATCGCTATGCATCGACACCTATGGGGTGATGATGATACCGGTGAAATTAGTATCGGTAATGTGTTAGGTAGAAGTTATCGTGGTTATTCTTATGAAATCTTGAATGGAAGTTGATAATGGAAGAGGAAACGGTTTTAGTAGTTGAATGAGAAAGAGTTCGAATGGAAACCATAAGGGAGAAGTGAATAACATATGAATACATGTTTGCCTTTTTTAAATTGATGGATATTTATGTTGCTATGCTTATTGTGATATTCATGTTTCAATAATATGTGTTTTGTTTCAGGACTATTGCATGCACTATAGGAGTAAATCCTAACTTATGTTCACTTTTTGTAATTTAGTTCTAGGGAGTATATCCTTGTGTTTTGTAACATTACAACTTTTATATAACTTAATTTGTAAAATTGATGTTTAAACTTGAATAGAAAATCTTAACTGTAAAATTCATAAGATTATGTTCATGTAGGCGTGTTTATCTCATTATTCCTCTATAATGATATTTATTGTTCAATGTATGTTATAAATATTATGGTTGTGGTGACGATGATGTTTGTGGGATTGAGACCCAGGATGATTGGGTCGTGATTGAGTTATGAGATGTGAGATATTAGAAGTGTAAACCTGTTATATGTCGATAACTTGGGACCTCCCGATATAGGGGAGACTTTGCCAAAATTTCGGTAGACTTTTATATGAAAATCATAAATACAAAAAAAAAAAAAAAAACAATTACCCTGTTTTCCTTTCAACACGAGATTGTTGTTTTATCCCGGATATGAGGATGTTACAAAAGCCAATTCTTGTTCCTCCCCCCATTTAAACCCAATTGACTTTTTAATAACTTCATTCAAGGGTGCAACTATTGTACTAGAATCTTTCACAAAACACCTATAAAAACTAGCTAACCCATGAAAACTCCTTACCTCACTTACCGATTTGGGTGCAGGCCAATCCCGAACGGCCTTAACGTTCTCCTCATCCATCTCGATACCCTGTGCAGTTACAATATAGCCAAGAAACACAATTTTCTCCATGCAAAAGGTACACTTTTTAAGATTAGCATACAATTTCTCACTACGCAACACATTAAGTGCATTACGCAAATAATCAAGATGCTTAGTTAAGTTCTTGCTATAGATCAGAATGTCATCAAAATACACAATCACAAACTTACCTAAGAATGCAACAACACATGATTCATTAAACCCATAAACGTATTAGGTGCATTTGTAAGTTCAAACGACATTACTAACCATTCATGCAAACCATACTTTGTCTTAAGTTTTTCACCTATCACCTTCTTTCATCATAATCTGATTGTACCCACTTTTCAAGTCAATTTTAGAGAAAATACAGGATCTATATAAATCATATAACATGTCATCAAGCTTAGGAATGAGATGTCTATACTTTACCGTTATATTATTAATGGCTCGACAATAAACACACATCCTCCATGTCCATCCTTCTTAGGCACAAGAGCACGTGTACAACACATGGGCTTATACTCTCACAACAAAGAAATAGCAATGCTAGGCATAATATGATCAAGATCGTTAGTATTAAAGTAAGCCTCTCTGTACACAAGTAAAATCATTGGCTTGTTAGTGAAAAATACAGATCTGACCTCACCCTCTCTAGCATAAAAATTAGGTTGTTTCTTTAGTTTTTCCATATAATTCTCATCACCCTTCCTGACTTTCTTAACTCCTCTTGTCTTACCTCCACTCTCAGCTAGATTTTTGTGTTTTTGAGTAGTGGCCAAATGGTCTGATTTGTTTGGAGTGTTGGCCAAATATTTATTTGTGTTTGGATGGGTTGCTAAATGGGTTGTAGTGGTGTTTTGGGTTCTGACCAAATCTGATGGTCTTCTGACCTTTTGTTCCTCACCTTGATTTTTTTCTCCCTATAGCCTCATGCTCACTTTTTAGCTTTATTTGATCATCATACACCTGTTTGGGTGTAAGAGGTACAAGAGTGATGGTTTTACCATCTTTTGCAATGGTATACCTATTTTTAACCCCATCATAAATTGCCTTCCTATCATATTGTCATGGTCTCCTCAACAAGATATGATTTGCTTGCATTGGTACCACATTGCACAGAACTTCATTAACATACTTCCCAATCGAAAATGGAACCATAACCTATTTAGTCACTTTCACTTCACCACTATCATTCAACCATTGCAATCTATATGGTTTAACATGCGTAACAGTACATAAATTGACTTTACTAACAAGGGTGGTATTACAAATATTAACACAACTTCCACTATCTATAATTAAACTACACCCCTTGGTTTATATATAGCAACGCGTATGAAAGATGTTCTCCCTTTGTTGATTAGTTTCATCTTCCTTCACCTGAACCTGAAGTGTTTGCCTTATAACCAAGGACTCCTCAACCAATAATGCTAACTCATCCCTGTCGCGGGGGCGCGATCGACGCGACATCATCTGGCGATGGCAAGGCTGTTGTTGTGCCTTCGTGACAGGATGACGACTCCGCTGGGGACAACCTTGTCTGGTTGGACTAAGCTTTGATTGTTTGATTGTTTTTCTTTTGTTGGTCTTTAATTTTAGCTTGCATTTTTATTGCTTTAGCATGCATTTGACAAATAAAACCCAATTCTAGGTTAGGTGGGGAGTAGCAATCTGCCTCATGACTTTCAGTCGGGGTTCAGATTCGTGAAATATCCAACTATGAGCTGAGTGTTTACTCGGTAATGGTGGTCACATTGTGCCCCAACCATTTCTTGTAAACCCCTATACTGCCTTCACGTGAGGTGGTCACTGGGTAGTTCATAGACCCTTTTAAGACTAGGTAGAAAGCCTACCTATCATGTAATGACCTAGAACCTTCCTTTAGAGTATGGACTCCTTACATATTCATCTTACATGGTTTTTTTCCATTCATATCAAATGCACATACATTTGCATCCGCACACATACATTCATCCAGTGTAAATAACATACATATTTGCATCATGTTGAAATATAGGTCCCCAAAGAGCCTACAACACCCGACTCCAAGCACAAAACATGGAAGGTGAAGAGCGTGCTCACCGTGACGCCCATTTCCAAGAAGAGTTAGAGTCTCTGAAAACAAGTGTGGCTCGCCTCACTAGCTTACTCGAGCAAACACTTAGAAATACCTCTAGTAAAGGTCTTTCTAACCGACCAGTTATCTTTGTTCAACTTCGCGCAAATGACTCAACCCGAAAAAACAATGAGTGAACATGGTCAAGAACTTCCACACAATCCAGCATTTATGCATTCAGCAACTCCGGCACTAGCCCCCGCAGTCATAGATGCATTTGCTAATGAGTCCCACAAGACCAAGTCATCTGATGACATTGATAAGATGGCAGCGTTAGAAGCCCGAATCAGAGCCATTGAAAGGGTAGACTTGTATGATCCAGTACGAGCAGCAGAAATGTGTTTGGTCCTAAATGTGGTTGTCCCGAAGAAGTTCCATGTTCCTGAATTCATCGAATATACTGGAACACATTGCCCTATGACTCATCTCAAATCTTACCTTAATAAGATGGCGAAGTAGTACACGATGAGAAACTACTGGTGCACTTTTTTTAGGAGAGCTTGAGTGGGGCAGCTTTGAGCTGGTATATGAGATTGGACAACACCAAAATCCGCAAATGGAAAGACTTGGTGGATGCTTTTGTGAAGCAATACAAGTACAATATGGACATCACTCCTGACAGAACTAGCTTGTCCAATCTTGAAAAAAGGGATAAAGAAAGCATCAGGGAATATGCTTAAAGATGGAGAGACCTAGCTGCTCAGGTGCATCCCCCGTTTTTGGACAAAGAGATGGTCACTCTATTTGCCAACACGCTCAAGGACCCATATTACGAGCATGTGATGGGTAGTTCGGCCCAACAATTTACTGACGTTGTGGCAGTAGCTGAACGCATAGAGCAAGGAGTAAAGAGTGGTAGGATCTTTGCACCTGTGGAAAAAGGGGCTTCGAAGGTAAAAGAAAAGAGGATGACAATGTTGAGGGTAGTTATAGGGGTAGGAATAATCTATTTCAAAAATACCACACTCCATCCCCTTCACCCCAAATTTCCAACATCAATCTCAACCCTACATTCCTCACAAGAAAACATGAGCCTCAAACCAAACACCAAAGAGTCCAAGAGCAACTACCTCCATTATCGTTGCCCTTAAATGAGATGTACCAAAAGCTACTGAGCATCAGGCATATAGCTCCAGAACCCTTGACAGCTCTGCAACCACCTTACCCAATTTGGTATAGACCAAATCTCACCTACGAGTATCATCTTGGCGCTGCGAGACACAACATTTATACTTGCAGTGCCTTCAAGAAGAGGCTCATACATTTGATTAAAGTTGGATGGATAACCTTTAAAGGAACTCCAAACATGAGTTTGAACCCTCTACCCAAATAATGCTTCAAGTAGTGGATCGGAAATGCACTAGAGGCAGAATGCTTCGAAAACCTCAAAGCACTAATGGCAAGAGTAGGGTGTGAAGAAGGCAGTGTGCATTCTCGAGGATAAAGGACGAAGTTATGCCACAAGATAGGAGGATGGAGCCTACTCAATTATTTCCTTTTGTTTGATCATGTCTGTTTCAACCTGTTTTAGTTTTGTTGGCAATTTAGCTCATAATGCCATAAGACTTTCTCTGTCAAATGAGCATTTTCTGTTAATAAAATAATGTGTTTTTCTGTGTTCATGATGTACATTCATGCAAATAACATACTGAGCACACCTCTGTACTCACAAAACCACTGCACCAAGAATTCTTTGGTGTTTTCCCTTTTTTTTCTCTCTCCTAAAAAACAAGCCTGACCCCATGTTTTCAAAAGGATTTTTGGGAAATCAAAGTTTTAATACAAAAACAAAATCAAATTGGTGTTTGTTCTAATAAAGAAGTTCTGAAAATTCAAGTGATATCCTAACACTTAAAAAACCTGAAAGACAACCCGAACACCATGAGATAACTTCAAAGCTAAGTTTTGACTGCATGAATAATGAGAAACCATTTTGCATATTTGCATGTGAGAAAGCAAAGCTTGTCGATTCTAACTGCATGCATTTGAAATGAAGAAAGGCCATCTTCGATCATCCTTTCACAATGCTAAAAATCCCTTGTAGTCCCCTTTTGAGCCTAATAACTTTTTCTTGAAAAAATAACCTTGGCTAGGATCACTCCCTACACTGGGGGGCAAGCGCAAAAAAAATCCTTAATGACTAAAAGTGCCCAAACAACCCCGGGGGGCATGAAAAAGTCTTCAACGATAAAAGTGCCCAAACAACACTAGGGGGCATGAAAAATTCCTCAACGATAAAAGTGCTCAAACAACACTGGGGGGGCATGAAACAAAATCCTCAATGATCAAAAGTGCCTAAACAAAGTTGGGGGGCATGAAAGAGTTCCAAAACGATTTGAGCATGCCACAAAAATCACTAATATAATGATGCTCAAAACCAAAAGAAGAAAAAGCCCAACATTGGGGGGCACCATGGACCATTTTGCAAATCAATTCCAAGGTCCAAAAATTCATGGGAAAAAAAAACGAGTTTGGGATATAAGCACTTGTGATCCTTAGTCTTGAAATCCCTTAAACACCTTTTGAGACTACAAATATCCTCTCTTTTTTTCATAGCCAAGAGCCAAACCCTACGTTACGTGCTCAATCAAGCCCTTTCTGATCAAAGACAAGCAGTCTGGAACGATGGGCAATGTTTTCCCACGCGAAACAAGTCATTGTTCATGCATTCAAAATGAAAATTTGAAAACCGATTCTTTGAAACCCTCAGATTGGATCTTGAACCCTTTTTAACCAACAAGACATCACTTCACATTTTCACCAAAAAACAAAACACTTATGCAAGCCTATCCATAAGAATCACTTGAATTTTTCAAAATAAGTTTGTTTTAAAAAAACATCAAAATGATTTTTGTTCGAAATAGTTTTGAAATTCCAAAAGTTCTTTGTGAAATCAACTCCTTGTAAATAACCAAATTTTCTTTCAAAGTCTTGCCCCCAACGAAAACCCCAAACAAATACTTGCGGGCATGATCAAGCTGAGGGGCAATCCAATAAAACACTTAGGGTTGGCTCAATGATTTCCTTTTTAAGAAAACAAGAGATATGATGCAGAGATGGCAACCCTTCAAATAAAGGTTTGTGGGCAAAAAAGTATGTTGATCCCTATTAGAGGTCAAGATCATAAGATATGACTCGAGTAAGCAAGAGCGGAAGAGCCATCAAAGCTTACTATCAGAGACTTAAACTTTTGAGAAAAGGAAAACTCCATGAAGAAAAGGGGACCTATATTTCTCAGGTAAATATACATACATATTGATCATGATGCATTACTTTCATCCCTGACAGATCGGTGTCTCATTGTCACCTCTTTTTAAGCAAGCTATTGAGTCCTCATCATGTAGATAGTGTGCTTCTATCCCTATCTTCCTTCGTTTTCGAGAGTGCCTTAGAGCCCTCGACCAACTTGGGTAGTGTGTTTTCTAACCCTACCTCTCTTTGAGTGTGCCTTAGAGCCCTCGACCACCTTAGATAGTGCGTTTTCTAACCTTACCTCTTTTTGAGTGCACCTTTGAGCCCTCACCTCTTGGGTAGTGTGTTTTCTAACTCTACCTCCTTTCGAGTGCACTTTTCAGCCCTCCTTCCCTTTCGAGTCCTATCTCTTTTCAAACGCTCCTTTGAGCTCCTATCTCTTGAATAGTGCGCCTTCGAGCCCTATCATTTCATTATTTTCACCTGGGTAGGTCACCCATCACAATCAAACCTCTTTGAAAACTCTTTTCTTCTTCCATTTGGGTCAGTTACCCATTACAATGAAACCATTTTGAGAAATCTTCGCATTTCTCACTACTTTGAAAAATCTTTGTATTTTTCACTTCTTTAAAAAATATCTTTTCATTTTTCACCTGGGCAGGTCGCCCATTACAACAAGGCCACCTTGAAAAATCTTGGTATTTTTCACCACATTGAAAAATCTTTGCATTTTTCACCTCTTTGAAAAGTCCTTATGTTGTTCACTTGGGCAGGTCGCCCATTATAATAAGACCACTTTGAAAAATCTCTGCATTTTTCACCATTTTGAAAAAAATCTCTGAAAAATCTATGTTTTTCACCTGGGCAGGTCGCCCATTACAACAAGACCATTTTGAAAAATCTGTGTATTTTTCACCACTTTGAAAACTCTTTTCACTTTCCATCTGGGCAGGTCGCCCATTACAACATGATCACTTTGAAAAATGTTCGCATTTTTCACTTTGAAAAATCTTTGTACTTTTCACCTGGATAGGTCGCCCATTACAACAAGACCACTTTGAAAAATCTTCGTATTTTTCACTACTTTGAAAACTCTTTTCATTTTCCACCTGGGCAGGTCGCCCATTACAACAAGACCACTTTGAAAAATCTTCGTATTTTTCACTACTTTAAAAAATCTCTGTATTTTTCACTATTTTGAAAAATCTCTGAAAAATCTCTGAAAAATCTTTGTGTTTTTCACCCGGGTAGGTCACCCATTACAATAAGATCACCTAAAAAAAAAACTTTTTTAATTTTCTTTGGGTAGGTCGCTCATGACAACTCGACCACTTTAAAATCTCTGAATTTTCAAAAGAAAAATCTTTCAGTTTTTACTCTAAGTGCGCTTTCTAGCCCTAAAAAAAAGATTCATTATTTCTCAATATGATGAGTCCATCATCTCTCATTCTTCTTTTTTTATTCTTTACAATGCTTACTACCTAAAGTCTCTTACGAGACTTTCTATCGTAAGCATTGTAAAGAGGGGGGCAACTGTCATAACCCAATTCTGGGTTATTCCCAAAAAAAATCAATTTCTTTTTCAAAATAAAAATCAAAAAATAAAATAAAGGCTGACAATGTGGAGAAAACAGATCAAGCAAGACTGCAAAAATCAAGCTGCAATTTTTGGAGGAAATTCAATGCCTAATTGTGCCCCATTATGCCCAAAAATGGAGAAAAAAAATGCAGATTCAAGGTTAAATTAAATGATTATTGGATGAATTTGCATAAAAATTAAGTCTAAGAACATAATTAAATTTTTAATAGGCCAATTTGATTTAATCATGGGCCAAATTAAATTTTTAATTATGTTTAAGAATTAATTTGGGTCCAATTGAAGGATTTAATTAAGTGCATGGACTTAATTATACTCTAAATGGGTCAAATTAATTTTATTTGGGGCTTAATTTGTGAAAAATTAAGTTTGAGAGCTTAATTTGAGCTTAATTGAGAAGATGGGAATTTTTAAGATACCAAATTTAATTTTTAACAAGTTAATTGATTGAAATTAGGGGTTAAATTACAAGAAAATTGAAGTTTTGGGGTCAATTAAGGGTTAAATTGACAAAATTGACAGCCTTGGACTGTCAAATTTGGCAGTTCGAGGTGCACACTTTGAACCAACGGTTGGGATGCTTACCAACCAAACCAAAGGACATGATTTGGCACCATTAAAGAAAAAATGTTCCTCTTCCACCTCCTATAAATATAGCTGCATTTCATAGCCTGAGAGAGGAGAAATTCGGGTTCAAAATCGGCCAAAAACTAGCCCCTCTACTCCCCGTTTCTGTAATTTTTTTCTCTCCCTCTCTCTCCACCGTTCCAGCCACTAACCAGAGCCACCACCAGCTTCTCCAACACTAGCCCCACCATAGGTAGCTATCCCAACCACAAGCCGGCTACCCCCATGCCTGAAACAGTTACCGTTTCTTCCTCTCTCTCATTTCGCAAGTCTTCATCTTCTCCCCATGGACGACTCCGGCCACCGCTCCTCGTAGAAACGCCGCCAGAACCACCAGCTAAGCCTCTTGATCACAGCCGAGACTCCTGCTTCGAGTGAGCTTCTCCTCCGCTAACCTCCATTTTCTGCAGCCATTTCAGTTGCATGCAGAACGTGAACCACTGTTCACGTTCTGCAAATAATTAACATTGCATCTGGGCTAGGCCACTGTTGGCCCAGCGCAAGTGTCTGGGCTGGGTCCAGCCCAGCCCAGCCCAAAAAACTAAAAAAGAAAATACTCTAGGTCGAGATCGGCCCAACCATTTTGGACCGATGTTGGCCCACCTATTCCGGGACCGAGCTCGGCCTAGTCGGATGGGCCGGCCCACCCACATGTTTTAATAATATTTATTTAATATATATAATATTATATTATATATATTTCTTTACAAAAACAAAAAAAATCCAAAAAAATTTCAAAAATCATTTCAAAAAAAAAATTGTGATTTTCTTAAATATTTTTCTACCAATTTTGCATAATATCGGATTGTATATTTACACTGTAAAATACAAATCTGGTATTAAAATACCTGGTTTTCTTCGAAATATTTCAAAAAAAAATTCAAAACATTTTAAAAAAAATATTAAAAACTTTTAAATCAATTTCCCTTTTAAAAAACAACAAATTTTTTTTTTTATTTTCATGCATACGGCCAAATCCTAAAAATTTTCCAAGCATATTTTCATTAAAAGATTGCATCTTTCTCATGTTTTGAAAATCCAAAAAATGGATATCATAACCAGTTTATGATCATCCATTAGGGTTTGACCAAAATATCAAAAACCTTTTTCCAATCTTTTTTTATAGGATCCAGATGTAGACTTTAATATTTGTGGGGTGTAAAATTACACGATAAAGTACACCCTCAGGTATTAAAGATACAAGGTTTAAATAAATGTGATGCTAAAATTCAGACTTTAGAACGGTTAGGATTTAACCCGATAAGGTAGAGACTCTCTCATGAAGAGAGATTTGCCTTGAACCTTAGAAAAGACCAACGAATAGAACCCGACTTAGAAAAAAACAATCAAACAACAATGCAGCTTATCTTAGGTAGGGTGCACTGGGGGTGATGCGTCTTCCCCTTGCACAACCAGTCCCTTACTCAGACTCTCGCAGACCATAGGTTCCTAGTGACCATAATACTAGGTGGTGACTCCTACACATTAATCATAATTTTATGATTAAATCCAAAACCCTTTCCAACACACAACACCTCACACAGGAGGCACGACAAGAGCCTCCGCCGTCGCCAGATGACGTCGCGGCGCTCGCGCCCCCGCGACAATCCCCATCACTATCCTTTAGTGGTGGCCTGCCTTCATAATCAGATTTGTCACTTTCAGATTCGATATCACTATTATCTCTAAGCATCATGATTCTCTTGTTTGGACACTTCAAAGCATAATGTCCATGTCCCTAACACTTTAAACATTTAACATCACGAGTTTAGGTTGAGTTTCAAATTTACCTTTGGCACTAGTAGAGACATCAACTTTAGCCTTTGGTGGTTCGACTTTGGAAGGAACAAAGGACCTCAGCCAAATAGTACCCTCTCTCCTTATATTCGGCTTCCAAGATGATGAACTCGAATTAAATGTTGGCCAGACATATCCGTTCTTAAGTTGTCTCTCCACCTTTGTAACCATGTGAACCATGTTGTCTAGCGCCATATAATGTTGTAGCTCAACAACATTAGCAATGTGCCAATTCAACCCATTAAAAAAATCTAGCCATGATGGCTTCTCTATACTCCACAACATTGGCATGAGTCATTGCTATCTCCATCTCTTTGTGATATTCATCTACTGACTTATAACTTTGATTCAGACATTGTAGCTTCAGATATAAGTCTCTATAATAGTGGTTTGGTACAAATCGTCTTCTCCTTAAGACTTTCATCTCCCTCCAAGTTTGAACGGGTCGCTCTTCATTCCTCCTCCTACTGATTACAATATGATTCCATCAAATCAATGCATACTTTGTAAACTCAATGACCACTACTGATGCAACCATATTATTCAATAGTTTCACCCACATTTAACTAGTGTTTTGCCTATGTTTTATATATTAAATGCCTTGATATTCTTTGTTTTATGTTTTGAAGGCACTTTTGGATGAAAGATGCAAAAAGGAGTAAATTGGAGATAATTGGCAGATTTGACCTTCAGTCGATGTTTTGTGCAGAGTGTGAGCTCTAGAGGTTGAAATGAAGTGATTCCAGTGGAATTAAAAAGCTAACATCCATACCTTTCTGGAAATCTAAGGCAAGAAAATAAAATAAGGAAGAGAATGGAACTCGCAGCCTTCAAAGTCAAATCTCGCAATCTGCCAGTGTTGACCTTTGGCCATTCCAACTTGAATATCTGGAGCTACAGAAGTCCAATTGATGCAAACTAAATTTTTTTGGATTCATGACTCAAAGGTCTATAAACTCTCCAAATTTCAGCCAAAAATTATATCATATGAGGGAGATATGAGTTTTCAAAGATGACATCTGAATTCTGCCAGCAAACAGGTTTCGTGAAGAAACGAGTCCAAATTACGCTCCGAAGCATCTAAACCGATATCAAAGTTTTTATTTCAGCAATTTATCTCTTCTAAGTCTAAGCTTGAAGATTTCATGCAAGGCTATTTCTCCTTTTTAGGAAAATAGTTATTGAAGTACTTAAATGTAAACAGTCTACTTAATGGAGGACTATTTTGTAAAATAGAGACCTAGGGTTTCCTACGATATAAAAAGAATGAGAGAAAAGAAGGGGGGCAGCCAGCCAAGAAGAGAAAAATCCCCCCTTCCTTTAAGAAACCCTAAATTATGCATTCTTTCTTCTTTTTGATTAGTTGTTCAACAAACATGCAAGGCTAAACACTTTTTCTTGGTTGCGAGGACACGAAACCTTCGGATTTCAAGAACTGTGAGATTTATTTTACCTTTTCTTTTCAGTTTATATGATGAATATGTTTGTTCTCCTATGCTTATTTTTCCTATGATTGTTTATTTTAATTGCTAGAGCAGACTTTAAGTTATTATTGTAGACAATCTATTGCTAAGTTTGATATCAAAACCGGAGTTGTGGTATATGAACTTGTGAAGCAACTGAGTTTAATAATTGTTGAGGATCTACGTTATTAATCTTAGGGAGAACATTCAATCAAATCAAACATGGACTGCGGACAGTTATGTTTTCTTGATTAATCAACTTATCTAGTTCTTAAGGCTGCCATTAAATTAAATTACTAGTGTGGACACTGTGGTTGTTTGATGGTTAGGGTTAGTTATACGGCGGATCCGTTAACTAACCAATGTTAAGAAGAGATAAATATTCAGAATATAAATTGATGTTTCGTTTTCATGGTGGATGTGTAGGTGGATGTGTGCTTGTGACCAAGGTTTGTTCTCTTGATAATTTTCTGATTTTATTAAATTTCGTTTGATAGTTTTCTTTTTTCTTTTGCTTTAGCCTAGATAATGTCCAAACCCCCCAAATTACATATCATCTAGCATAAAAATCGACTTGAATCTTCCTCATGGGATCGACCCCTTGCTTGCTCTATATTATCTATATAAAAATGAGAAATATCCTTACATGAAATCTTCAAACTTTGACTTAGAGGAGCTAAATTGCTAAAATAAAAACTTGGATATCGGTTTGGATGCATCGGGACGTAATTTGAACTCGTTTCTTCACAAAACCTGTTTGTTGGCAGAATTCATTTGTCATCTTAGAAAAATCATATCTTCCTCATATGAGATCTTTTTTGGCTGAAATGTGGTATGTTGATAGGTCATTGAGTCAGGAATCCAAATAAATTGATTTTGCATCAAATGGACTTTTGTAGCTCAAGATATTCAAGTCGGAATGACCGAAGGTCAACAGTGGCATATTGCGAGATTTAACTTTAAAGGCTTCGATTTCCATGCTGTTCCTTTTTTTATTTTTCTTGCCTTAGATATCTAGAAAGGTGTGGATGTTAGCTTTCTAATTCCACTAGAATTACTTCATTTTGACCTCTAGAGCTCACGCTCTGCACAAAACATCGACTAAAGGTCAAATCTGCTAGTTACCTCCAATTTACTCCTTTTCGCATCTTTCATCCAAAAGTGCTTTTAAAGCATAAAATAAAGAATACCAAAGCATTTTATATATAAAATATAGGCAAAACACTAGTTAAATATGGGTGAAACTATCGAATAATATGGTTGCATCAAATACCCCCACACTTAGCTCTTGCTCGTCCTTGAGAAAGGATAGATAAATCAAATTGAAAATAAATTAAATTAAATCACTATGACTAATCTCCTAATCTCCCATCAATGTCCAATAATATATGCATTATAAACAAGAATACAATCAAGAAGGATAGAAAGTATGATTTTCATGAATTCAATTACATGCAAACTTCAAAACTCAATTAATCGTTGTGATTTAAATGAAATCTATGTCATGCCAAAAAGATAGGTCCTCTCATTGATATACACTCCAACACTTACGTGTTTAGGGCTTATGTGTTTAAATCTCTCAAATTCAATCAATGAATATGTTCTACCATAAGCTTCTCTTTAATCTCATCTCCATTACTAACATGTTACAAACAATGCATGAATCCAAAGGTCTTACTTTTTGGTTGTAATAGGGCTAAGTTTAAGGTGAGATAAAAGAAAGGAAAAGAAAAGGCTAAAACCGAAGGAAGAAGAGCATTCTAAAAAAAATTATTTTTCAAATAAGATATCCCATCAAAGCACGCAAATTTTCTATCTTTAAGCACCAATACTTAACTTCATTTGATTTCAAGCTCCATCAACATAAAAATTTAAGAACTACAAACATAATGAAACACTTTTTTTTTCTTTTTCATTTTTTTTCTTTCACCTTTTGCAACTTTGCCCATCTTTTCATCAAGCATCATTTTTTTTTCTTTTCACATAATTTCCAACCATAACCCATGAGATATCAACAAGTATATGCTCTACCAATCCTTGGCTAGGGGAAAAGGAAAACATATAAAAAGTTCAGGTTTACACATTGATTAGTACTTAAAAGTGCATTTTATCAAGGTTTTATATCACTATTTTGCATTTGAAGTATCAATAACTCTTTAACTAGAGCATGTTTTATAATAACATGTCTAATAATATAAGATACCTTTAATTTATGGTAAATGTTCATCTTAAATGCAGGATAAGATACCTTTAATTTATGGTAAATGTTCATCTTAAATGCAGGCCTATCACATAAATCAAAGGATTGATTGATGAGTTTAATTAATAAAATTGAGAAGACAGAGAGGGCTAAACTTAGAAAAGAGATGCTGGTTGAATTCAAACTGGAACATCATTCAGTTATTGGATCATAACTGGAGCTATAGAACTTGGATTTAGGTCTCGTTTATATGTATGGAAAGCTAAGACATAGGCCTACAACTTTCATGAAGAGTTCAAGATTTAAAAGTGCCATTTTCGAGTTCAAATGGTAGCAACAATGGAGAAGTCGGAATATGTCCTGCAGCCTAGACACTGTTCAGTGTTCAGCCCATATCTCAAGTTCTAGAAGTCCAAATGCACCAATTTTTGTTTTGTTGGAAAGCTAAGACAATTTCCTAGAACTTTCATGCGGACTATCTGTTCAAATTCTGATGTTAACAATGACGTTTTGTTCGGACAAGAAGATAAGGATTGTCACCAAGTCAAGATGTGGCCACCCACTCAACAATTAGTCATCAAATCAATAGTTCTGAATTTTGGCCTATGAAAGGAGGCATTTGTCATGCATTTAGGCATTTTGGTTTTCAGTTCAAGATCATGTTCTTGCTCTCTCTCTTTATATTTTTGTAATGCTTAAGTTTTGCTTTCATTAATCTCTTGTTTATGCCTTTCATTTCCTTTATTATACTTATATAATCATGCTCTCTTCTTGTTTATCTATGTTTCTCTTATTCATAATGTTCAGCTAAGTTTATTATGTCAAGGTGAAAAGGTTACACTAATGGTGTAAGAATAAGTATAGTATAAACTCAACATGAACTTTAATGTTTGATACTAACATGTTTTATATTTATTATCTTACTCACTCTTAATACCTTGCTTTTAAATGGTTAATCTAGATTTGTGTTGAACAACCCTTAGTACAACAAATACTTGACACTTTCATAGTCCAACTGTATGGTATAACCGACACCTGTGCTATGAAAGGAACTTGATTTGTTGTTAACATAAGTTATCACCATGAATACCTGATAATATTTACAAGTATTGAGATTACTCGAATAAGATAATTAATGTAATCATGTTAACAATTTATAATCCAAGTGGAACCTCCTTTGTGTGTGGTTCCCAGTTGAATAATAAAAAGAGTTTATACTATACTTATTCGAAATACTATTAGTGGATCCTCTAACCTTGACAATTGTTTTATCTTTGTTTAAATCCTTACATCATTATCATATCTCAAAGCTCTCTTCAAATCTTTTCTTTTATTTATAATTCTATATAGTTCACCTCCTTGTGGTTCGACCCCGGTCTTGCCGTGTTATTTATTACTTCGACACTCCTGCACTTGGGATAAGACATCAACTTTTTGATCATATCACACATGGGTAAAGCAAAGAAAAGATAAACATGTTTAAAAGAGGCTTACTAAGGATAATATGCTTTTGGTTGGCTTTTTGGCTCAAGTGGTTAAAATTCCTAATGCCTTTATCATCTTTATGTACATATGTAATGTGAATGTAATCTTAACAAGATATGAAGCAAGTTCTAGAGATACATATTATTGAAAGAATGCACAATTAAATAACATAATGTTGAAGGCTCAAAAGCTTGCATTGGTATAACACTATAAAGTCAACATGAGATATTTTCAAAGTCAATCCCTAAACCAATTAAACGTTAAAACTTACATGCACACTCATTCATTCGATTTATATCTTCATCTATCTTAACTAATTCTCATACATAATACTCATATTCTCATAAACTAATGGGAGTTCAAAAAGATCAAACATAGATTTTTTTTTTGACGCAACAAAGAAAACCAAAATTCCCTCAATAGCCCCACACTTTAAGCACAACATTATCCTCAATGTTGAAAAAAAAGGAATATAAGTGAATGACAAAAATAAAATAAAATGCAAAAAATAAAAGATAAGGGAAAAAGAACGCAACTAGTTTTTGTTTTTTTTGGCTGGGTTGCCTCCCAGTAAGCGCTTTTGTTTTATGTCATTGGCTCGACATGTTGCATGCTCATTCTTCATAGATTAGTTCAGCTAACTCCACAGAAGCGGCGAGTTCTGTTGTCCAACATTCATAGAAAGGTTTCAAGCGATGCCCATTGACCTTAAGCACTTTGTTTGTTTCTAAAATTGTAATTTCAACTGCACCATAAGGAAAAACATTAGAAACAATAAAGGGTCCAATTCAACAAGAGCGCAACTTTCCAGGAAAAAGTTTCAAACACGAATGATAAAGAAGGACTTTGTCTCCAACATGAAACTCTTTTCTTGTAATCATTCGGTCATGAAGACTCTTAGTCTTTTCTTTGTAAATCCTTGCATTCTTGTAAGCATCATTTTGTATCTCTTCCAGCTCTAGCAATTGCAACTTCCTTGCAATTCCAACAACATCATAATCCATGTTACATTGTTTAATGGCCTAAAAAGCTTTATGTTCAAGCTCCAAGAGTAGATGACATGCTTTTCCATAAATCATCCTATAAGGTGACATTTCTATAGGTGATTTGTAAGCAGTCCGACAAGCCCAAAGTGCATCACCAAGTCATAGACTCCAATCTCACCGGTTAAGTTGCACTGTTTTCTCCAAAATGGACTTGATTTCTCGATTTGAAATTTCAACTTTCACTACCTCTATCATAGGCAGATTCAACCTCCTTTGCATTTCCCTCATTGGTTTTGCATTGTCCTCCAATAGTATGTGATGTATACACATCGAGGGACTAATGCCCTTAATGTTGGCTAAAACCCATCCAATGGTTGTTTTGTGATTACTCAACAACTTCACAAGTTTTTCCTCTTGCGCATTTGTCAAACCTTTTGCTATGATAATGGGAAGTGTATTGTTGTCGCCAATGAATACATACTTCAAATTATCAGGCAAAGGTTTCAATTCTAACTCGGGGGCCTGTAAAATAGATGGCAACAACTTTTTATGTGAAAGTACTAAATCAACAAAGACATTACCAGGGGGAATGGTTTGCAAAGCTTGCAAAGTCAATGCTGATTCTTACACGTTTTAGGGAACACATATGTGCCTCTCCATCTTTTATATCTTAGTAAAATCATAGCTATAGCTCAAAGCTACGCTTAATCCATCCTTAAAATCAAAAACTTCTTTGCACACACTTATCAACTTGGTCATAGCATGTGATAGAATAAACATTGCTGTAAGGATATTTCATTGCATCATGGAAATTAAATTCAATATTTTCATCTCCTACTTCCATGGACAAAGTATCCTTACCACAATCAATTTTTATATTGGCAGTTTTCAAGAATGGTCTCCCAAACAATATAGAAATGTTGTTTGATAAATCACAAGCATCATGTTCCATATCAAGAATATAAAAATCGCATGTAATAACCTAACTATCAATCTTGACTTGGACATCTTCTATCACATCAAGTGGATAAACAAAATTACGATCCGCTAGTTATATTACAATGCTAGTTTTAATCAAAGGGTTAAGACTAAAAGAATCATAAACATGTTAAGGCATAACACTAATGGATGCACCAAAATCACATAAGACCCTTCTAAAACTAGCATTACCAATAACACATAGGATAGTAAACGCACCTGGGTCTTTTTGCTTCAAAGGCATATTGTTTTGAACAACAGCAGATACAACTTCACCCATACTTCCTATTTCATGGATTTTTAGCTTGTAGGCTCTCTTGGTAGTACACAACTCCTTTAAAAATTTGGCATACTTGGAAATTTGCTTGATAGCATCAATCAAAGGAATGTTGAGTTTCACTTTCTTAAAAACCTCTAAAATCTCTTTTTCTTTGTCCTCTATCTTTGATCTAGAAAAACTCATAGGAAAAGGGGGAATGTTTTTAAAACTGGAATTCATTGAGTTAGGACTTACCTTTGGAGTAATGGTCGTTGTTTCAGTTTAGGAAGGAGGAGGATGTTTCTTCTTTTTACTTAATTCGGTTTCTATCTTTTCTTCTTCCTCCATCTCAATTTGTTTTGACCTTTTCTCTTTAAGTTCTTTCCCACTTTGCAGCATGATCGCACTAACATTCTCTTTTGGATTCAATGCTTAGGAGGGAAATTTTCCATTCATTTGTGCTTCCAATTTCCCTACACTTGAAGCTACTTGCCTCATTTGCTTCTTCAAGTTGTGAATACTTGACCTTGTTTCCTGTTGAAAAGACATGATATTTTGTTGCAAGGTCACAGTGTTAGAAGCCAAAGTTTTTATCATCTCACGAAGATCATCATTGGATGACAACCCCATAAAATTAGAGTTTGTGAATAGAGGGGGTTGTCTTGCTTGATAATTCTGTTGGGGCTGAAATCCATGGGGATGGAACTGTCAGCCTTGGTTGCCTTGTTGAGGCAGGCTCCCATAACATAAGTTGGGATGATCTCTCCATCCGGGATTGTACGTGTTGGAAAAGGGATCATACTTACGCTGACGCTGTCCATTGAATGCTTCATCAACTGCATTAGCTTGTTCAATGTAATCTTCTTGCATTGTCGGGCATATATCTCAAGCATGTCCTTGTAAGGAGCATATGCTACAAACTTTCACTTGATGTACATTTCCACAAGCCAAAGAACGTACAAAAGAAGTAAGATTATTAACTTCATTCTCAAGGTTAGAAATAGTTACCTCATTTACTTGTTTGTTTGGGAAATCTCCACAGGTGCCAAATTGTTTCGAGTTGGCTGCTATATTTGAGATCAATTGGCGTACAGCCTCGGGTGTCTTATCTACCAATGCCCCTCCACTTTCCGCATCAATGATACTACGGTCAGTAGGCATCAGTCCTTCATAGAAATATTGAATGAGCAGGTGATCAGGTATTTGATGATGAGGGCATTGAATGCACAATTGCTTAAATCTTTCCCAATACTTGGAGAGTGTCTCTTTATGAGATTGTCGAATCCCACATATTTCTTTCCTTATGTTGTCAACTCGAGAGGCTGGGAAATACTTTTCAAGAAAAATCTTCTTCATGCCATTCCAAGTCCCAATGGAACCTGGGAGAATAGAGAAAAGCCATGCCTTTGTTGCCCCATTTAAGGAGAAAGGGAAAGCTTTCAACTTAACCTGTTCTTCATCAACTCCGTTTGGTTTCATGTCAACACAAACCATGTGGAACTCCTTGAGATGAGTATGAGGATCTTCTTTGGCAAGTCCATTGAATATTGGCAGTAAATGTATAAAACCAGACTTGAGCTTGAAGTTGACATTATTTTCAATGTTTATGCACAATGGTTGATTCTCCACGTTAGGAGTAGCGAGCTCCTTGCGTGTCTGTTGTTGTGCAACAGCCATGATGTTGACGCGAGCTTCCTTCCATAACCTACGTAAAGTGTTTTCAATTTCGAGATCTACCTGCACTTCACTCTGATTAGTAAAACGGGTTACAGGCATAAATAGTCAAGAAAACTCAAAAGAAATCGGCCACATAAGAGATTGAAAAAAATGTAAATTGAACGAAAATCCTATGCTAGAAAACTAAAACTGCCTAAAAACCCTAGAAAACAGCCGAATTTGGCCTCAATAGGGTAGGGCTAGTAGCCAAAGGGAATTAGTCCTATTCAGAATGTCGTTTCCCTTTGGGAAACAAAAGGCTGATACCTAATTCCACCAAAAAATTGGTTTTGAACAGTAACTGTATCGTACTGTATAGCACCGCCGCAAGCAAACATCTCTTTTTTTTTCAACAAAATAAATAACAATCACATCAAATAAAAATCACAGCACAAGAATAAACTAAAATCAGTTCCCCGACAACAACGCCAAATTTTTTTGCGATGTCGCGGTCGCATAAATTAATTACCCTAGCTTAAAACACAACACACAAGATAGTATAGAGTAAGCAAGGGGTCGATCCCACAAGGAAGGTCTAGTTCAGATTTTTATGCTATATGATATGCAATTTGGGGGGGGTTGGAATTTATCTAGGCTAAAATAAAAGAAACAGAAAACTATCAAGAAAAAGTAAATAAAATTAGAAAATTATCAAGAGAACAAACCTTGGTTTCAAGTAAACATCCACCTACAGAAATCAGAACTGATCATGGAAACGAAACATCAATTTATACTCTAAATAGTTATCTTTTGTTATGTTGATTAGTTAACAGATTCGCTGTATAACTAATCTAACCATCAAACAACCACAGTGTCCGCACTAGTAATTTAATTCAATGACAGCCTTAAGAACTAGATGAGTTGATTAATCTAGACAACATAACTTTCCGTAGTCCATGTTTGATTTGATTAATCGAATGTTCTCCCTAAGATTATTAATCTGGATCCATCATAATTATTAATCTCAGTTGCTTCATAAGTTTATATACCACAACTCCGGTTTTGATAGCAAACTTAGCAATAGATTGTTCACAATAATAACTTAGAGTCCGCTCTAGCAATTAAAATAAACAATCATAGGAAATAAGCATAGGAGAACAAATATATTCATTCATCATATAAACTGAAAAGAAAAGGTAAAATAATCTCAAAGTTCTTGAAATCCGAAGGTTTTTGTGTCCTTGCAACCAAGAAAAAGAGTTTAGCCTTAGATGTCTACTGAACAATTAATCAAAAAGAAAAAAGAAAGCATGATTTTGGGTTCTGTTGGAGGAAGGTATGTTTTTTCTTCTCTTTCTAGCCATCCTCCTCTCTTCTCCTCTTTTCCTTCTCTCTTTCTTTGTATACCCTAGGAAACCCTATTCTCTATTTTACAAAATAGTCCTCTCTTAAGTAATAGACAATTTACATTTAAGTACTTCAATAACTCTTTTCCTAAAAAAAGAGAAATAACCTTGCATGAAATCTTTAAGCTTTGACTTAGAGGACCTAAATTGCTAAAATAAAAACTTGGATATCAGCTTGGATGCTTCGGGATGTAATTTGGACTCGTTTCTTCACAAAACCTGTTTGCTGGCAGAATTCATTTGTCATCTTAGAAACATCAGTTCTCCCTCATATGAAATCATTTTTGGCTGAAATTTGGTATGTTGATATGTATTTAAGTTAGGAATCCAACACAATTTACTTTGCATCAAATGGACTTCTGTAGCTCAAGATATTCAAGTCGGAATGGCCAAAGTTCAAAATTGACAGATTCCAAGATTTGACTTTAAAGGCTGCGATTTCCATGCTCTTTCTTTTTTTATTTTTCTTGTCTTATATTTCCAGAAATTTATGGATGTTAGCTTTCTAATACCACTAGAATAACTTCATTTCAACCTCTAGAGCTCATGCTTTGCATAAAACATCAACTGAAGGTCAAATCTGCCAATTACCTCCAATTTACTCCTTTTCGCATCTTTCATCAAAAAGTTCTTTCAAAACATAAAATAAAGAATACCAAGGCATTTATTATATAAAACATAGGCAAAAAAACTAGTTAAATGTGGGTGAAACTATCGAATAATATGGTTGTATCAACCTGATTCCATGGTCAGCAGCTGCAAAATCATAGTCATTTTCACCTGCATTTGCGTTTTCATCAACAAACTCATCAAAATTCAATCTGACATTCATACGGTCCTCCAAATAGTATTTCCTCGGCGATCAGCCCCATTATTCTGTTGCTTTTTCGAATTCACCTCATCTTTTAGATCCTTGTACTTCCTAGACAAGAGCTCAAGTTGCTGGCCTATGGCTTGCAATTGGAAAATGATGTCAGCGTTTTGTGTCACTGATTTGTTGTTTTCAGACATTCTTTGAATCTGTGAAATTTGGTTAGTAGCACAATCCCCACACCTCTTGTGTTTCATACAAAAATCAAGGCTTTTCACTCTAATATGTTCACTACGCCTTTTACCTCACAACTTGCTTCCTTTTGGTTCTTTAGGAACTGAAATTAACAAATCAAAGTCAGTAGCCTTCACAACACAATCTAATTATAATTTCAGACTAAAGAATCAATAAATATATTGAAAACAAAGCAAAACAAAACTATGATTATGATTTCACGAGTAGCAATGCAAATTCATATGAATTATGGACGAAACAAAGACACGAAATAAAACAGAAGCGAATATTAATGAAAACAATTACTTGACTCCTAAATAACCTAATTATAATAGAAACAAAAAGATTTGGACAAAAACAAACAGTAAGGATCACGTTTTGGAACTAAAAGCAAATCTGACCTATTACGTAATTTTTACGTAATAGAATTGAAACCTAGATCAAATGATCTCGAAATGATCTCAATTTCAATATTTAGTATACTAAAATAAAAAAAAACAACAAATCTTAATTTATAGGTTATTCTTTTATGTCTAGGTACCCAAGCCCCTTGTATGATCAGTTTGCGGCAGAATTGAACCTCAAATTAAAACCTCAAGAAAATGATATCAAAATAATCCCAAATTTAATATATGGTGCGATCTCACACCTAGTAGACAGAATATGGAGTTTCAATTAATCCTGAGGTGGTTTACTTATGGTTCACTAAGAGTTGTGTTTTTACGGTAAAATTAAACCTCAAATTAAAACCTAAAGCAAATGATATCAACATAAGCCCAAATTTAATATATGGTGCGATATCACTCCTATTAGACAAAATATGAAGTTGCAATTGATTCTGAGGTGGTTTGTTTATGTTTCACTAAGAGTTGTGTTTCTGCAGAAGAATTGAACCTCAAATTAAAACCTTAGGCAAATGATATCAAAATAAGCCCAAATTTAATATATGGTGCGATCTCAACCCTAGTAGACGGAATATAAAGTTTTCATTGACTCTAAGGTGGTTTACTTATGGTTCACTAAGAGTTGTGTTTCTGCAGTAGAATTGAATCATCCATCAAATTTTATCTAATCTCTCTCTTTTTCTTTTTATGTCACTGATATGATTAGAGATAACAACAAGATGAAATATAACATTTTTTTTTCTTAGATGACACAGACACAAGGAACAAGAAGATGAACAACGCAAACACTAAAAACTTAAAGGAACACTAAAAAAATGGAAATAACAAAAGGATATGACCTTGTTTCGGAGCCTAGCTCTGATATCAATTGATGCGAACCTTGTGATCACATGGTCACGCAACCCACAATCAAGATTGAGATCTGATCCCGGAAAGCTGAAATAGGTCTTATAAGAGTGTGACACAATGGAAACTTGCCCCAAGGCACCAACATTATTGGAATGAAGTAGAATGACGTCATGAAGCCAGCTAATCTTCGATAAGTCAGATTCAGTTCATTTAAGAACTGAAGAATGCAAGAATCACTTTCACATGTTAAACCTGAAAAATTCAGAACTAATATTCATCAATGGCTACTAAAATTTTGGTTACATGTATTTAAATAGTTCTTAAAAATTAACCTTAATGGATCTACCCTTGTGGGTTGAACTAACACACATACAAAATTGATCCAAAAACCTTAAACTGAAAGCCCATAACCTGATCCAAACAAGTCTTGGATCCTAACTAAAAATAAGGTATTAATTAAGCCTAAACAAGCCTTGGGTTGTAACTAATAAAAATAAAATTAAAGCCCATAATATTAAATCCATGTTCTACCATGAGAAGAAGAGAAGGAAATAAAATATTATAGAATTAATTCAAGGCTTATTTATAGCCTTCTATGGAACTCATTAATCCTAGAAACAAAAGGAAAAGGTAGCCACCCATGTTGTTTCCAAGTCGTAGTAGGATTCTTTTATTTCCTTTACTGTCCTCACCTCATGGCCTAAATAAGGTTGGATTAGGCCCCTCTTGCACATGGATAAGATGTACTAGGATCTCCTCTTGATACTCCAATGGACCCTTTAAATCTGACTTGGTCGAAACCTTCAAAATCAATGCATTCAATGCATTTTCAATGCCTTTGTCTTGGACCAAGTCATTGGACCAAACTGGTCCTTGCTGATGTTTCTGGGTTGGTCCACATCAACATTATATGAATTTAGTAGCAAAAAATAATTTCAAATAAGCATACCTTGTCATCCACTTGTGTATATATTTTTTAATGATAACCACTGCTGCCCTCTTTTATAATGATGTGAACCTTGTGATCATGTAGTCATGCAACCCACACACAAAGACACCAAATTCCTGAAAAACCAAGTAAATCAGGTTTGAGAGGAGTGTGACACAAAGATAACTTGTATCTAGGCACCAACACTATTGGAAACGGAAACCCCCACCCAATGAATATTAATTTGCAAACGAGAAGTATGAGAATGACGCCACGAAATTAGTTGTTCTTCGATAAGTCATTTCAGTTCTTTAGAGAACCAAGGAAGGGAGAATATCTCACCACTCACACACAAAGTTGCGACAAAAGATGTTTATTAATCTAAAAATTTTATAGTCCCCTGGATGTCTAGTTATGACTTTATTTATACTGACTCTAGACTTAAATAAACCCTAATGGACCCCCCTTTGGTGGATTTATAGAAAGCCCACTTACAATTAACCCAAATAAGTAATAATAACTCAAAGACTAAGAAGAAAATAATAAAATTAATAAAAAATCTGAAATTACTATCTTAGATATGCTAAAATCAGATTTGTCACCCCTAAAAAGTCTCAAATAGATTGGAAAATCTTATGTGAATGTGGAATTAATTCTAAAGTCTTCTTGCCTTGTTTTGCATGGATAATTAATGAAGCAAATCTCTCTCTTTTATCCATGTCAATTTAGTTTCCTTCTTAGAAACCAAAATATCATTAAATACCATCAACCATTTTTTCCTTGTGTAGTTAGGATGAATAAGAAATCCTTGTAAGAAAAGGATTTTGAAACATTAATGAATCCTTGCCACATTTGGAAACTATGTTACAACCCATTAAAGATTCTTGTAGAACTAGGAGATTCCCAAAACAAGCTGCCACATCCTTGTAGGAAAAGGATCCTTGCCAAATATGAAGTTCACAAGTCAAAAGGAAGTAAATAACAAAATTCATATAGCTTGTTCTAACCTATATCGTAAGTTCTTCCCGAACTCCGATTCACCTGAAAATATATCCCAACATAGAAAAATACCTTTGGAATCTTCTGGTAAAGTTTCAACTCGATCAAACTGTTGGATTTGGAGTTATACTCAATAGCATAAAACTAGACGATAGAAAATTATACGCAAAAGTCCAAATCTGACCTTGCTTGGATCCTATCAGCTTCCCTTTTTTCATTTTTCATCCTTTTGGTGTTGAACTGAAGCTCTTCATTCTTCACATTATTTATTTGTTTCTTTATAAACCTTTGTAAGTCGTTCAACCTCCCTCTCTTTATCTAATCTTATAGAAGCATTATGATCATAAATATTTGAAACTCATAACTACTGTTTCTCCTCCTTACTCATATTGAATCTTCTCTAATCAGCCCCACTAATGTGTTGCTTTATTGAACCCATATCATCTTTCAGTTTCTTCACATCTGAATAACTACGATAATCGAAAATTCAATCCACCTTTTTCTCCCCCTTCAAATACACCTTGAGATCGTTTTTACCTTGAAAGTTAGGAATTTTTAATTTAATGGAGTCCAAGTCCCTATCCACATCTTCTTAATTCCTCATGCCATGAAAATTCACATTCCTCCTAGCCCTATTTGATCCAGACCTGATTCATTGGCCAACAGATGCAAAATTATAGTCATCTTTACCCTCATCTGTGTTTCCATCAACAAACTTTTCAAAATCAAATATGACATTTCGTACAGCCCATCAAACCATATTTCCTCGACGATTAGCCCCACTATTCTGTTGCTTTATCGAATTCACCTCATATTTCAGATCCTTGTACATCCTAGACAAGAGCTCAAGTTGTTGGCCTATGGCTCGCAATTGGAAAGCTACGTTAGTGTTTTGTGTCACTAATTCATTGTTTTTAGACATTCATTCAATCTGCAAAAAAATTTTAGTAGAACAAAATATATATCCACACCTCTTGTGTTTCACATAAAAATCAAGGTTTTTCACTTTAATAAGATCACTACGCCTTTTACCTCACAACTTGCTTTCTTTTGGTTCTTTGGGAACTGAAATCAACAGATCAAAGTCAGTAGCCTTAGCAACACAATCCAATTATAATTTTCAGACTTAAGAATCAATAAATATACTAAAAACAAAACAAAGCAAAACAAAACTACAATTACAATTGAACCTCGAATTAAAACGTCAAGAAAATGATATCAACTAAGCCCAAATTTAACATATAGTTCGATCTCATTCCCAGTAGATTGAAAATAAAGTTTTAATTGATTATGAGGTGGTTTGCTTATGGGTTCATTAAAAGTTGTGCTTTTACGGCATAATTGAACCTCAAATTAAAACCTCAAGTAAATGATATGAAAATAAGCCTAAATTTAATATATGATCCGATCACACCCCTAGTAAACAGAATATGAAGTTGCATTGTTTAACATCCCCATATCCGGGATAAAGCAACAATCTCATGTTAACTGATAAACAGAGTGATTAATTAATTTTTTTTCTATATATATTCATGGTGTTTATATTAAAGTCTACCGAAATTTCGACGGAGCCTCCCCTATACTGGGAGGTCCCAAGTTATTGACATACGACCTGTTTACACTTCTAATATACCGCATCTCCTAACTCAATTCAACCCAATCATCCTGGGTCTCAGTCCCACAAACATCATCATTCATATCAACCACAATGTTTATGATATACATTGTACAACAATTATCATTATGGATTGATAAAGATATAAACATGTATACATGGAACATGGTTATACAAACTACAGACTTAGATTCATCTATTCAAGTTTAAACATCAATTATACAAATTGAGTTATATAAAAGTTGTAATATTACCAAATACAAGGGTATACTCCCTAGAACCTAAATTAGAAAAAGTGAACCTAAGCTAGAATCTACTCCTATCGTGCATGCGATGGCTCTGAAAACAAAATACATATTATTGAAATATAAATATCACAATAATATAGCAATACAAATATCCAGCAATTTAAAAAAGCAAACATGCATTCATATTTTATTCACTTCTCCCTTTTGGTTTTCATTGGAAACTCTTTCTCCTTCAACTACTAAAAACCTTTTCCTCTTCCATTATCAGCCTCCATTTAAGATCTCATAAGACCACCTATGATTATTTCCGCTTAACACATTAGCAATACCAATTCCACTGTTATCATCATCACCACGTAGGAGTCAATGCAAGGTGATCCCCTTACCCGGGATCCTAACATACACTAAATGTATGTTAGTCAATACATGGTGATCCCCTTACCCGGGATCCTAACATACACTAAATGTATGCTAGTCAATACTTCTTGATCCCCTTACTCGGGATCCTAACATACACTAAATGTATGCTAGTTCATGCCCCAAATCACACTTCTCATATTTCCTTTGTCAACGATAATTTCATCCCTTGGCAATTCATACAACAACCGTTCACCTTGAGTACACATACATTCAGAATACTATCCAAAATATCGGCATCATTACGCAAACTTTCCTCCTTTCTCCTAATATCCAACGTTCGGTAATTCACATCTCACATCAATAACATGTTAAATTATAGAATTTAACTAGAAAGTATATGTGCGGATCACCTACCTGCAATAGAAACTCTACTCGTGCTCCCCTGCTGCTGCTGTTGCACCACGCCTGTGGTCCCTCTTGCAAATCACAGGTTTATCTCATAAATTTTCCTCACTCAAGGATATGTTTTATAATAACCATATCAACAACCAATAAGTCTTTCTTTCAGTCATTTCTTAATATTTTATGTTTTTTTCTCATTTCACCCACTAATATTGTCATTCTTTATCCAACCACAATTATCATTCCTGTCTTTATATTTGAACTGTTTCTGTTTAAATCCTGAACTGTCACTGTCTAGACATTGAACTGTTATTGTCCGACCTCTTCTCAGATTTTTAACTATATCTAAAGTTATAGAACTCTGTTTCAAGCGAGATTGGTCTCGTTGGAAAGCTAAAACATGAGGCTACAAGTTCTCTGTAGGAAGGAGAACCCAGTTCTGCCTTCACGATAGTTTAAATTACTCATCAACAAACATTTGGACTGTTACTGTCTCGTTTTTGAACTGTTACTGTCTGACCTCTCCTTAGATTTTTAACTATATCTGGAGTTATAAAACTCTGATTCAAGCGAGATTAGTCTCGTTGGAAAGCTAAGACATGAGGCTGTAAGTTATCTGAAAGAAGTTGAACCTAGTTCTGCCTCTAAGATAGTCAAAATTGCGCATCAACAAATATTTGGACATTCTTGTCCAACTGTTACTATCTCGTTTTTGAACTGTTACTGTTTGACCTCTCCTCAGATTTTTAACTATATCTGGAGTTATAGAACTCCGATTCAAGTGAGATTAGTCTCGTTGGAAAGCTAAGACATGAGGCTACATGTTCCTTGAAAGAAAAAGAACCCAATTCTGCCTCTAAGATAGTCAAAATTGCTCATCAACAAATATTTGGACTGTTACTGTCCAACTGTTACTATCTCGTTTTTGAACTGTTACTGTCTGACCTCTCCTCAGATTTTTTAACTATATCTGGAGTTATAGAACTCTGATTCAAGCGAGATTAGTCTCGTTGGAAAGCTAAGACATGAGGCTACATGTTTCTTGAAAGAAGGAGAACCCAATTCTGCCTCTAAGATAGTCAAAATTGCTCATCAACAAACATTTAGACTGTTACTGTCCAACTGTTACTATCTCGTTTTTTAACTGTTACTGTCTGACCTCTCCTTATATTTTTAACTATATCTGGAGTTATAGAACTCTGATTCAAGCGAGATTAGTCTCGTTGAAAAGCTAAGACATGAGGTTACAAGTTCTCTAAAGGAAGGAGAGCCCGGTTCTGCTTCCAAGACAGTCAAAATCATTCATCAATAAATATTTGAACTGTTACTGTCTAGATATTAAACTGTTACTGTCTAGTCATTGAATTGTTATTGTCTTGAACCGTTACTGTCTAAGTAGGGAACTATTACTGTCCAACCATTACTGTCTAGATATTGAACTGTTACTGTTCTATAGGGTCTGTCATGATCTAGTCTTGGTTGATAACCCATAACTGGAGTTCTACAGCTCCAAATTGAGCAAGACCAATTTCTTTAGTTAGCTAACATCCAAAACTACAATTGCTATGAAGGAACCTAGTTCTAATTCCGTCATCCTCCTATCTGAAATCTTACCGTAAGTTAGGAGATGAGTCTGTCCAGAGTCGTCACCCCCCCCTTCCCTTCACACATAACTTTCACAAACTACATTTTCTGGGTAAATTATCATGGTTTCACATCCCCAATCACTTACCACACATGAATGAACTTAATTTTAACAACAAATACTTTTCCCTCAATTCAAGTCTAAGAACCCTAATCTATAACTCACATCAAGGCATCAATTCATTATCGAATTTGAAATGACTTATAAGATCATGTTTAGAACACCTTACTCGGTACAAATTAAGGTTTTGATCTTCAACCAGTCGAAGATTTTCAACTCCCTCCTTTTTTATCTAATGACAGCCAGCCCTCCATCTTCTCTTCTTGTTCAATTTTCTTGTTAATCCCTTGCCCACAAGTGTTTATTCCATCTATAAACCCTTAATCTTGGATGGGTTCTTGAAATTTTGGTGTTTCTCTCTTGATTTTGCAAGAATGGATACAAAAACTCCCTCTTTTCTTTCCTTATGATTGCTGCAGATTTTTGGTGAGAATAGGAGTATTTATGCTCTATAAATTTTCTTATTTGCATTTAGGCCCCCATATCTTTTTTCTTCTTATAATTAAGTTATACCTCTTTTCATTTCTTATAATTTCACTCCACGACTTTTAGTTTAGTTTATTTTCATTAATTTAATCCAACCCTCAACATTTTCGAGTTGATTTATAATGTCTCGAAATATTTCGTTCAGAAACTTATATCCAAAAATTTTTGAATTCCCGTTTTTCTTTAACCATATGCATAAATTTCTTCACTTTTATTTCTCATATAGTTAGTTTGTAATCTAAGCAACCTTTATTTTTTCCCCGGGGTTTACACATTGAATTATTAGGTGGTTGGCTTATGGTTCACTAAGAGTTGTGTCTCTACGGTGGAATTGAACTTCAAATTAAAACCTCGAGCAAACGATAACAAAATAAGCCCAAATTTAATATATGGTGCGATGTCACCCCTAGTAGACAGAATGTGAAGTTGCAATTGATTCTGAGGTGGTTTGCTTATTGAGGTTCTTTATTTTCAAAAAAAAAAAAACATCAATGTTTTCTTTTAGTTGTGATACAAAATTGCTTGACCGCTTTTTATGTTCGGCTTGTTTTAACTCGCAAGTGCACGAGTGTGCGATGTAGCAATTAACTCGGTAAGATCGAGGTCATATCCACAGAGCTAGATCTGGAAATTAAGCTAGGTAACAAAAAAAACTCAAGAGAAATTAAATTAACAATAACTTGGTTGAAAATAATTGATGGATTTGTTTTCAAAGATGAAAAAGTGTAAATAAATTTTAAATGACAAGAAAAAGTAAGTCTTGGTCCAAATCAATTTTAATGGTGATGTATTGGTGATTCCTTCAACATATATAAGATAACTCAACCTAATATCAACGATGGTGATATTAGATCGGAAGATATTACAATGAAGTTTAAAAAGATGAAGATTGATTATTACTTAAGAATGAACAAGTACTTTCATATTAAGTAAGACATTGAATCAAGCAATCTCTATACCAAAACTAAGGTTTGTGCATAAAAATTCAAGATTATAACATTACCTAAATGATTTCTAAAATTTCTTTGCAATAATAAACATTCATGAAGAAAATGAAAAGATAGACATTAAGATTCATTCATATATTAAAGAACTCACCTCAACCACCATCATCCTTGATTTGGATCCAAGAAGAAGATTAGCCAACCATGATTATATGTAATAACACTTTAATAAATATGAAATAACTTAAATCAAACTGAAATAATAAGTTTTACAATCTAAATAACCGAAATCTATAAAGAAGAACACAACACAATTGCAGTAAAAATTCGGACACAAATCTGACTCTAACTTTGGTCAGCAATTCGACCCTCTTAGAAGCATCCTTTGGAGATGGCTATTAGAGACATATTTATAGCCCATTCTATTAGCTTTCCAGATCATTAAAGAACAGCGCATTTGGACATCTGAGTCAAACGTTATGGGCACAACACCGAAAGGTGTTCTGGAAAATCAAACCAGACCAGCTTGGAGAACACTTTGGTGCACGTTTTTCTTCCTCCTTTATGAGTTGTCTCTTTCTTCTTTTGACCCAAAATAATGTCACAATGTCCCCTCCAGCTTTCCATACATGTGCTTGCCCTCTTGGATCAATGAATTACCCAAATAAATCAAATGTTATTTATTGTGTGGACATGTAGGATCATGGATTGTGTTTGGGCTGATTTGGAGGGTGATTTGGGGCTGATTTGGGGCTGAATTTAAGCATCAAACAAGGATACAAATGTACCTATTATTTGGGCTAAGATTGACATTGAAACCTTGAGTGTTTGATGGTTGAAGTTTGCACACAACATAAGGCATGTTTGGGCTTGAAATAGATCATATGATATTCTTTTCTAGAATTGGACTAGAATTGATTTTTGGGGCAAATTTGAAGCACTTATTTGAACCAAGATTTGCTTCAATCTTCAACTAAATTTCTCTTCAATTCTTTGTTCCAAATTCCGACGTTGAATTTTCTGAAATAATTCATTTAAGCTCCAAAAACCTATCGAGACATTAAAAGAAACTTCATTACTAAAAAGCACATCAATTATTATAAAAAACCCAAATAAAAATAATAAATACATATGTAAAATAAGAGACTTAATGATACTTTTGATGCACAATCACTTATGGTTCACTAAGAGTTGTGTTTCTACGGCAGAATTGAATCAACCTTGAAATTTCATCCAATCTCTCTCTCTTTATCTCTCTCTCTCTCTCTATTTTATGCTACTGATATGATTAAAGATAGAAACTAGATGAAATATAACTTTTTTTAGATGCTACAAACATAAAGAACAAGAAGATGAACGACACAAACATTGAAAAACTTAAAGGAACACTAACAAAACAGAAATAATAGAAGGATATGACCTCGTTTCGGAGCCTAGCTCTCATACCATCTGATGCGAACCTCGTGATCACGTGGTCACACAACCCACAATCAAGATTAAGATTTGCTCCTAGAAAGCCAAAATAGGTCTGATAGGAGTGTGACACAATGGAATCCTGCCCCAAAGAACCAACACTATTGGAATGAAGTAGAATGACGCCACGAAACCAGTTAATCTTCGATAAGTCAGATTCAGTTCGTTCAAGAACTGAAAAATACAATAATCACTCTCTCACGTTAAAACTAAAAAATTCAGGAGTAATATTCATCAATGGCTGCCGAAATTTAAATTACATGAGTTTAAATATTGTTGAAAAATTAACCCTAATGGATCTACCCTAGTGGACTGATTTGGCTCACTTATAAAACTGACCCAAAAACCTTTACTAGTAAACCCAAACTCTGATCCAAACAAGTCTTGGATCCTAGGTGAAAATAAAGTTTTAATTAAGCCCAACATGAAAGAAAATAATAAAAAAAATAACTAATCTGTCATTAAATACCATCGGCCCTCATTTCCTTGTGTAGCTAGGATGAATAAGAAATCCTAATAAGAAAAGGATTATGGAACATTAATAAATCCTTGCCACACTTGAAAATTCTGCTGCAGCCCGTTAAAGATCCTTATGGAACTAGAAAATTCCCAAAATAAGCTCCCACATCCTCGTAAGAAAAAGTATCCTTGCCAAATAAGAAGTCCACAAGTCAAAAGGAAGTAAATAACAAAATTCGTATAGCCTATTTTGACCTATATCGCAAGTCATTTCTGAACTCCGATTCACCTCAAATTTCATCCTAGCATAGAAACATACCTCTGGAATCTTCTGGTAAAGTTTCAGTTCGATCCCAATGATTTAATGTGAAAGTATGCTTAATAGTGTAAAACTGGATGGTAGAAACTTTTATGCCAAAATCCGAATCTGACTTTACTTATATCGTATCAAATGTTCATGTAAAATAAGAAAACTAAGCACAACAAGTTAAGAAGACTTCAAAATTAATTCCACATTCACATCAAATTTCCTAGTCTATTTGGAACTTCTTAAGGGTGGAAAATCTGATTCTAGCATATCTAGGATATTAATTTTGAATTTTTATTATTTTCTTCTTGGTCTTTGGTTTATTATTACGTATTTAGGTTAATTTTGTAAGTGGGCTTAAATAAGCCCACATAGAGGGATCCATTATGGTTATTTGAAGCATTGTATAAGTGTTTTATATGCTGAAAAGCAGGTAGCCATGAATTGATTAAATAAACTTATATTTTTCATGATGTAACATGTTATCTTTGTTGGTACAAAGATCAAATCTGACTTATCAAGGTATCACTGACTTTGTGGTGTCATTCAATTCAATTTCAATAGTGATGTGCCTTAGCTTCCTAGCCCAAACAAACTAATAATCTGATGTGAAGATGAAGGAAGGTAGGTTTGGTTATATCGTTTTTCTTATGGTGTTTAGGCTGAAAATTACATAATTTATAATGGAAATGAGGGATAAGGTCTGAATGAAACTTTTTGATAAGTTAGAGATGCCACAAAGAAATTCCAATCATAATAAAGATGCCAAACTCTTTGTGATTAAGAGTGATAGGTCTAATTTGTTCTTCAACCAATTCAGGAAATGGAAGAACAAGGAAGAAAATCTCTGAATGAGAAGTTGAAAAGTTTAATATTATTGTAAACAGTCCCAAAACATGGTCTGAAACATCATTATATACTTGGAACAACCCTCCAAGTCTAGGAAATATCAAAATAACATAATGGAGACCCAAATAAATGACTTTGTTTAGAAAACTAAACAAATAATAAATAACACATGTTTTTTACTTATAGAAGACACAAACAGACACATAAAATTAAAACAGCCATAACTTTTTTGTACAAAACTCCAATGCATGCATTGTTGGACAATTTGGAAAGATGACATTCTGAACTTGAAAACCATGTAGAATAGGCTTTATTTTCCCATGCATTAAACAAGAGCAAATTTAGGCCAAAATTGGTCCATGGGCTGACACCAAACCCAAACTCATCAAAACTCCCAAATCATGACCCAAGCCTTATTTGTAGAAAAACAAATATATTTGAACCATTTCCATTCAGTTCGCAAGCCCTCAAACTCATTGAAGCTTTAGTTGCATTAATATGACTTGTTAAGGCACTTTGTAGTTGTTTTGCTCGAGCTCTCGTCATTGGGCCATCTGAATGCCCAAACACATTAGAATCAGCCACTTTCATGTTAGAATCATAATGTATATCATCACCCTCGGGTTGAAAATGATTTGTCCTCAAATCAGAATCATCAACATCTTCCCAGTAAGGTGACAAGTCTTTTACATTAAAAATAGCTAAAACATTGTACTTACCAGGAAGGTTAACCTAGTAAGCATTATCATTCACCCTTTCGACAACCCGAAATGGTCCATCAACTCTCGGCATCAATTTGAACTTTCGCTTGCTTGGAAATCTGCCTCTGCTAAGATAAATCCAAACAAGATCTCCCAGCTGAAACTTGACCATTTTCCATCCTTTATTAGCATGCTTGACATACTTTCTCTATCTCTTCTCCTCAATATGAGATCGAACTTATTCGTAGAAGTTTTTCATCATTTCTGCCTTCTTAACCCCATCCATATAAGTCCTCTCATCAAGTGGAATAGGCACCAGATCAATAGGAACACAAGGGTTAAACCATACACAACTTCAAATGGTGAACATTTCATAGCTCCATGCACACTATGATTATAAGCAAACTCCACCATAGGCAAACAAGTGTCCTAACTCTTTAAAGTTTTACTTATAATAACTCGTAATAAAAAAGAAAGAGTTCGGTTCACTACCTTTGTTTGTCCATCAGTTTGTGGATAACATGTCATAATGAACACTAGTTTCATTCCAAGCTTCCTCCAAATAGTCTTCCAAAAATGGCTAAGGAATTTTGCATCATGATTAAATACAATACTTGTAGAGACTCCATACAAACGTACAACTTCTTTAATGAACAAATCAATAATGTTTACAACATCGTCAGTCTTGTGGCAAGCTATCAAATATTATATTTTAGAGAATCAATCAACCACAACCACAACTAAATCCTTTCCACAATGTGTTCTAGGCAGCCCAAGTACAAAGTCTATACTAATATCCATTCACGGCTGCTCCGGAATAGGTAATGACATATAAAGCCCATATGCATTCTCCTTTTCCTTAGCCTTTTTGCACACAACACGTGTGACATCCCCTTATCCATGATAAAACACCTGTCACATATCAAATGGAAAATAGGGTAATTTGTTTTATACAGTTTTCATATAATAGTCTACTGAAATTTCTACCAAAATTTTGGCAGAGTCTCCCCCTATGCCGGGAGGTCCTAAGTTATTAACAGTTAACCTGTTTACACTTCTAAACTCCCACATCTTATAACTCAATCATGGCTCAATCGTCTTGAGTCTCAATCCCACAAACATCATCATCATCACAACCACAATATTTATAACATACATTGAATATCTAATATCATTATAGAGGAATAAACAAGATAAACACGTATACATAAAGCATGATCACATGAATTTTAGAGTTAAGTTCAACTATTCAAGTTTAAATATTAAATATACAAAATAAGTTATATAAATATTTTAATATTACAAAATACAAGGATATACTCCCTAGAACTAGATACAAAAAGTGAACAAAACTTAGGATCTACTCTTGTCGTGCGATGATCCTGAAACAAAACACATATTATTAAGACATGAATATCACAACAAGTATAGTAACACAAAAATCCAACAATTTCAAAAGACAAACATGTATTCATATTCTATTCACTTCACTCTCTCTTTTTATTCCAATGGAACTCTTTCTCATTCGACTACTAAAAACTGTTTCATCTTCCATTTTCAACTTCCATTTAAGATTCCATAAAATCGATCAGAACCATTTCCGCCTGACACACTGCTGATACCAATTCCATCACTATTATCATCACCCCGTAGGCGTCGATGCATGGCGATCCCCTTACTCGGGATCCTAACATACATTAAATATATGCTAGCTGATACATAGTGATCCCCCTACTCGGGATCCTAACATACACTAAATGTATGCTAGTCCATGCCCCTTAGGCATCGATGCATGGTGATCCCCTTACCCGAGATCCTAACATACACTAAATGTATGTTAGTCCATGCCCCATATCACAATTCTCATATTTTCTATGTCAGCGATACTTCCATCATGTGGTAAATCACATGCAAGACTATTCACCTTGAACACATATACATTCAAGATACTATCTGAAATAACAACATCATTACGCAAACTTTCATTCTTTCATACAAATATCCAACATTCATCAATTTACATTTCGCATCAATAACATATTAAATCATGGAATTTAACTAGAAAGCATAGGTACGGATCACCTACCTGCAGTAGAAGCTCTACTCATGCTCCCCTGTTGCACCATGCCTATGGTCCCTCTTGTAATAACAGGCATATCTCTTAAATTATCCTCATTTAAGGATACATTTTATAATAACAACATTAACAACCAATACAAGTCTTTCTTTCAATTATTCCTCTCTTTATATTTTACGTTTTTCTCATTTCATCCATTAATATCGTCATTCTTTGTCCGACCATAGTTATCATTACAAGTTTTCATTTTGAACATGGCTCATTTCTTTTGGAAGTTAAGATGTAATATCACATGTTTCCTCGAAGGGAAAAGATCCAATTTTTACCCTTAACACGTCTAGATAGTCGCTTTAATGACTTTTCAAATCTACCAGCAGAGGTCGCATTCCAACCGAGTTGTGCTTATTGATTTGCTTTGGCTAATGACATCCGAGGTGGATGACCGGGTTGTGGTTGATGATTAGTTTTGGCAAATAGCATCCTAGATGGATGGCCGAGTGGATTATGACGATTGGCTTTGACTAATGATATCCATAAGAGATGACATGTTTGAATTTTGTGATTAGTTTTGGTTAGTAGGATCCAAGATGGATGACCGAGTTTAGATATTGCGATTAGTTGCAGTTAAAATCATCCAAGGTGGATGACCGGGTTAAGGTGAATAATTAACCTTGATCGAAGATTAAACTTCAGCCCCACCACTTCTATGGAGAGGTTGGGGCATATGAATGAAGATAGTACATCAAGCAAAATAATAAGGATTGTATAGTGTATATGAGAAGTGAATGAAAGATTGTACTCACCTTCAATTGATAACAAAAAATAACGATAACGTCTTTCTAGTTATTATTATTATGTTTAGATTATTTACAATTCTTATATCCATATTGTTTTTGTACCAGGGACATCACACAATCAAGGTGCGTAGGAATACCATTCCACAGGTTCTCATATTTTGAAAGGTGCTATGTAATAGTATGTCTTAAGTGTTATGCTGAATATTTGTCATTCGACACTTTTGTAAGGACTTGTAATGAAAACTGTAATGGAACATGGATGTGGATGTGCAAACATGTAGATACCATATTATGAATATATTTATATGGTATTCTTGTTGATGAGGATGTTGTGTTGAGAAATCACGTGAGGATCGTATGAAAGGAGTTATTAATTGTGTAAGATTATCATTCGACACTTATAGATAAACTCGTGTTGATAAAGAGACTATAACAGGAATGTAAATTCATAAGTATGTCAATAGGATGTAATGTAAATGTATGAATATGAAAATATAATATTATGGGCATGTGTATTAGGTATCCATCTTATAGGAATGTTGATTTACGAAAACTATATTTGTATGATGCCATGATAAGGAAGGGAACCTAATTACTAATTCATAAAATGTCATTGTGAGAAGTATCGAGAACAAAAAACAAATTCCACCATTTTTTGCTTAAAAAAGCAGGGTTGTTACAGTTGGTATCAGAGCACCTAGTTTGGATCTTAAGGATTGATGAAAATAATGTTGTGGTCTATTTCAGGATGGTGCACACTCGCCAAGGGGCACGAACCAAGCTACCCTTCTTAGAAAGGAGGAGTAGAGGCCGAAATGCCCAAGATTGGCATGATGAGGATCCATTGGATGATACTGCTTCCCACGCTTCAGCAAGAGCATCTGGGTCCTTGTGCAGAAGAACAACAAGAGTTGAAGAAGAACGGGTACCAAACCGGACAGAAAAAATACCCCCAACAGAGATGGGGTAGCAAGAAAAAGCGAAGGCACATCCATCTACAATACTAACGGGGGGTGCCTCCGCCATGTATACACCTAGTACTATTAGTCTAGATTGTTAAAGTGGTGATGGAGGGTATGACTAGCTCTACGACACAAACAGTTCCAGCCACACCAATTCCGCAGGTGGCCCTTAGAAGTGTCGTGACCATGAGAAGCATGGTATTACTCGTACGGTAGGTTAAAGGCATGAGAGAAAAGGGTTGTGAACCATATTTGTGGGAACAAGATGCTGAGATAGCCGGGAGGTAGATTAGGAAAGTGGAGAAGACTATGATCTAGATTAATATACCTGAAGGCTTACAGGTAAACTGTGCTACTCAATTATTATCCGATCGGGCCATTACTCAATTATATTCCAGATACCATCGCAAGGTGAAAGAACAAGAGTTCTCGGCGTTAGGACAAGGTGTTATGTCAATATTGGACTATGAAAGGAGATTCCATGATCTCTCACTATTTGCTTCGCACTACATCCCAACCGAAGAGCATATGATTGAGAAGCTGAGAGATGGGCTTCAACAGGAATCGAGGCAATGGCTGATTGCCTTATAGTTTAATTAGTGAGAGAACTAATTGAGGCAGCACAAGCTTTGGAAGCCTGTATTGGACAGGGTCTATAGAGACATTAGTGACGTAAACACCCAATAAAAAAAATGATGAAATGAATGAAAGTAAAAAACAACCTCGCTGCCACTGCCGCTGCCGATTTATGGATTGGCAGCGATGCAGTTCTCACCGTCGATTTCTGAATCGGTAGCGAAGTAGCTTTCGCTGTCAATTTTTGAATCAGCAGCCACATAGTTTTTGTTGTCGATTTCTGAATGGACAACGACTTTGTAAACACCCAATAAAAAATGATGAAATGAATGAAAGTAAAAAACGACCCCACTACCACTACCGATTTATGGATCGGCAGCGATGCAGTTCTTGCTGCTGATTTCTGGATCTGCAGTGACGCAATTTTCGCTTCCAATTTCTAGATCGATAGTGACGCAAGCGAAGCAGCTTTCGCTGCCGATTTCTGAATTGACAGCGACCTAGTTTTCGTTATCGATTGCTGAATCGGTAGCGACTCGGTCTAAATGAATGCCTAAGGAAACAAACTAGATTGGCTTAAGGAGTTAAAGGAAGAGAGAAAACCGGACTTGGAATAACCAAATGGGGGAGAATGAACAAACTTAAACCAGCACCCAAACACCCCAGCTCTTCCCAAAGTTGTTTGCAGCAGCTGTATGTTCAGCTGCATGTTTCTCTTCTCTTCCTCCTCCCAACAAAAATTTAAACCAAACCAGCAGAGAGTGCATCTTTGAACGTGTGAGAGAGAGAGTTGAGATCTTGAGAGAAGATTGAACAACTACCTAGAGGGAAGAAGAAAGGGGATAAGAATCGAGAGAGGAAGAAGAAGGAGGAGAACTAGAAGGAGAAGAGAAAGAATACTATCAAACTTTCCCCAAACTTACTTAGATTCGAAAGGTATGGATCATGTAACTTCCTTCCTCTTGTTCTTGAGACTCCAGAACCAAAAATGAAGATGAAGACCTTAAGAAAATTGACCTAGGATTCTAGGCCAATTGTAAAGAGGAATCGAAATCAACTAGGAGAACAAGGAAATAGAGACGAAATGGGACCAAACTCCAGAACACTTAACAAAGAAAAAAATGAATGAATGGAATAACAAAACATGAAAGAGGATCGGCCTTAACAGAAGAGTTGGCCAGAATACTATGTAATAAAATGCATGTGTGTGTTGATGTTAAAATCATGAAACTCTACTGGAATCTAGTGACTGATTATGTGCTGGAATTGAAAATGCATGTGTTTCTTAATGAAACTCTGCTGGAATCTAGTGACTGATTATGTGCTGGAATGCATGTGTGTGTTGATGTTAAAATCATGAAACTCTGCTGGAATCTAGTGACTGATTATGTGCTGGAATTGAAAATGCATGTGTGTTGATGTTAAAATCACGTGTCTCTGCTGGATTTTAGTAACAGATTATGTGTTGGAATTGAAAGTGCATGTGTGTGTGTGTGTTTATGTTAAAATCATGTGACTCTACAGCGAATTTGTGATTCGCTGCCGAAATTATGTTGTCTGCAATGAATCATTGTTCGCTATCGAAAGTGTGTTCTGCATCAAATTTGTGATTTGCTGCTGAAATTGAGTACAATGAATTAACTTTCGCTGCTAAAAGTGTGTTGGCTGCAGTGAATCAGCGTTCGCTGTCGAAAGTGTGTTTTGCAGCGAATTTGTGATTCGCTGGCGAAATTGAGTTGTCTGTAGCTAATTAACATTCGCTATCGAAAGTGTGTTAGCTGCAGCAAATTAGTATTCACTGCTGAAAGTGTGTTGTCTATAGTGAATTTGTAATTTGCTGCCGAAATTTGAGTTGTCTGCAACGAATCAGTGTTCGTTGTCGAATGGGTGTTGTCTACAACAAATCTGTGATTTGGTGTCGAAATTATATTGTCTACGGAGAATATGTGATTCGCTGTTGAAAGGGTGTTGGCTGTAGCGAATCAGCGTTCCCTGCCGAAAGCGCGTGTTTTGCAGTGAATTTGTGATTCGTTGCTGAAATTAAGTTGTCTGCAGCGAATAAGCATTCGCTGCTAAAAGTGTATTGGTTGCAGCAATTTAGTATTCGTTGTCGAAAGTGTGTTGTCTACAATGAATTTGTGATTCGCTACCAAAATTGAGTTGTCTGCAGCGAATCAGCATTCGTGCCGAAAGTATGTTGTTTGCAGGGAAATTGTGATTCGTTGCTAAAATTGAGTTGTTTACAGCAAAATTGTGATTCACTGCCGAAATTGAGTTGTCTGTAACGAATATGAAAGTGTGTTTGTGCAATGAATTAACATTCGTTGTCGAAAGAATGTTGTCTACAATGAATTTGTGATTCGTCGCCGAATTGTGTGGTGCCTATTGCGAAACAGCTTTTGCTTTGCCCGAATTGTGTGGCCTGCAGTGAACTAGCTTTCGCTGCCGAATTGTCTAGCCTGCAGGGAACGAGTTTTCGCTGTTGAATTTTGTGGCCTGTAGGAAACCAGCTTTCTCTACTGAATTTGTGGCCTACTGACACGACCAAAAGATTGATGTCTTCTCCCAAGTGCGGGAGTGTCGAGTAATAAATAACCCAGCAAGACCGGGGTCGAACCACGAGAGAGGTTAATTGTATAAATTATAAATAACAATGCAACAACAACAACAACAATAATAACAATAATAATAATAATAATAATAATAATAATAATAATAATACTCAGTACGTGGCGTTGTTATACCCGAGAATGATCTAAAAGATCGGGTCACGGGTTTCCGCCTATATACTGATTTTATGAAAAGATCAAAGAGATATATTATATAATATAAACTGATTTCGATGCGAATGAACAAGGCAAGACCAACAATGTCGGGATCCTTGATCAACCACGAGCATACTTAACGTACATAACATATAACAAGAATGTAAATAATAATAATAATAGTAATAGTAATAATAGTAATAATATTAATAGTAGTAGTAGTAGTAGTAATAGTAGTAATAATAATAATAAAAAGAAGAAGAGGAAGAAATTAATGAGAACTTTGAGATGGAAGATTAATGTAAGGATTAAACAATGATAAAAACAAATGTCAAGGTTAGAGGATTCACTAATGGTATTTCAAATAAATATAATATAAACTCTTTTTATTACTCAACTAGAAACCACACACAAAGGAGGTTCTAATCGGATGATTTATCATTAATGGTTCATTATAAAGTATTAACATGATCATATTAATTATCTTGTTTAAGTAACACCATACTTATAAATATCATCAGGCATTCATGTTGCTAGCTTATGTTAACAACAAATCAAGTTCCTATCATAACAACGATGTCGGCCTAGAAAACTATGAAGGATCAAGCATTCGATGTACCAAGTGTTATACAACATAAATCTAGATTAACCATTTAACAAGCAAGGTATTAAGAATTAGTAAGATAAAAAGATAAGACATGCTAATAACAATTTATCTTGGATATAAACATTAAAGTCCATGTTGAGTTTATATTATACCTATTCTAACACCATTAGTAAAACCTTTTCACCTTGACATAATTAACTTAGCTAAACATAATGAAGAAGAAAAACATAAATAAACAAGATAAGAACATGATTATGATATAAGTTAACTAAGTATATGAAAGGAAATGAAAAAGCATAAACAAGAGATTAATATAACATGAAAAGAAACTTGAACATTACAAAGATATAAAGAAAGAAAGCAAGAACATGATCTTGATCTGAAAACCAAGATGATTAAATACATGGCAAATGTCTCCTTTTATAGGCTAAGATTCAGAACTATTGATTGGTGGACTAAGAAAATAGTTGGTGGCCAACCATTGATTTGGTGGCTGGTTTTTGACATTGTTGGCTGCTGGTTCTTGAAATTGTTGGCTAGCCAAAACATCATTGCTAACATCAGAATTTGAGCCCTTTGTTTCATGAAAGCTGTGGGCAATTGCCTCAGCTTTCCAACAAAAAAAACCAGAGCTCATTTGGACTTCTAGAACTCAAGATATGAGCTAAAAACCGAACAGTGTTTGAGCTGCGGGACGGGTTCCGACTTCTCCGTTGTTGCTAAGATTTGAACTTGAAAACGGCAGAATTGAGTCTTGGACCCTTCATGAAAGTTTTAGGTATATGTCTTATATTTCCATCCATATAAAGTGGACCTAAATTCGAGTTCTACAACTCCAGTTATGATCAAATAACCGAATGATGTTCCAGTTTGGAATTAAACCAGCATCTCTTCTCTTAGCCTAGTTCTCTTTTTGTCTCTTCACTTTCAATAGTTAATCACATTAATCAATCCTTTAAATTGTGAGATATACCTGCATTCAAAACAAGCATTTACCATAAATTAAAGATATATTATATTATCATACTTGTTATTATAAAACATGCTTTAGTTAGGGAATTTAACGATACTTTAGTGCAATACGATGATATAAAGCCTTAATGAGAATGCACTTTTAAGTACTAATCACCTGCAGCGAAACAATTTTCGCTACCAAATTGTGTGGCCTACAATGAACCAGTTTTCGCTGCTGATTTTCTACAATAAACTCCTCGGTAAAAAATGACTTAAAGGCTTGTAACAATTTCATTGTATGATGGTGTAAAATGTGGAACACTTGAATGTGAACATATGGATTCTTAAAATAAGTATGGTGATGAATGTGATTTAAGGATGCAAATGTACTGAATTGTGGTCGTTAATTTCATAGGTGGTGCGGTCGGGATCAGACATTTGTCAGGACAAGGACAACCTGTAGGTGGAGCATGTAGGTGGTTTGCACCTTCCTTTTTTATAATGTTAATTTATAAAATGCTCTATCATGAATGTCACCATATTGTGTTAGTACAAATATCAAGCTGTCAAAGGAGTAAATGTTGATGAATAAATTATTAGCTACGGCTAATGGCATCCAAAATGGATGACAGGGATAAATAAATGATTAGCTTCGACTAATGGCATCCGAATGGATGGCCGGGATAAATAACTGATTAGCTTCGGCTAATGGCATCCTAAGTGGATGATCAGGATAAATAATTGATTAGCTTCGGCTAATGGCATCCTAAGTGGATGATCAGGATATGTGAATGATTAGCTTCGGCTAATGGCATCCGAATGGATGGCGGGATAAGTGAATGATTAGCTTCGGCTAATGGCATCCTAAGTGGATGGCTGGGATAAGTGAATGATTAGCTTCGGCTAATGGCATTCGAATGGGTGGCCGAGATAAATAAGTGATTTGCTTCACCTAATGGCATCCTAAGTGGATGAACAAGATGCATAAACAATTAACCTCAACTAATGAAGCCCTAAAAGGATATCTAGATTTGAAAATTATGAGTAATTGCAAGAATTGATGCATTCATGTGTACTATGAGCTATGCATACCAAGTATATGAAGAAACTATGAATGTTATGCCTCAAACATGGAATAATGTTAATGCTTCATTAAACTACATGATTGCTTATTATTAAGTAACTATATTCTTATAAATAGTTTGTACTGCAACAGGGACGTCACTTTAACGAGGTGCCTAGGAAACCCAATACACAGGAACCTACTTTTACAAGGAACCATGTAGTTGTATTTTAAATCACGATGTATTTTGTATGAACACAATGTACTAAATATATAACTATTATTAGATGCTTTTGTTTAAATTCATGATGCCTACTAGTATATAGGAATGCAAACTCATGTCTATGCATATTTATTTTAAGGCGAACTTGTAATCATACAAACATAATATTATGTGCATATGTAATTTTAAAAAAGATGTTAATTGATGTTGGTTTATGGATTGTATCTGGTAATGAGAGGAAACAAGTTCATTGAATTTTGATATGATGTTGTGCCAAGTATATATATAAAACTACCGTTGTTTTGGCTTAAAAAGCCAGTTTGTTACAAGGGAGTAGGTAAAAAGAGAGATAGGGATGATTTTTCCAGTAGACCGCCATTTTCGAAGAAGGGAAAAAGTGGAATGTTTGAGGCATCCACGAGGAAGGGAATAGTAGCGGTGTCGTTTCTCCAACAATCAAGTGGAAGAGTGATGGCTAGACAAACTCGCCCAAGAGCAAACCCATCAGGGGGGAGGGACTAATGACTGGAAGAATGTGCGTTACCCTTACTATGTGAAATGCGAACAAAGGCATCTAGGAGACTGCTCTGTTTCACTAGGACGATGTTTTATATGCAGGGGAGAGGGTCATAGATGGAGAAACTACTAGTACTTGGGGCAAGGATGTCATTACTGTAGTGAAAGAGGTTATTATAAGAAGGAATGCCCTAACGAAACATTGGGCAAGCATAGAGTATGCGGCGGCCAAGTGAAAGCTAACAACGAGTCCATCACAGTGAATAGGCCGGTGAGGTTTTCCCAATCGGAGCAAACTCCGGTAGAGGGAGGCTAGGGGCACAAAATGACCAAACTCTAGGAAGAATAACTTTATCATACTTGTGTTGTTTGAATTGGGTGCTACCCACTTATTTAGTACTAGGAGAATTTGCCACCAAAATGGAAAGGGAGTTTGAAATTGGAACTCCGACAAGAAATAAGGTATGAAACATGATGCTCCTAGAATTACATGATTTCGATATAATCCTAGGCATGATTTAGCTGAGTAAGCACAAGGCCAGATAGATTGCTATACTAAAACTGGTACGTTCCAAATACTGAGGGTTTTTGTAGTTAGTGATGATGCCTCGAAGAAAGGACTTGGGTGTGATTGATGGGAAGTGATCGCTTATGTGTCAAGACAATTAAAATCTCACGTAAAGAATTTCCCGATACACGACTTGCAGTCAGTTACTATGGTATTTGCTCTGAGAATCTGGAGGCACTATCAATATGAGTTTCTTTAATTTCAAGGACAAAATTTATATTAGAAGGGGAGAATGTACAAAAAAAAAAGTAAAGCCAAAATGACTCCACCATCGAGCGACACAGTTTGGCTGCTGATTTCTGAATCAACTTTTTAGCTGCTGATTTCTGAATCAGCTTTTTGGCTGCTGATTTCTGAATTGACAGATGGCACGTTTGGCTCATTGATTCTTTGAATCGGCAACGATGCAGTTTTTGGCTGCCAATTTTTGAATCGACAGTGACACTATAAAACCTAACAAAAATTAGTGTTGGACTGGCCTATCCTAAGGGAGAATAGGAATAGAAACCATCATAAGATAACCCGAAAGGGGGAGAAGGACAACCTTGGTCCAACGCCTGAACACCCCAACATGCTCTTCCCAAAATGAGCTGCATGCTCTTGCCCCCCTTCCCTCTTCTCAAAATAAGTTGTATGCTCCTACCATTTCCTCCTTCCCAAAGAGAGCTCAACAAACTCTACTGCATGTGCCTCCTTAGGCATGAGATAGAGAAGGGAGAGCTAGAGGGTGGGCTGAACACTTGCAAACATGGAAGGAGAGGGAGTCTTGAACTGGTGAGAAGATATCTGAAGGGGAGAAACTAAGAGGGAAGAAGAAGAAGAAAAACTAAGTGAAGAAGGGAAGAATACTGTCAACCTCTTTCTTAAAACTACTTAGATTCATGAGGTATGAACCATGCCACATCTCCATATGTTCTTCAGACCTTGGGTCAAAAAAAGAAGAAGACAACCCTAGGAAAATGGCTTAGGATCCTTACATCAGCTGTTAAGGAAATCTAGTATGGAAAGAGAGACAAAAATAGGGCTGAATTGGGGGACCTAATTCTAGAATATTTAACAAAAGAAATGAGCATATCTGAATGCACAAACTTGGAAAGTTGGCAAACCTTGGTGAGGGCTGGACAAAACATGGAATAAAGGAATAAAATGCATAGATGACAACCTTGCTAGAGATGTTAGATCATGTGAAACCAAAACAAAATTATACTTATGTTAATGGTGTGATTTATGAATTTTTGGTTGATGAAGTTATATGAAAATATGTTGAAATGATGTAAGTGCAAGCTTGTGTTGTTAATAAATCTTGAATCAACATCTTTGCCATTTGAAATAGGAATTACATTCATATAATGCTTTGGTTTTGTTGATATGATGAATGGACATACATAGTTGTGAATCAAGGGGATAGATATGTATTTCTAAATTGTGATTGTGAGTGTGCTTGTGAAAAAATGTGATGGAATTACATGAACATAGGTCAAATGAATGAAGACATGGTTGTGACAAATTATGGTGATTATGCTTGCAAAAATGAAATAGATTGAGTGTATATGCAGAATTGTATTGATGATTAAGCCTTAGGAACATGTCAAAGATAAAATGGAAATCGTCCCATGATAATGCGTTTATTTTGTTGTGTGATGAATGAATTTGTATAACTTGAGCTAGTGGTTAGAAGAACCTAAATCAAAAATGCATGTTGAGATTTGGTTGTGCATTGTTCATGCCTTGTGATAGGAATTGGATTATGATTGTTGTCAGTATGTGTCCAAGTCTTAGTTAGGAAGTGTTACAAAGGAGAAAAGCCTAGCATAAGCCTTACGCTTGGCCAAAGGGAATAAGTGAAATCAGAAATGATTCCATCACCGCTGTCGATTTCTGAATTGGCAGCGATATGGGTTGCGTTGATGATTTCTAAGTCAACAATGACTCAGTTTTCATCAACAATTTCTATGTCTGAGTGAATTAGTTTTCTCTGCCGAATTATATTGTCTGCAATGAATCAGTGTGTGCTGTCGAATTGTGTTGTCTGCAACGAATCAGTGTTCGTTGCTGAATTGTGTTGTTTGCAACGAATAAGTGTTCGCTACTGAATTGTGTTGTCTGCAGCGAATCAGTGTTTGCTGCTGAATTATAGTACCAGCAACAGAACAGTTTTCACTGCCAAATTGTGGTGTCCCAATGAATCAGTTCACTAATGATTTTGTGTTTCAGCGAATCCGTTCGCTGACGAGTTTGCGTTGCAGTGAACCAGTTCGTTGACGAGTCTGTGCTTCAACAAATTAGTTCGCTAAAGAGTTTGTGTTGCAGTGAATCAGTTCGCTGATGAATCTGTGTTTTGGCGAATCAATTTTGCTAACGAGTCCGTGTCATCAATTTTGCTAACGAATTGAATGTCACCAGCGAATCAATTTTGCTGCTGAATTTTGTGTCACCAGCGAAGTAGTTTCGTTGTCGATTTTCTGTGGTAGACTCCCATGTCAGAAATGATGTAAATGCTTATAACGATCTCATTGTATGATTGTGTGATATGTGGGACACTTGAATGTGAACATGTATTTTTTTGGAAAATGGATGGTGACGAGTTATGTGATTATCAAATATAAATGTGTTGATTGTGATCATTGATGTGTTAGGTGGTGCGACCGGGATCAGACCTTCAACCAGGCAAGGACAGCCCACTAGAGGAATAGGTAGGTAGTTTTCACCTTCCTCTATCATAATGTTAATTTATGAAATGTTCTATCATGAATGTCACCATATTGTGTTAGTACAAATACCAAACTATCAAAGGAGTAATTGTTGATGAATAAATGATTAGGTTCGACTAATGACATCCTAAATTGATGGTCGGGATGAATAAATGATTAGCTTCGGCTAATGGCATCCATGAGGATATGGATGTGCAAACATGTAGATACGATGTTATGAATATATTTATGTGGTATTATCGTTTGTGAGGGTGTTGTGTTGAAAAATCATATGAGGATCGTATGAAAAGAGGTATAAATTGTGTAAGATTGTCGTTCGACACTCATGGATGAACTCGTGTTGATAAAAAAACTAGAACATGAAGGTAAATTCATGAGTGTGTCAATAGGATGTAATGTAAATGTATGAATATGAAAATATAAGGTAATAAGTAGTGTTGTCATACCTCTAGAGCTTAAATTGAGGCATATAACTCCTTATCATAAGTTGAGTAGTTCAATCATGCATCATTAAACTTTTCACTAAAGTATGCAATAGGCCTCCTTTCTTGCAATAACACAACCCCAGTTCCAACCCCAGAAGCATCACACTCTATCTCAAACGTCTTAGCAAAATCTAGAAGTGCTAAAACAGGCGTAGTACATAACTTCTCTTTAATCAACTCAAACATTCAGTTAAAGGTGCAACTATAGAACTGAAGTTCTTTACAACTCGCCGATAAAATGAAGCTAAACCATGTAAATTCCTCACATTAGCAATACTAGAGGGTTTCGGCCAATATTTAATTGTTTTTTACATTTTCTTCGTCAACCTTAATCCTACTACTAGAAATGATATAACCAAGAAACACAACATTTTCTTGACATAAATGACACTTCTTTAGTTTCCCATATAATTTTAGCATCTTGCAAAGTTTCAAATACAGCCTTAGGATGCTCCATATGATCATCAAAAGTTCTAATAAACACCAAAATATCATCAAAATACACAACAACAAACAATCCAATATGCTTCCTAAAAACATGATTAAGAAGTCGCATAAATGTACTAGGTGCGTTAGATAACCCAAATGGCATTACCAACCATTTCCTGTGTTTTGTTTTAAATGTTGTTTTCCACTCACCCCCTTCATTCATTCTAATATGATAATAACCACTCATCAAATCAATTTTAGAAAACAACACCACACCATGTAACTCATAAACCAAATCATCAAGTCTAGGTATAGGAAATTGATACTTAATTGTTATCTTGTTGATTTCACGGCTGTCCACACACATCTGCATGGTTCCATCCTTCTTTGGCAAAAGCAAGGTAGGCACAAAACATGAACTAAGTGACTCTCGCATGTAACCCTTCTCTAAGAGCTCACTAACCTGCCTTTGAATTTCCTATGCCTCCTCTAGATTACACCTATAGGCTGGTCGGTTAATAAGTGAAGCTCCTAACACCAAGTCAATTTGATGCTCAATCCCACGAATAGATGGTAAACCCTTAGGTAACACTTCTGGAAAAACATCTAAAAACTCCTCAAGCAACTTTAAAATTTGTGTTGGCAATTCCACATTCTCTACTTGCAATAATGGTTTAGCCCATTCCATGAAAACAATCCCAATCGAAGCTAATACTTGCTCAATGTCTCTCTTCTTGGCTAACATAAGCCCTTTACCCAATTTCACCTCATTTTGTTAACTTCACAATTGATCCTCTCTAACTAATCGAGAACTCAATGGCAACAAATTCACCTCCTTCCCATCCAACATAAATGAGTAAGTATTCTTCCATCCATTGTAGGTCACATCTTTATCAAATTGCCATGGACGCCCCAATGAGACATGGCTAGCTGACATCGAAGCCATGTCACACAATACCTCATCATGATAGGTTTTGATGGAAAAAGGCACACAAACTTTCTTTCTCACCTGAATCTCTCCATTCTGGTTAAGCGACCATAAACTATACAGTTTAGGATGTGGAACAGTAGTTAAACCCAACTTCTCCACCAAGGTAGTGGACCCAACATGTAACATCCCCCATTCCAGGATAAAACGACAATCTCATGTCAATCGAAAAACTGAGTAATTAATTTTTATTTTTTATATATATCTATATTCATGGTCTTCGTATTAAAATCTACCGAAATTTTGACAGAGTCCCCCCTATACCGGAAGGTCCTAAGTTATTGACATGGAATCTATTTACACTTCTAAGAGCTCGCATCTCATAACTTAATTCCCGACCTAATTGTCTTGGGTTTCAATTCCACATTTATACTCACCATATTAACCACAATATTTATGATATGCATTATACAACAAAATATCATTATAGATGGATAAAAATAAATAAATATAAATACATAGACATGAAATATGGTTATATGAACTACAGGGTTAAATTCATTCAATCAAGTTTAAACATTTATTATACAAATTAAGTTATACCAACATTTTCATGTTTACAAAATACAAGGGTATACTCCCTAGAACTTAGATTACAAGAAGGGAACATAAGTTAGGATCTACTCCTGTCGTGCATGCGATGATCCTGAAACAAAATACATATTATTAAAAGGTGAATATTACAATAAATATAACAACACGAATATCTAACAATTTCAACAAGGTAAAATGCATTCATAGTTCATTTGCTTCTCCCTTCTAGTATTTATTAGAATCTTTTTCTTATTCAACTATTAATAACTATTCCCTCTGCCACTTTCAACCTTCATTCCAGACTTTATGAGATCAACCATGATTATTCTTTCTTATCACATTACCGTTACCAATTTCACTAGTATCATCATCATCACCCCATAGGAGTCGATGCAAGGTGATCCCCTTACCCGGGATCCTAACATACACTAAATGTATGTTAGCCAATACATGGTGATCCCCTTACCCGGGATCCTAACATACACTAAATGTATGGTAGTCCATACATGGTGATCCCCTTACCCGGGATCCTAACATACACTAAATGTATGCTAGCCAATACATGGTGATCCCCATACCCAGGATCCTAACATACACTAAATGTATGTTAGTCCAATCATGGGGATCCCCTTACCCGGGATCCTAACATACACTAAATGTATGCTAGTTTACGCCTCAAATCGTACTTCTCATATTTCTTTTGTCAGTGATAATTTCATCATTTGGCAATTCACACAACAAGTTTCCATCTTGAATACACATACATTCAGTAATTCACATTTCACATTGGTAATATAAATAAATCATGGAATTAAGTAGGAAGTATAGGTGCGATTCACCTACCTGCAATAGAAGCTCTACTCGTGCTCCCCTACTGCTGCTGCACCACGCCTGTGGTCCCTCCTGAAATTCACAGGTTTATCTCATAAATTTTCCTCACCTAAGGATATGTTTTATTATAACCATATCAACAACCAATAAGTCTTTCTTTCAGTCATTTCTTAATATTTTACGTTTTTCTCATTTCACCCATTAATATTGTCATTCTTTGTCCAACCCATTATATATATATATATATTAACCGTTTCTGTTTAAATCCCGAACTATCACTGTCTAGACATTGAACTGTTACTGTCTCGTTTTTGAACTATTACTGTCTTGTTTTTAAACTGTTACTGTCTTGTTTTTGAACTATTACTGTCTCCTTTTTGAACTGTTATTGTCTAGATATTTAATTGTTACTCTCCAACCTCTCCTCAGATTTTTAACTATATCTAGAGTTATAGAACTCTGATTCAAGCGAGATTAGTCTTGTTGGAAAGCTAAGACATGAGGCTACAAGTTTTTTGAAGGAAGGAGAACCCAGTTCTACCTCTAAGGCAGTCAAAATTTCTCATCAACGAACCAAACCTACTACCCTATAAGGTCTATCATGACCCAGTCTCGGTTGGTGACCCATAGCTGGAGTTCTATAACTCCAAATTGAGCAAGACCAATTTCATTAGTTAGCCAACATCCAAACCTACAATTTCTATGAGGAACCTGATCCTAATTCCTTCATCCTCCTACCTAAAATCTCTTTTAAAGTCAAGAGACAAAACTGTTCAAATTCATCAATCTTTCCATTTACATACAACACATGAAGTTCTTTAATTTAGCAACTCATACTTTTTCCCCAATTCAAGTCTAAGAACTCAAATCTATAAATTAACATCCAGGCATCAATTCATAATCGACTTGAAATGACTCATAAGAGCAGATTTAGAATACCTTACCCGGTACGAATCAAGGTTTCGATCCCTCTTTTTCTTTCTAATGACAGTCGACCCTCCCCTCTTCTCTTCTTGTTCAATTTCTCTTGTTAATTCCTTTCCCACCAGTGTTTATTCTACCTATAACCCTTAATCTTGGATGAGTTTTTGAAATTTTGGTGTTTCTCTCTTGATTTGTAAAAATGAATATAAAAACTCCCTCTTTTCTTTCTTTACGTTATCAGCAGATCTGTTTTTGGTGAGAAGAGGAGTACTTATGCTCTATAATTATTCTTATTTGCATTTAGGCCCCATTTTCTTTAAGTGTATTCGTTTTGCCCCCACTTCTTTTTAGTTTAGTTTATTTCCTTTAATTTAATCCAGCCCTCTCTTTTTTTCTCGGGATTTACACAACATTAGTGCAACTTTCATTGTTAATAATCATTCCACACACCTTATCCCAATTCTGACACCTCGTATGAAAGATGTTCTCATGTTGTTCTTTAGTAACATCAATTTGTGCATTCAAAACCCGTTATACCACTAACAAATCTCCTTCTAGTGGCTCAAAAGCTTGTCCATGCCCATCCTCAACTTTAGTTTCGGCCTCATCGCTCTTGGCCAACTCTCCATGTTTCCCATGCACCACCATAACTCTCTTGTTCAGACATTCAAAAGCAATATGCCCATGCCCCAAACATTTGAAACACTTAATGTTTCGCGACCTCTTAGGATGTTGAGGTTCGATCACCTTTTCTATACCCTTTGTAAAGTCTGAACTTGTACTCCCCTTACTAAACCCCACTTTGATGCAAACTTCTTTAACACACGGTCAAGTAACCCACATGTAAAGACATCAATTCTTGAAAAGCCAAGTAAATCAAGTTTGATAGAGTGCGACACAAAGATAACTTATACCTAGGCATCAACACTATTGGAAATAAAAACCCCCACCCAATGAATATTGATTCGCGAACGAGAAGTATAAGGATGACACCATGAAGTTAGTTGTTCTTTGATAAGTCATTTTTCAGTTCTTTAGAGAATCAAGGAAGGGAGAGTATCCCACAAAACACACACAAAGTGCGGCAAACAAGAAGTTTTATTAATCTAAATTATCTAACCTTACATGTCTAGTTATGCCTTTATTTATATTGACTCGAGACTGTAACAAATCCTAATGGATTCCTAATGTGGACTTATACGAGGCCCATTTACAATTAAAACCAAATAATATAAATAAACCCTAAACTAAGAAGAAAATAATAATAACAATAATAAATCCAAATTTAATATCCTAAATATGATATGATTAGATTTGTTGTCCTTTAGAAGTCCCATATAAGCTAAGAGAATCAAATATGAAGTTGCCTCCTCTTTAGTTTCCTTGTTCGCAAAGTATCCTTAGCTGACATGAAAACTTATTTAATGATAGATTCCTGCCGCAATAAGGATAAAATAATTGTTTCCATACACCGTAAGGATTCCACATTATTGCGGAGTCCATATCACATATGGAAACTATGTTGTTGCCCATTAAATATCCTTGCAACACTAGAAAATTCTCAAAATCAGCTGCCACATCCTTGTAGGAAAAAAATCCTAGCCAAATAGAAAATCCACAAGTTAAAAGGATGTAAATAACAAAATTCATATAGCTTTTGTTGACTAATATTGCTATTCCTTCCTGAACTTCGATTGCCATAAAATTTTAACCAGAGGTAGAAAAACATGTCAGGAGACTCCACGTAAAATTTTAGTCCGATCCAACAATCGAATCGAGAATTATGACTATTGTCGTAGAACTAGACATTTGCGCATTTTACATCACAATCCGAATCTGATTGTTTTTTTTGTTGTTCGGATTGTATCATTCCCTCTCTCTTCAAGATGATTTGTCTTTGAATCATTAACAGGGATAAGGGAAAGAAATATAGCCCTTTTTTTAAGCCTTTGGAGTTCTTTTTTAGCCAACAATCGTCACCAACAACTTTGGATGAAGGTAGTAGCCTTTCTCCTTCGTTTATCATCATTGCAGTGTTTTTACTCATCTCTTTCTGAAGCTTGCTGGGCATCGACTAATGTCGTTAACACATCAAGTTCTTATTGCATCTCCCTTAGAATACGGGATATACTCTTTGTTTCTTTTTTTAGAACACTAATATCTTTATTTTTCTCCCTTTGATACCACCTCTCCTTTTGAATCCTCCTCTTCTTTTGCCATAATACCTCATCAGAATACTTGAAATCCTAATTTGATGCGAACCCTAGCAAAATTTAATGGTATTCGCGACCCCAAGATCAATCTAACCCAAGTTTGTTGAGATTTGAATGAGCTTATCACAATGGAAGACTTGCTCCAAGGCAACAAGACTATAAACCAACTCGATCACAACACCTATACCTGGAGACGAGCAAAGGAAGTATAAATTCACAACAAAGATGTTGCGATGTCGCGGTCGCACAAATTAATTACCCTAGCTTCAAACACAACACACAAGATAGTATAGAGCAAGCAAGGGGTCGATCCCACGAGGAAGATTCAAGTCGATTTTTATGCTAGATGATATGCAATTTGGGGGGGGGGTTTGGACGTTATCTAGGCTAAAGCAAAAGCAAACAGAAAACTATCAAACTAAATTTAATAAAATCAGAAAATTATCAAGAGAACAAACCTTGGTCACAAGCACACATCCACCTACAGAAATCAAAACTGATCATGGAAACGAAACATCAATTTATATTACGAATATTTATCTCTTCTTAACATTGGTTAGTTAACGGATCCGCCGTATAACTAGCCCTAACCATCAAACAACCACGGTGTCCGCACTAGTAATTTAATTCAATGGCAGCCTTAAGAACTAGATAAGTTGATTAATCAAGAAAACATAACTGTCCCTTGATCTATGTTTGATTTGATTGAATGTTCTCCCTAAGATTAATAACGTAGATCCGCCACAATTATTAAACTCAGTTGCTTCACAAGTTCATATACCACAACTCCAGTTTTGATATCAAACTTAACAATAGATTGTCTACAATAATAACTTAGAGTCCGCTCTAGCAATTAAAATAAAAAATCATAGGAAAAATAAGCATAGGAGAACAAACATATTCATCATATGAACTGAAAAGAAAAGGTAAAATAAATCTCACGAGTTCTTGAAATCCGAAGGTTTACGTGTCCTTGAAACCAAGAAAAAGTGTTTAGCCTTGCATGTTTGTTGAACAACTAATCAAAAAGAAGGAAGAATGCATAATTTAGGGTTTCTTAGAGGAAGGGGGCGTTTTTCTCTCCTTGGCTGGCTGCCCCCCTTCTCTTCTCTCATTCTTTTTATATCTTAGGAAACCCTATGTCTCTATTTTACAAAATAGTCCTCCATTAAGTAGGCTTGTTTATATTTAAGTACTTCAATAACTATTTTCCTAAAAAAGAAGAAATAGCCTTGCATGAAATCTTCAAGCTTTGACTTAGAGGAGCTAAATTTCTGAAATAAAAACTTGGATACCGGTTTAGATTCTTCGGAACGTAATTTGAACTCGTTTCTTCACGAAACCTGTTTGTTGGCAGAATTCAGATGTCATCTTTGAAAAATCATATCTCCCTCATATGACATTGGTTTTGGCTGAAATTTGGAGAGTTTATATATATTTGAGTCATGAATCCAACAAAATTGAGTTTGCATCAATTGGACTTCTTTAGCTTCAGATATTCAAGTTGGAATGGCCAAAGGTCAACACTGGCAGATTGCGAGATTTGACTTTGAAGGCTGCGATTTCCATGATATTCCTTATTTTATTTTCTTGCCTTTGATTTCCAGAAAGGTATGGATGTTAGCTTTTTAATGCCACTGGAATCACTTCATTTCAACCTCTAGAGCTCATGCTATGCACAAAACATCGACTGAAGGTCAAATCTGCCAATTATCTCCAATTTACTTCTTTTTGCATCTTTCATCCAAAAGTGCCTTCAAAACATAAAACAAAGAATATCAAGGCATTTTATATATAAAACATAGGCAAAACACTAGTTAAATGTGGGTGAAACTATTGAATAATATGGTTGCATCAAATACCCCCACACTTACCTCTTGCTCGTCCTCGAGAAAGGATAGGTAAAACCAAATTGAAGTTAAATTAAATGAAATCACTATGACTAATCTTCTAATCTCCCATCAATATCCAAGAATATATGCATTATAAACAAGAACACAATTAAGAAGGATAAAGAGTATAAATTTTCATGAATTTATTTACATGCAAACTTCAAAACTTAATTAATCGTCGGGATTTAAATGAAATCTATGCCATGCCAAAGTGATAGGTCCTCTCATTGATATACACTCCAACACTCACGTGTTTAAGGCTTATGTGTTTAAATCTCTCAAATTCAATCAATGAATATGTTCTACCATAAACTTGCTCTTCAATCTCATCTCCATTACTAACATATTACAAACAATGCATGAATCAAAAGGTCTTATTTTCTGGTTGTAATGGGGCTAAGGTTAAGGTAAGGTAAAAGAGAGTAAAAGAAAAGGTTCAAACCAAAGAAAGTAGAGCATTCTGAAAAATGATATTTCAAACAAGATATTCCATCAAAGCATATAAATTTTCCATCTTTAATCACCAATGCTTAACTTCTTTTGATTTCAAGCTTTTTAACATAAAGGAACACTTTTTTCTTTTTCTTTTTCTTTTTCTTTTTCTTTTTCTTTCCTTTTTTTTTTTTTTACCTTTGGTAACTTTGCCCATCTTTTCATCAAGCATCACTTCTTCTTTCTTTTCACATAATTTCCAACCATAATTCCATGAGATATCATCAGTATATGCTCTACTAATCCTTGGCCGGGGGAAAAGGAAAACATATAGAAAGTTAAGGCTTATACATGGATAAAGCAAAGAAAAGATAAACAAGCTCAAAAGGGGCTCACTAAGGATAATATGCTTTAGGTTGGCTTTTAGGCTCAAATGGTTAAAATTCCTAATGCCTTTATCATCTTCATATATATATATATGTAATGCAAATGTAATCTCAACAAGATATGAAGCAAGTTCTAAAGATATATATCATTGAAAGAAGGCACAATAAAAGAATATAATGTTGAAGGCTCAAAAGCTTGCATTGGTATAACACTATAAAGTCAACATGGCATATTCTCAAAGTCAATCCCTAAACCAATTAAACCTTAAAACTTGCATGCACACTCATTCATTTGATTTATATCTTCATCTATCTCAACTAATTCTCATACATAATACTCATATTCTCAAAAACCAATGGGAGTTCAAAAAATCAAACATAATTTTTTTTTTATTTTGAAAAATAACAAAGAAAACCAAAATTAGAAAACCAACATTCTCCCAATACCCCCACACTTAAAACACAACATTGTCCTCAATGTTGAAATAAAAGAAAAGGAATATTGGAGAATGACAAAAATAAAGTAAAATGCGAAAAATAAAAGATAAGGGAAAAAGAAAGCAAATCTTTTTTTTTTGTGTCTTTGGGTTGCCTCCCGAAAGCGCTTTTGTTTTATGTCATTGGCTCGACATGTTGCATGCTCATTCTTCATAGATTGGTTCAGCTAACTCCTGCAAAGCGGTGAGTTCTGTCGTCCAACCTTCATAGAAAGGTTTCAAGCGATGCCCATTGACCTTGAGTACTTTGTTGGTTTCTAAACTTGTAATTTCAACTGCACCATAAGAAAAAACATTAGAAACAACAAATGGTCCAATCCAACGAGAGCGCAATTTTCCGGGAAAAAGTTTCAAACGCGAATGATAAAGAAGGACTTTGTCTCCAACATGAAACTCCTTTCTTGTAAGCATTCGGTCATGAAGACTCTTAGTCTTTTCTTTGTAAATCCTTGCATTCTCATAAGTATCATTTTGTATTTCTTCCAATGTAATTCCAATCTTTTTAGGCACCAAAAGGATAGGCGCCACCCATTCACTGTCCATAATGGGGTAAATGACTCCTGTATCATGGGGAACAGTTTGCAAAGCTTGCAAAGCCAATCTTTGGTTCATGCATGTTTTGGGGAACACATATATGCCTGTCCATCTCTTCTATCTTGGTAAAATCATAGCCATAGCTCAAAGCTACGCTTAATCCATCCTCACAATCAAAATCAAAAACTTGTTGCACACACTTATCAACTTGGTCATAGCATGTGATAGAATAAACATTGCTATAAGGATATTTCATTGCATCATGAAAATTAAATTCAATCTTTTCATCTCCTACTTCCATAGACAAAGTATCCTTACCACAATCAATCTTTGTATTGGCGGTTTTCAAGAATGGTCTCCCAAACAATATAGGAGTGTTGTTTGATGAATCACAAAAATCATGTTCCATATCAAGAATATAAAAGTCGCATGGAATGACCAAACTATCAATCTTGACTAAGACATCTTCTATCACACCAAGTGGGTAAACAAAACTATGATCCGCAAGTTGTATTACAATGCTAGTTTTATTCAAAGGCTCAAGACTAAAAGAATCATAAACATGTTTGGGCATAACACTAATAGATGCACCTAAATCGCACAAGGCCCTTTTGAAACTAGCATTACCAATAACACATGGGATAGTAAACGCACACGGGTCTTTTTGCTTCAAAGGCATATTCTTTTGAACAACGCGAGATACAACTTCACCCATCTTACCGTTTCATGACCTTTCGGTTTGAAAGCTCTCTTGGTAGTACACAACTCCTTCAAGAATTTTGCATACTTGGGAATTTGCTTGATAGCATCAAGCAAAGGAATGTTGAGTTCTACTTTCTTGAAAACCTCTAAAATCTCTTTTTCTTTGTCCTCTTTCTTTGACCTAGAAGAACTCACAGAAAGGGTGGAATTGTTTTAAAACTGGAAGTCATTGATTGAGGACTTACCTTTAGAGTGTTGGTCGTGGTTTCAATTTGTGAAGGAGAAGGATGTTCCTTCTTTGTACTCAATTCAATTTCTATCTCTTCTTCTTCCTCCATCTCAATTTGTTTCAACCTTTTCTCTTCAAGTTCTTTCCCACTTCGCGACATGATCGCACTAACATTCTCTTTTGGATTCAATGCTTGGGAGGGCAATTTTCCATTCATTTGTGCTTCCAATTTCCCCACACTTGAAGCAACTTGCCCCATTTGCTTCTCCAAGTTGTGAATACTTGACCTTGTTTCCTGTTGAAAAGACATGACATTTTGTTGCAAGGTCACGGTGTTAGAAGCCAAAGTTTTCATCATCTCACGAAGATCATCACTGGATGACGACCCCATAACATTGGAGTTTGTGAATGGAGGGGGTTGTCTTGCTTGATAATTCTGTTGGGGCTGAAATCCATGGGGATGGAATTGTCGACCTTGATTGCCTTGTTGAGGCTGGTTCCCATATCGTAGGTTGGGATGATCTCTCTGATGCAACCATATTATTCAATAGTTTCACCCACATTTAACTAGTGTTTTGCCTATGTTTTATATATAAAATGCCTTGATATTCTTTGTTTTATGTTTTGAAGGCACTTTTGGATGAAAGATGCAAAAAGGAGTAAATTTGAGATAATTGGCAGATTTGACCTTCAGTCGATGTTTTGTGCGAGAGCGTGAGCTCTAGAGGTTGAAATGAAGTGATTCTAGTGGAATTAAAAAGGTAACATCCATACCTTTCTGGACATCTAAGGCAAGAAAATAAAATAAGGAAGAGCATGGAAATCGCAGCCTTCAAAGTCAAATCTCGCAATCTGCCAGTGTTGACCTTCGGCCATTCCAACATGAATATCTGGAGCTACAGAAGTCCAATTGATGCAAACTCAATTGTTTTGGATTCATGACTCAAAGTTATATAAACGCTCCAAATGTCATCCAAAAACGATGTCATATGAGGGAGATATGATTTTTCAAAGATGACATCTGAATTCTGCCAGCAAACAGGTTTCGTGAAGAAACGAGTCCAAATTACGTTCCGAAGCATCTAAACCGATATCCAAGTTTTTATATCAGCAATTTAGCTTCTCTAAGTCAAAGCTTGAAGATTTCATGCAAGGCTATTTCTTCTTTTTTAGGAAAATAGTTATTGAAGTACTTAAATGTAAACAGTCTACTTAATGGAGGACTATTTTGTAAAATAGAGACCTAGGGTTTCCTAGGATATAAAAAGAATGAGAGAAGAGAAGGGGGCAGCCAGCCAAGGAGAGAAAAACGCCCCCTTCCTCTAAGAAACCCTAAATTATGCATTCTTCCTTCTTTTTGATTAGTTGTTCAACAAACATGCAAGGCTAAACACTTTTTCTTGGTTGCAAGGACACGGAAACCTTCGATTTCAAGAACTGTGAGATTTATTTTACCTTTTCTTTTCAGTTTATATGATGAATATGTTTGTTCTCCTATGCTTATTTTTCTATGATTGTTTATTTTAATTGCTAGAGCGGACTCTAAGTTATTATTGTAGACAATCTATTGCTAAGTTTGATATCAAAACCGGAGTTGTGGTATATGAACTTGTGAAGCAACTGAGTTTAATAATTGTGGCGGATCTACGTTATTAATCTTAGGGAGAACATTCAATCAAATCAAACATAGGCTAGCGGGACGTTATGTTTTCTTGATTAATCAACTTATCTAGTTCTTAAGGCTGCCATTGAATTAAATTACTAGTGCGGACATCGTGGTTGTTTGATGGTTAGGGCTAGTTATACGGCGGATCCGTTAACTAACCAATGTTAAGAAGAGATAAATATTCAGAATATAAATTGATGTTTCGTTTCCATGATCAGTTCTAATTTCCGTTGGTGGATGTGTGCTTGCGACCAAGGTTTGTTTTCTCGATAAGTTTCGGTTTTAATTGATTTTGTTTGCTAGTTTAATTGCTTGCCATAGTTTAGATAATCACAAACCAAATCCCCCCAATTACATAACGTACAACATAAAAATCTGACTTGAAACTTCCTCGTGGGATCGACCCCTTGCTTGCTCTATATTATCTTGTGTATTTTAAGCTAGGGTAATTAATTTGTGCGACCGCGACATCGCAACACTCTCCATCCAGGATTGTACGTATGGGAAAAGGATCATACTTACGCTGAGGTTGTCCATTGAATGCTCCATCAACTGCATTAGCTTGTTCAATGTAATCTTCTTGCATTGTTGGGCACATATCGAAGCATGTCCTTGTAAGGAGCATATGCTACAAACTTTCACCTGTTGTATATTGCCACAAGCCAAAGAACGCACAAGATAAGTAAGATCATTAACTTTATTCTCAAGGTTAGAAATACTTACCTCATTTACTCGTTTGTTTGCGAAGTCTCCACGAGTGCCAAACTGTTTCGAGTTGGCCGCCATGTTTGAGATCAATTGGCGTGCGGCCTCGAGTGTCTTATCTACCAATGCCCCTCCACTTGCAACATCAATGATACTACGGTCAGTAGGCATCAATCCTTCATAGAAATATTGAATGAGCAGCTGATCGGGTATTTGATGATGAGGGCATTGAATACACAGTTGCTCAAATCTTTCCCAATACTCGGAAAGTGTCTCTCCATGAGATTGTCGAATCCCACATATTTCTTTCCTTATATTGGCAACTCGAGATGCTGGGAAATACTTCTCAAGGAAGATCTTCTTCATGCCATTCCACGTTCCAATTGAACCTGGTAGAATGGAGAAAAGCCATGCCTTTGCTTTGCCCCTTTTAAAGAGAAAAGGAAAGCTTTCAACTTAACTTGTTCTTCATCAACTCCATTCGGTTTCATGCCAACACAAACCATATGGAACTCCTTAAGATGAGTATGAGGATCTTCTCCTGTAAGACCATTAAATGTTGGTAACAAATGTATAAAACCAGATTTGAGCTCAAAGTTTACATTATTGTCAATGTTTATGCACAATGGTTGATTTTCCATGTTAGGAGCAGCAAGCTCCTTGAGTGTTTGTTGTCGTGCAATAGCCATGATGTTGAGGCGAGCTTTCTTTCTTAACCTGCGTAAAGTACTTTCTATTTCAAGATCAACCCGCACTTGAATTTGATTAGTAGAACGGGTCACGAGCATAAATTGCTAAGAAAACTCAAAAGAAAGTAACCACACAAGAGATCGAAAACAATGCAAATTGTACGAAAACCCTACGGTAGAAAACTAAAACTGCCTAAAAACACTAGAAAACAGAGGAATTTGGCCTCAATAGGGTGGGGCTAGTGATAATCACTAGTCCTGTTCAGAACGTCGTTTTCCTTCAGGAAACAAAAGGCCGATACCTAATTCCACCAAAAACTCTATTTTAAACGATGACTTCTGCGCAAGTGAACAAGACTGTCGCAAGCAAAAATTCTGTCTCTTTTTTTTTTTGAATCACGTAAAATAAAAATAACAAGCACAATAATAATCAACTAAAATTACCTCCCCGACAACGGCGCAAAAATTTGTTGCGAAGTCGCGGTCGCACAAATTAATTACCCTAGCTTCAAACACAACACACAAGATAGTATAGAGCAAGCAAGGGGTCGATCCCACGAGGAAGATTCAAGTCAGATTTTTATGCTAGATGATATGCAATTTGGGGGGGGGGGGGTTTGGACGTTATCTAGGCTAAAGCAAAAGAAAACAGAAAACTATCAAACTAAATTTAATAAAATCGAGAAAATTATCAAGAGAACAAACCTTGGTCACAAGCACACATCCACCTACGAAATCAAAACCGATCATGGAAACGAAACATCAATTTATATTCTGAATATTTATCTCTTCTTAACATTGGTTAGTTAACGGATCCGCCGTATAACTAGCCCTAACCATCAAACAACCACAGTGTCCGCACTAGTAATTTAATTCAATGGCAAAAGGCCTTAAGAACTAGATAAGTTGATTAATCAAGAAAACATAACTGTCCATTTGATCTATGTTTGATTTGATTGAATGTTCTCCCTAAGATTAATAACGTAGATCCGCCACAATTATTAAACTCGGTTGCTTCACAAGTTCATATACCACAACTCCGGTTTTGATATCAAACTTAACAATAGATTGTCTACAATAATAACTTAGAGTCCGCTCTAGCAATTAAAATAAACAATCATAGGAAAAATAAGCATAGGAGAACAAACATATTCATCATATAAACTGAAAATAAAAGGTAAAATAAATCTCACAGTTCTTGAAATCCGAAGGTTTCCATGTCCTTGCAACCAAGAAAAAGTGTTTAGCCTTGCATGTTTGTTGAACAACTAATCAAAAAGAAGGAAGAATGCATAATTTAGGGTTTCTTAGAGGAAGGGGGCGTTTTTCTCTCCTTGGCTGGCTGCCCCCTTCTCTTCTCTCATTCTTTTTATATCTTAGGAAACCCTATGTCTCTATTTTACAAAATAGTCCTCCATTAAGTAGACTTGTTTACATTTAAGTACTTCAATAACTATTTTCCTAAAAAGAAGAAATAGCCTTGCATGAAATCTTCAAGCTTTGACTTAGAGGATCTAAATTGCTGAAATAAAAACTTGGATATCGGTTTAGATTCTTCGGAACGTAATTTGAACTCGTTTCTTCACGAAACCTGTTTGCTGGCAGAATTCAGATGTCATCTTTGAAAAATCATATCTCCCTCATATGACATTGGTTTTGGCTGAAATTTGGAGAGTTTATATATATTTGAGTCATGAATCCAACAAAATCGAGTTTGCATCAATTGGACTTCTTTAGCTCCAGATATTCAAGTTGGAATGGCCGAAGGTCAACACTGGCAGATTGCGAGATTTGACTTTGAAGGCTGCGATTTCCATGCTCTTCCTTATTTTAGTTTCTTGCCTTAGATTTCCAGAAAGGTATGGATGTTAGCTTTTTAATGCCACTGGAATCACTTCATTTCAACCTCTAGAGCTCACGCTCGCACAAAACATCAACTGAAGGTCAAATCTGCCAATTATCTCCAATTTACTTCTTTTTGCATCTTTCATCCAAAAGTGCCTTCAAAACATAAAACAAAGAATATCAAGGCATTTTATATATAAAACATAGGCAAAACACTAGTTAAATGTGGGTGAAACTATTGAATAATATGGTTGCATCAAAAGAATGGTCAATTCTTTGAAGAGTTGAAAGTTCAATCAAGAACCAAGATTGAGCAACCAAAAGTCAGCTACAATGCTGAAAAATATCATCAAAAGTCTAACCTAAAATTATTCCTAAAGAGTATTTAAACTCTAAGCCAAAACCCTAGTTTTCCTAATGGGTCTTACATAAACCCAATTTAAATAATAATCAACCCAAGCTAAAACTAGCCCAAAATAATTAAAATAAACAAGTCTAAAACCCAAAAAAATTGTCTCCTCTCAAAATAATTAAAGTTTGATAGCCCAACTAATTAAATAAAACAAGTTCGTTGTTTCCGTATTCTGTCTGGCAACAACAATGCCCAATTTAAAACGAATGGTTCTCTTTCGTCTTAATGAATTAAAAGGCGTTCCATATACTGTTGGAAAGGTATGGAAGTATAGTTTCCAGCCCAACTAGAATCATATCCATATTCGATCTGTAGCTCTAGTTATGACCAAAAGAGTAACAAAAGGTCAAACTATCTGAATCTAGTCTTCTTCTCTCAATCCTTGTGTAATGGTCTTGGTTCCACCAATAAGCCCCTCTTGAACATGAATCAGATTAATCAAGGCTTGCTCTTTATTATTACAAATCCTTTTAAAGTCCACCTTAGCCCATGTATCTTGAAGAAGTCCATTGAAAGCTTCTTTAAACTTCTTAGCCCTAAGCCTAGTAACTGGACCAACTAGAACCTCCAATGGATCCTTTGATGGTTGGATCGCATCATAATTGTAATACTCACTTTGCATTTTTTTATATCAAAACCTAAAACAAAAGCTAATGACAGTAAAGAAAATAAGAAGACACTAAGAACTTAAAACTAACCCAAAATTACATGGACTTTCAATTACGAATGTAACAAACTCCTTTAAAGCTTAGACCCAAATTTGGATCCTAAACCAAACGACTTCCAAATGGTCTGAAATTTGATATTTAGAGCGAATTCACCCAAAAAAAACTAGAATATCAAGTTTGATTTAATTCCAAATTGATTTGATATATGGATGTGAAACTAACACGAATCAACCCATTTAAAACCCTAATTTGGAAACTAAACCAAACGATGTCGAAATGAGTTGAAAATTTATATATTGTGTGATTTCACCCTAAGTAACCAAAATATCAATTTTGACACAATTACAATATGGTTTGATAAGTGGATGCACAATAGAAGCGAAACAAACCCTTTTGTCCTAAACAACATTTTCTGAAATTATTATTTTTTTACTCTAAAAAGAAATTTTGAACAGAAAGAATAATATGACACCTTATTTTTAATCCCAAAAGACTCAATTATACACAACTAATCAAGAATAACATAGGAAGAAGACAATTTAACCAAAACTGATTTGAAACAAGATCAGACCCGAAACAAAGACAACACAAAGAAAAATTGACGTGGAAGATAAAAACAAAAATACAAGAAATAAAATGATATAACCTGATTAATAGAGCCAAGCTCTAATATCAAATGATGCGAATCTCTTGAATACGCGGTCAAGCAACCCACACACAAAGACACCAATTCTTAAAAAGCCAAGTAAATCAGGTTTGATATGAGTGTGACATAAAGATAACTTGTACCTAGGCACCAACACAATAGGAAATGAAAACCTCCACCCAACGAATATTGATTGGTGAATGAGATGTATAAGGATGACACCATGAAGTCATTTGTTCTTCGATAAGTTGTTTTTCAGTTTTTTAGAGACGTATCTCATCAACACACACATACAAAGTGCGACAAAAAAGAAGTTTTATTAATCTCTAACCTTACATGTCTAGTCATGTCTTTATTTATACTAACTCGAGATCGAAACAAACTCTAATGGATCCCTAATGTGGACTTATATGAGATCCACTTATAATTAAACCCAAATAATATAAATAAACCCTAAACTAGGAAGACAAAAATAATAATAACAATAATAAATTCAAATTTAATATCCTAAATATGATATGATCAAATTTATTGCCCTTTAGAAGTCCTATATAAGCTAGGAGAATCAAATCTGAAGTTGCCTCCTCTTTAGTTTCCTTGTTTACAAAGTATCCTTAACTGACTTGAAAACTTATTTAATGATAGATTACTATTATAATAAGGATTGAACAATTGTTTCCATACACTATAAGGATTACACATTAATACGGAGTCCATATCATACATGAAAACTATGTTGTTGCCCATTTAAATATCCTTGCAAGACTAGAAAATTCACAAAACTAGTTGCCACATCCTTGTAGGAAAAACATCATAGCCAAATAGGAAGTCTATAAGTCAAAAGGAAGTAAATAACAAAATTTGTACAACCTCTGTTGACCAGTATTGCGATGCTTTCCTGAATTTTGATTGACCTGAAATTTTAACCTAAGGTAGGAAAACATATCATGAGACTCCATGTAAAGTTTCAGCCCGATCCAACAATCGAATCAAGAATTATGATTGTTGTCGTAGAACTGGACATTTGCGCATTTTACATCACAATCCGAATCTGATTGTTTTTTCGTTGCTCAGATTGTATCATTCCCTCTCTCTTCAAGATGATTTGTCTTTGAATCATTAACAGGGATAAGGGATAAATTTTTAGCCTCTTTTTTAAGCCTTTGGAGTTGTAACAACCTAGCTTTTCAAGCCCAAAACAACGATAATTATACATACATACATATATATATATATATATATATATATATATATATATATATACTTGACACAACATCGTGTCGGTAACCGGTGAACCTGTTCCCTCTCATTATCAGGATACAATTCATACACCAACATCAAACAACATTTCATTTAAAAGTGAATCTTACATATACACATAATATTATGTTCGCATGATTATAAGTTCACATTAAAAATATACATACATAGACATGAGTTTGCATTCCTATCATACTAATAGTCATCATGAATTTAAACAAAAATATGTAATAATAGTTATACATTTAGTACATTGATTCATACAAAATACATCGTGATTTAGAATGGAAATACATGATCCCTTGCAAAAGTAGGTTCTTGTGTATTATGTTTCCTATGCACCTCGTTGGTATGACGTCCCTACTGCAGTACAAAAATATTTATGAGAATATAGTTCTTTAATAATTACGCAGATAGTTAGATAAATGAAGCATTAACATTATTCTCTGTTGGAGGTATAACATTCATAGTTCCTTTACATACTTGGTGTGCTTATTTAGTAATACACATGAATGCATCCATTCATTCAATTACTCATAATCTTCAAATCCGGTTATCCTCTTGAGGCATCATTAGCCGAGGTTAACCGTTCATTCATCCCAGTCATCCACTTAGGATGCCGTTAGTCGAAGCTATCAATCATTTATCCCGACCATCCATTCGGATGCCATTCGCCGAAGCTACTCAATTGTTCATCAACATTTACTCCTTTGACAGCTTGGTATTTGAACTAACATAACACGGTAACATTCATGATAAAGCATTTCATAATTTAACATTAAGAAAGAGGAAGGTGGAAATCACCTACATGTCCACCTGTGGGTTGTCCTTTTCCTGACGATGGTCTGATCCTGGCCGCACCACCTAAGACATCAACGACCACGCATCAGTACATTTGCTTTCTTAAATCACATTCATCACCATACTTATTTCAAGAATCCATATGTGCACATTCAAGTGTTCCATATTTTATACCATCATACAATGAAATTGTTACAAGCATTTAAGTCATTTCTGACCAGGGAGTTCATTGTAGAAAATCAGCAGCGAAAGCTGATTCACTGTTGGACACATAATTCGGCAGCGAAAACTGGTTCGCTACAAGCCGCACAATTCGGCAGTGAAAACTATTTCGCTGCAGGCGCTACACAATTTGACAACGAAAACTGTGTTACTGTAGGCATCTCAATTTTGGCAGTGAATGCTACTTCGCTGCAACTAAAGCACTTTCAGCAGGGAATGCTAATTCCCTGTAGGCAACACCATTCGCTGTAGACAACTGAATTTCAGCGACAATCACAGGTTCGCTGCAGAACACACTTTCATCAGTGAACGCTGATTTGCTGCAAACAATTCAATTTCGGCAGCGAATCACAAATTCGCTGTAGAACACATACTTTCGGTAGCGAACACTGATTCGCTGCAGGCAACTCAATTTCAGCAATGAATCACAAATTCGCTATAGAACACATACTTTCGGTAGTGAAGAATGATTTGCTGCAGGCAACTCAATTTCAGCAACAAATCACAAATTCGCTGTAGAGTACACACTTTCGGCAGAAGAAACACCGATTCGCGAGCAGAAAACACAGTTTGGGCGGCGAATGCTAATTCGCTATAGACACTCAATTTCAGCAACGAATCACAGTAACCAACTCCAGGTCATGTATCGGGTAATTCTCTATGTGAGTCTTTAACTGTCTTGACACATGAGCGATCATTTCCCCATGTTTATCACACCCAAGTCCTTTCTTCGAGTGTTCACTACAAACTACCAGACCTTTGGTATTTTGGAACATGATAGTTCTAGTATAACAACCTATTTGGCCTTGTACTCACTCGGCTAATCATACCTAGGTTTATACCGAAATCATGTGATTTTAAAGGGATCAAGTCTACTTCTGTTTCATACCCAGCTAGACTAAACCCCACTCCCACATACATAATATTTGTTTCAACATGTTCCCCATCGGGGTTACAGTTACGAACCCCTTTTCTAGTACTTCCACTCATTTCCCCCAATTTGGTGGTAATTCTCCTTGTACTAAATGAGTGGGTAGCACCCAATTCAAAACAACACAAGCACATTAAAGTTATTCATCGGTAGTGTACCTGCTTGTCGTGATGTTGCGGTCGCACAAATTAATTACCCTAGCTTAAAACACAACACACAAGATAGTATAGAGCAAGCAAGGGGTCGATCCCACGAGGAAGGTTCAAGTCGAGTTTTTATGCTAGATGATATGCAATTTGGGGGGGTTTGGACGTTATCTAGGCTAAAGCAAAAGAAAACAGAAAACTATCAAGCAAAATTTAAAAAAATCAGAAAATTATCAAGAGAATAAACCTTGGTCGCAAGCACACGTCCACCTACGAAAATCAGAACTGATCATGGAAACGAAACATCATTTTATATTCTGAATATTTATCTCTTCTTAACATTAGTTAGTTAACGGATCCTCCGTATAACTAACCCTAACCATCAAACAACCATAGTGTCTACACTAATAATTTAATTCAATGGCAGCCTTAAGAACTACATAAGTTGATTAATCAAAAAACATAACTGTTCTCAGTCTATGTTTGATTTGATTGAATGTTCTCCCTAAGATTAATAATGTAGATCCGCCACAATTATTAAACTCAGTTGCTTCACAAGTTCATATACCACAACTCTGGTTTTGATATCAAACTTAGCAATAGATTGTTTACAATAATAACTTAGAGTCCGTTCTAGCAATTAAAATAAACAATCATAGGAAAAGTAAGCATAGGAGAACAAACATATTCATCATATGAACTGAAAAGAAAAGGTAAAATAAATCTCACAGTTCTTGAAATCCGAAGGTTTCCGTGTCCTTGTAACCAAGAAAAAGAGTTTAGCCTTGCATGTTTGTTGAACAACTAATAAAAAAGAAGGAGCAATGCATGATTTCGGGTTTTTTAGAGGAAGGGGGCGTTTTTCTCTTCTTGGCTAGCTGCCCCCTTCTCTTCTCTCATTCTTTTTATATTCTAGGAAATCCTAGTCTCTATTTTACAAAATAGTCATCGTTTAAGTAGACAATTTACATTTAAGTACTTCTGTAAGATCCCACATCGGAAGCGAGCGTCCAGAGCCAAGGCCTTATAAGTGCATGCTCACCTTGACTAGTAAGACGCATTTTGGGGCCATGCGTGGCTGCCAAGAACAAACCCGTGAGGGGGACCTGGGTGGAAGCCCTGGATTTGGGTGGACTGGGAGGCCCAAAGCGGACAATATCTTGCTAGTGGGGTGGGGTGTTACTTTTGGTATCGAGCCGAGGGCGGCTCTTCTTAAGGTGGGGGGATTGTAAGATCCCACATCGAAGCGAGTCCAGAGCCAGGGCCTTATAAGTGCATGCTCACCTTGACTAGTAAGACACGTTTTGGGGCCATGCGTGGCTGCCAAGAACAAACCCATGAGGGGGACCTGGGTGGAAGCCCTGGATTTGGGTGGACTGGGAGGCCCAAAGCGGATAATATCTTGCTAGTGGGGTGGGGTGTTACAACTTCAATAACTATTTTCCTAAAAAAGGAGAAATAGCCTTGCATGAAATCTTCAAGCTTTGACTTAGAGGAGCTAAATTTACATTTAAGTACTTCGATTATACCATACGGTTGGGCTATGAAAGTGCCGAGCATTTGTTGTACCAAGGGTTATACAACATAAATCTAGATTAACCATTTAACAAGCAAAGTATTAAAAGTGAACAAGATAACAAATATAAAACATGTTAGTATCAAACATTAAGGTCCATGTTGAGTTTATATTATACTTATTCTTACACCATTAGTGTAACCTTTTCACCTTGACATGATAAACTTAGCTAAACATAATGAAAGAGAGAAACATAAATAAACAAGGAAAGGAAATGAAAAGCATAAGCAAGATATTAATATAAGCGAAACTTAAGCATTACAAAATATAAAGAGAGAGCAAGAGCATGATCTTGATCTGAAAACCAAGATGCCTAAGTATATGGCAAATGCCTCCTTTTATAGGCCAAAATTTGGAACTATTGATTTGTTGACTAATTGTTGAGTGGGTGGCCACATCTTGACTTGGTAACAATCTTTAGCTTCTTGTCTGCCAAAAACGTCATTGATAACGTCATAATTTGAACAGACTTAAATCATGAAAGTTCTAGGAAATTGTCTCAGCTTTCCATCCATATAAGGCAGACCTAAATCCAAGATCTACAGCTCCAGATATGACCAATGACCGAACAGTGTTCCAGTTTGGACTAAACCAACATCTCTTTTCTAAGTTTGGCCCTCTCTTTGTCCTTTCAATTTCCGAACTTAAACTCATCAATCAATCCTTTCATTTATGTGATAGGCCTGCATTTAAGATGAACATTTACTATAAATTAAAGGTATCTTATGGTATCACACTTGTTATTATAAAACATGCTTTAGTTAAGGAGTTATTGATACTTCAAGTGCAAAATGATGATATAAAACCTTGATAAAAATACACTTTTAAGTACTAATCATCCCTCATATGACATATTTTTTGGCTGACATTTTAAGCATTGATACGACTTTGTGTCAGGAATTCAAAAACATTGAGTTTATATCAATTGGACTTCTGTAGCTCCAGATATTCAAGTCGAAATGGCCCAACATCAACACTGGCACATTGTAAGATTTGACTTAGAAGGCTGCGATTTCCATGCTCTTCCTTATTTTAGTTTCTTGCCTTAGATGTCCAGAAATGTATGGATGTTAGCTTTTTAATGCCACTAGAATCACTTCATTTCGTCCTCTAGAGCTCACGCTCTGCACAAAACATCGACTAAAGGTCAAATCTATCAATTACCTCCAATTTACTCCTTTTGGCATCTTTCATTCAAAAGTGCCTTCAAAACATTAAACAAAGAATATCAAGGCATTTTATATATAAAACATAGGTAAAATACTAGTTAAATGTGAGTGAAACTATCAAATAATATGGTTACATAAAATGCACACTTAGCTCTTGCTCGTCATCGAGAAAGGATAGGTAAAATTAAATTGAAATTAAATTAAATCAAATCACTATGACTAATCTCCTAATCTCCCATCAATATCCAAGAATATATGCATTATAAATAAGAATACAATCAAGAAGGATAAAGAGTATAAATTTTCATGAATTTATTTACATGCAAACTTCAAAACTCAATTAATCATCGGGATTTAAATGAAATCTATGTCATGCCAAAGTGATAGGCCCTCTCATTGATATACACTCCAACTCTCACGTGTTTAGGGCTTATGTGTTTAAATCTCTCAGATTCAATCAATGAATGTGTTCTACCATAAGCTTGCTCTTCAATCTCATCTCCATTACTAACATATTACAAGCAATGCATGAATCGAAAGGTCTTATTTTTCGGTTTTAATGGGGCTAAGGTTAAGGTGAGGTAAAAGAGAGTAAAAGAAAAGGGTCAAACCGAAGAAAGTAAAGCATTCTGAAAAATGATATTTTAAACAAGATATTCCATCAAAGCACATAAATTTTCCATCTTTAATCACCAATGCTTAACTTCTTTTGATTTCAAGCTCTTTCAACATAAAATCTTAAGAACATAAAGGAACACTTCTTGTTTTTTTTCTTTTCTTTTCTTTTCTTTTGTTTTTCACCTTTGGCAACTTTGCCCATCTTTTCATCAAGCATCACTTCTTTCTTTTCACATAATATCCAACCATAATTCCATGAGATATCACAAGTATATGCCATACTAATCCTTGGCAAGGGGAAAAGGAAAACATATAAAATGTTAAGGCTTATACATGGATAAAGCAAAGAAAAGATAAACAAGCTCAAAAGGAGCTCACTAAGGATAATATGCTTTTGGTCGGCTTTATGGCTCAAGTGGTTAAAATTCCTAATGCCTTTATCATCTTCATGTATATATGTAATGCGAATGTAATCTCAACAAGATATGAAGCAACTTCTAGAGATATATATCATTGAAAGAATGCACAATCAAATAATATAATGTTGATGGCTCGAAAGCTTACATTGGTATAACACTATAAAGTCAACATGGCATATTCTCAAAGTCAATCCCTAAACCAATCAAACCTTAAAACTTGCATGCACACTCCTTCATTTGATTTATATCTTCATCTATCTCAATTAATTCTCATATATAATACTCACATTCTTATAAACCAATAGGAGTTCAAAAGATCAAATATAGAAATTTGTTTTTTTTTTGGAACAACAAAGAACACCAACATTCTCCCAATACCCCCACACTTAAAACACAACATTGTCCTTAATGTTTAAATAAAAGAAAAGGAATATAAGATAATGATAAAAATAAAGTAAAATGCAAAAAATAAAAGATAAGGAAAAAAGAAAGCAAATTTGATTTTTTTATGTATGCTAGGTTGCCTCCTAGTAAGCGCTTTTGTTTTATATCATTGGCTTGACATGTGGCATTCTCATTCTTCATAGATTGGTTCAGCTAACTCCACAGAAGTGGTGAGTTTTGTTGTCCAACCTTCATAGAAAGTTTCAAGTGATACCCATTAACCTTGAGCACTTTGTTTGTTTCTAAACTTGTAATTTCAATTGCACCATAAGGAAAAACATTAGAAACAACAAAGGGTCCAATCTAATGAGAGCGCAATTTTCCAGGAAAAAGTTTCAAACGCGAATGATAAAGAAGGACTTTGTCTCCAACATTAACTCTTTTCTTGTAATCATTCGGTCATGAAGACTCTTGGTCTTCTCTTTGTAAATCTTTTCATTCTCATAAGCATCATTCTGTATCTCTTCCAACGTGATTCCAGTATTTTTGGGTACCAAAAGGATAGGCACCACCCATTTACTGTCCGTGCTGGGGTAAATGACCCCTGAATCATGGAGGACAGTTTGCAAAACTTGCAAAGCCAATGCTAATTGGTGCATGTTTTAGGGAATACATATATGTGTTTCCATCTTTTTTATCTTTGTAAAATCATAGTCATAACTCAAAGCCATGCTTAATCCATTCTCACAATCAAAATCAAAAACTTGTTGCACACACTTATCAATTTGGTCATAGCATGTGATAGAATAAACATTGTTGTAAGGATATTTCATTGCATCATGAAAATTAAATTAAATTTTTTCATCTCCTACCTCTATAGACAAAGTATCCTTACCACAATCAATCTTTGTATTGGCACTTTTCAAGAATAGTCTCCCAAAGAATATAGGAGTGTTGTTTGATGAATCACAAGAGTCATGTTCCATATCAAGAATATAAAAGTCGCATGGAATAACCAAACTATCAATCCTGACTAAGACATATTCTATCACACCAAGTGGATAAACAAAACTACGATCCACAAGTTGTATTACAATACTAATTTTATTCAAATGCTCCAGACTAAAAGAATTATAAACATGTTTAGGCATAACACTAATAGATGCACCTAAATCTCATAAGCTCTTTTAAAACTAGCATTACCAATAACACATGGGATAGTAAACGCACCTGGGTTTTTTTGCTTCAAAGGCATATTCTTTTAAACAATAGCAAATACAACTTCACCCATACTTACCATTTCGTGGCCTTTTAGCTTGTAGACTCTCTTGGTAATACATAACTCCTTCAAGAATTTGGCATACTTGGGAATTTGCTTGATAGCATCAAGCAAAGGAATGTTGAGTTCCATTTTCTTGAAGACCTCTAAAATCTCTTTTTCTTTGTCCTCTTTCTTTGACATAGAAGAACTAACATGACCAAAAGATTGATGTCTTCTCCCAAATGCAGGAGTGTCGAAGTAATAAATAACCCGGCAAGACCAGGATCGAACCACAAGGAGGTTAACTATATAAATTATAAATAGTAATAATAAAAACAACAAAAATCATAATAATAAGTTAAAGAGAGCTTTAAGATGTGATATTGATGTAAGGATTAAACAAGGATAAAATAATTGTCAAGGTTAGAGGATGCACTAATGGTATTTCAAACAAGTATAGTATAAACTCTTTTTATTACTCAACTGGAAACCACACACAAAGGAGGTTCCAATCAGATTATAAATTATTAACATGATTACATTAGTTATCTTATTCGAATAATGCTAATACTTGTAAATATTGTTAGGCATTCATAATTATAACTTATGTTAACAATAAATCAAGTTCCTTTCATAGCACAGATGTCAATTATACCATACGGTTGGGCTATGAAAGTGCCGAGTATTTATTGTACCAAGAGTTATACAATATAAATCTAGATTAACCATTTAACAAGCAAAGTATTAAAAGTGAACAAGATAACAAATATAAAACATGTTAGTATCAAACATTAAGGTCCATGTTGAGTTTATATTATACTTATTCTTACACCATTAGTGTAACCTTTTCACCTTGACATGATAAACTTAGCTAAACATAATGAAAGAGAGAAACATAAATAAACAAGGAAAGGAAATGAAAAACATAAGCAAGAGATTAATATAAGCAAAACTTAAGCATTACAAAATATAAAGAGAGAGCAAGAGCATGATCTTGATTTGAAAACCAAGATGCCTAAATACATGGCAAATGCCTCCTTTTTTAGGCCAAAATTTGGAACTATTGATTTGTTGACTAATTGTTGAGTGGGTGGCCACATCTTGACTTGGTGACAATCCTTATCTTCTTGTCTGCCAAAAACATCATTGATAACGTCATAATTTGAATAGACTTAAATCATGAAACTTCTAGGAAATTGTCTCAGCTTTCCAGGAAAAAAAGGTTGAGGTCATTTGGACTTATAGAACTCAAGATATGGACTGAACACTAAACAGTGTCTGGGCTGCAAGATAGATTCAGACTTCTCCGTTGTTGCTACAATTTGGACTTGAAAACAGCCTTTTTAAATCTTGGACTCTCATGAAAGTTTTAGGCCTATGTCTTAGCTTTCCATCCATATAAAGCAGACCTAAAGCCAAGATCTACAAACTCCGATATGACCCAATGACCGAACAAGTGTTCCGGCTTTGACCGAACTAGCATCTCTTTTCTAAGTTTGGCCCTCTCTTTGTCCTTTCAATTTCCGTACTTAAACTCATCAATCAATCCTTTCATTTATGTGATAGGCCTGCATTTAAGATGAACATTTACCAGAAAGATAGAGTATAGAAGACATCACCTGAAACAACGAACACTAACAATCCTGAAACACACTTAAACAAATATAAGAGATAACAAAACAGAAAAAATATTATGCTATTAATAAAACCAAAAGACATAAGGTTTCACAAACGAAGGCTCAAATCCAATCTAAGCTTTTTACGACTTTTCTTAGTTGACCAATTTATACGACTTATGGAGGGATCAATTATAGGGATGAAAGATTGTAGTTGGTCAATCAATTGTTCAGTAGTAGCAGCATAGATTATGATTTGTTGTGCCGAAGATGTTTGAAATTCCTGTTCCACAGCTTGCTCAAGAAAAGACAACAAATTATCATAAAAACCATTAACATTTAACAGACCTATAGGTTTATGGTGAATGTGCAGTTGGGCCCAAGAGGAAATATGAAAGATCTCTTCCAATATGCCCAGACCACCTAGTAAGGAAATGAAGGAGTCAACATGGTTAAACATTGCATTCAATCGATCAGACATTGTGGAGACCTGTAGTTCCTCTCCAATTGTTTTTCCAATGATGTCCCCTTTTGCTAAAGCTTTGGGGACGACCCCCAAAACTTGACTACCTCCTAAAAATATAGCTATTGACACCCCCCATTAACTCAAGGCTGCCTCCTCCATAAACTAAATAAATCTTTCTCTCAGCTAGTACCTGACCAAGATGATTTGCTGATTCTAAAAACTCCTTTTCTTTCCCAGGACTGGATCCACCGAAAACATAAATATTTCTTATGTGATGACTTGAGGCCATTTCTACACACTTCTATATTTGTTGAATGTATGGGTTGAGTAGAAATGAAGGGAAGGAAGAGAAGATTTTATAGATGAGAAATTGAAAATGCAATCATACCACCTATATATAGGTTAGCTGAAGTCTCTCTCTCTCTCTCTCTCTATCTCTCTCTCTTTATTTATTTATTTAAAAAAAAACATGTATGTACAGGTAGTTGTGATTGTGGCTCATATCTTCCCTTGGTTTTACGTCTAAGAACGGCTTAAACACCCTCTATGAGTCGGGGATAGGCTTCCCATCCAGTTTTTTTAAAAACCAGCAAACAGGGTCTTTTATAGTCAGATTCCCAAGACTAAGTCGATCATGTTCTTTATGGAATTGTGGCCATAAATCATGAATTGCACAATGCACTTCTCCACTAGGATGCGTCTCAAGAGTCAATAGAAGATTATATAAAGACCCCTTACTCAGGCCATCCTTAATGAATTGTATTTTATCTTCACGGTTTATAGATACCATTCCTAAAGAACGACATATTGCATTACAAGTCCATTTGGCACATCGGTGACAGACTTTCAGTCGTTTTGCACAACGTTTCTTTGCAAAAGTGCTTTTACCTGTTCCAGGCATGTATGAAATGAAAGAATTGGACTCACCTGATAATCGGACCTTTGCTTCAATTAGCCAGCGAATATCTTCAGGAATTCCATGATTCATTAACAACCTCAATCTTGCACACCTAGTACGGTAAATTTTTGTAATTGCATTCCGAGGTAGAGCGGGAAAGTACTTTTTTAATTTTTCAAGAGTGGTGTCCATTTTCAAATGAGAATTGGAGAAGAGATTCAAAGAAGGGAGAAAGAGCAAAGAATTGCACAAATATATATAGATATCAGTTATTATGGGAAACTGAAAGAACCGACTTAAGTCATGGAATACCGTTATCCGCCATTTGACTGGGGTGAGAGAGACTAGCAAAACAAAATTCACACCAAAACAAAACACAAAACAATGTCAGAAAAAGAATAAATCTTTATATACAAAATCACTCAATTCAATAGAGTCATTTTCAACTGAAAAATTATCAAAGTAAACTTTCAAACGATGTCCATTTACCTTGAAAACATTGTCATTTTTTGGATTCTCGATATCACAGGCCCCATATGGATACACATGTTTCACAATAAATGGACCGCTCCATCTTGATCTTAGCTTTCCAGGAAATAAATGGAGTCGATAATTATAAAGCAAAACTTTTTGACCAACATCAAATGTTTTTCTCAAGATTCTCTTGTATGAAACTCTTTGATTCTTGCTTTATGAATTTTTGAATTCTCATATGCATCATTTCTTATTTCCTCAAGCTCATTTATTTGTAATTTTCGCAGCTGACTAGCATCATCAAGGTTAGAATTGAAAGCTTTAATAGCCCAATAAGCTTTATGTTCAAGTTCCGTATGCAAGTGACAAGGTTTTCCATAGACTAATCTATAAGGTGACATACCTAATGATGTTTTATAAGCAGTTCAATAAGCCTAAAGTGCATCATTAAGTCTTAAAGACCAGTCTTTTCTATTAGGGTTCACTGTTTTCTCCAAGATCTGTTTGATTTTCCCTATTAGCAAGCTCTATTTGTCCACTTGTTTGAGGGTGATAAGGGGTGGCAACTTTGCGTGTGATTCCATATTTCTTCATTAAAGACTCAAATGGCTTGTTGCGAAAATGTGTTCCACCATTACTTATCATGGCTCGAGGGATTCCAAATCGACTCAAAATATTTTCTTTCAAGAACTTTATCATTGTTTTGTGGTCATTGTTTCGACTTGGAATTGCCTCTATCCATTTTGAAACATAATCTACTACGACAAATATGTACAAGAAACCAAATGATGGAGGAAATGGACCCATGAAATCTATACCCCAACAGTCAAAGATCTCAATGACAAGAATAGGATTTAAAGGCATCATGTGACGTTTTGAAATAGATCCCAACTTTTGACAATTTTCACAAGTCTTGCGGAATGCATGTGAGTCTTTGAACATGGTGGGCCAAGAAAATCCACTTTGTAAGATTTTTGCAAGTGGTCTTTCTTGATGAGAAATGACCCCCACATGCCTCGAATGAAAAAATTTAATGACACTACTTACCTCATTGTCAGGAATGCATCTTTAAAATATTTGATCAGGATAATATTTGAATAAGTAAGGGTCATCCCAATAAAAGTTTTGCACGTCGCTCAAAAATTTTCTTTTGTCTTCGGTACTCCAGTGAGCTGGCAAAAATCCTGAAAGAAAATTGATATTTTTAGCAAACCAAGGCATTGAACTAAGAGAAAGTAAGGATTCGTTAGGAAAGTAATCATTGATTGGTGCGATGTTAGATGTCGAATCTGTTGTCACTCTTGACAAAAGATCCGCATCAACATTTTCGATGCCTTTTTCATCCATGATTTCTTCCTCGGAATAAATCATTTGCAAATCTTTAGATTCATCCAACTCAATTTTACTCAAAGTAGATTCAAGTTGATCATAAACTAATTCTTCAATAAAATCTACTTCTTGTAAATCATTATCATCTCTAGGTTGCTTGCAAATGTTGAAAATATTCATCTCCAATGTCATGTTTCCAAAAGATAGCTTCATCAGTCCATTCCTACAATTAATCAATGCATTAGAAGTTGTAAGAACGGACGTCTTAAAATAACAGGAAATGAATTACATGCTTCAACAGGTTGTGTGTCCAAGACAATAAAATCCACAGGATAAATGAATTTATCAACTTGTACTAACACAACTTTAACTATTCCTCTAGGCACTTTTACAGATCTATCGGCAAGTAAAAAAGAGTTACGTAGTTGGTTTTAACTCACCTAGATTGAGACTCGAAAAACCGAATATGGAAGTAAATTCACACTAGCTCCAAGATCAAGTAAAGCTCTTTCAATTTTATGTTCTCCAATAAAGCATAAAATTATAGGACAACCAGGGTCTTTATATTTTAAAGCATTATTGTTCTGAAGAATGGCACTTACTTGTTCGGCTAAAAAGGCTTTCTTTTTTACATTTAGTTTTCTCTTCATAGTGCACAGATCTTTCAAAAATTTAGCATAAGAAGGAACATGTTTAATAGCATCCAACAAAGGTATATTGATCCTTACCTGCTTGAAAGTTTCAAAGATTTCGAGTTGTGATTGACTTTCCTTTGTTTGGTCATGGTATGAAGGAAATGGAAGTGTTGGCGGGGAATCAGTCTTTTCTTTACAATGTTCAGATTTAACCCCTTCTTTACCCTCAGAGATTGACTCATCATCTTTCTCACAAGGTTCAAGAATGGGTTTTTCAATAACCTTACCACTGCAAAGAGTGATGATTGATTTGGCTTGATCCATGTGTTGGCTTCCAGAACTACTTGCATTTGCATTGTATTGCCCCTTTGGATTTTGTTGTGGTTGAGATGGAAACTTACCTTTCTCTTGAAAGCTGAGCAGATGTCAATTTTGCAAGAGTATCTTTAAAATCTGTCATGCTTTGAGCAAGTTGAGTGTTAATTGTCTCTTGCTTTTCAATGAATGCATGCAATGTTTCCTCAAGATTTCTTCTAGGAGGTAGAGCATAAGGAGGTGCATATCCATGAGAATATTAAAATTTATGGTGTGCTTGAAACGGTGGTTGTGAAGTTTGTGCATTATTGTTATCACTCTTCCAATTGAAATTTGGGTGATTTCTCCAACCAGGGTTGTATGTTTGCGAGTATGGGTTATGATTGGGCCTTTGGAAACTGTTTAAAGCATGGGCTTGTTCATTGAGACATTCCTTAAAAGAAGGCAAAGTTGGACAATCATTGGTTGAATGTTCATTGGTTTCACAGATTTGACACACAATGTCTTGAACAAATTTTAGTTGACCACTCTTTTTTAATTCTAGTGCCTCGACTTTTCTAGCTAAAGATGCAAACTTGGCTTGGATGTCATGATCTTCCCTAAGGTTGTACATACCTCCACTAGATGTATGAGGTTGGGTTTTACTTGGTGCCTCATAAGTGCTTGTAGTGTCCCAATTTTGAGCATTTTCAGCTAGCAAGTCTAGGTACTCCATTGCTTCATTAGGGTCTTTATCTTCAAAAGTTCAATTACACATCAATACAACCATTTGCCTATCTCTAGGAGTTAACCCTTCATAAAAATGTGAAATCAATCTCCATGTTTCAAAACCATGATGAGGGCAAGTATTAAGCAAGTATCGATACCTATCCCAACATTGGTAAAATGTTTCTCCTAGTTTTTTAGTGAAAGTGATGATTTGCCTTTTCAAAGAGTTTGTTCTGTGAGATGGAAAAAACTTCTTTAAAAATTGTTGTTGCATTTCATCCCAAGCACGAATGGATCCAGGTCTCAAATTTTATAGCCATGTTTTAGCTTTATCTTTTAATGAGAAAGGAAAAAGCTTTAATCTAATGGTGTTCATGCTATAATTTGAGTATTTATAGGTGTTACAGACCTCCTCAAATTCTCTTAAATGCAAGTATGGATTTTCTAAATCTAAGTCATGAAAAGAAGGTAAAAGTTGAATAATGCCTGGCTTAAAATTAAAATGAGATGCATCAGGAGGAAAAACTATGCATGAGGGTGCACTTGTTCTTGTGGGATTCATGTGGTCTCTAAGTGTTCTAACTCGGTTATTCTCATTATTCTCATTATAAAGCGACTGTTTATCTTCTTCGGCCATATTTTCTAAAAATGATGAGGATACCCTACAAAGTCTACCACTAAATGTACGTGACCAAACTCTCATGCACGTGTAGGAAGAGAATAAAAGGAAGAAGAAAAGGAAAGAAAAGGAAACAAAACAAAAGAAACAAAGTTAGATACAAGAAAAGTGAAAAGAGAAAATAAAATAAATATTATAATTTATACAAGAATTTACCTCCCCGGCAACGACGCCAAAAACTTGACACGACCAGAAGATTGATGTCAAAACTTAAGCATAAGCAAGAGATTAATATAAGCAAAACTTAAGCATTACAAAATATAAAGAGAGATAAGAGCATGATCTTGATCTGAAAATCAAGATGCCTAAATACATGGCAAATGCCTCCTTTTATGGGCCAAAATTCAGAACTATTGATTTGTTAACTAATTGTTGAGTGGGTGATCACATCTTGACTTGGTGACAATCCTTATCTACTTGTCTGCCAAAAATGTCATTGATAACGTCATAATTTGAACTGACTGAAATCATGAAAGTTCTAGGAAATTATCTCAGTTTTTCAAGAAAAAAAAGTTGAGGTCATTTGGACTTCTAAAACTCGAGATATGGGCTGAACACTGAACAATATCTGGGTTGCAGGACATATTCAGACTTCTCCGTTGTTGCTACAATTTGGACTTGAAAACAGCCTTTTTAAATCTTGGACTCCACATAAAAGTTTTAGGCCTATGTCTTAGCTTTCCATCCATATAAATCAGAACTAATCCAAGATCTACAACTCCAGATATGACCCAATGACCGAACAGTGTTCCAGTTTGGACTAAACCATCATCTCTTTTCTAAGTTTGGCCCTCTCTTTGTCCTTTCAATTTCCGTACTTAAACTCATCAATCAATCCTTTCATTTATGTGATAGGCCTGCATTTAATATGAACATTTACCATAAATTAAAGGTATCTTATAGTATCAGACTTGTTATTATAAAACATGCTTTAGTTAAGGAGTTACTGATACTTTAAGTGCAAAATGATGATATAAAACCTTGATAAAAATGCACTTTTAAATATTAATCAAGAACTCACAGGAAAGGGGGGAATGTTCTTAAAACTGGAATTCATTAAGTGAGGACTTACCTTTGGAGTGTTAGTCGTTGTTCTAGTTTGGGAAGGATGAGGATGTTTCTTCTTTGTACTCAATTCGGTTTCTATCTCTTCATCTTCCTCCATCTCAATTTGTTTTGACTTTGCTCTTCAAGTTCTTTCCCACTTCGCAGCATGATCACACTAACATTCTCTTTTGGATTCAATGTTTGGGAGGGCAATTTTCCATTCATTTGTCCTTCCAATTTTCCTACACTTGAAGCTATTTGCCCCATATGCTTTTCTAAGTTGTGAATGCTTGACCTTGTTTCCTGTTGAAAAGACATGATAATTTGTTGCAAGGTCACAGTGTTAGAAGCGAAAGTTTTCATCATCTCATGAAGATCATCACTCGATGACGACCCCATAACATTGGAGTTGGTGAATGGAGGGGGCTATCTCGCTTGATAATTCTGTTGGGATTGAAATCCATGGGGATGGAACTGTCGGTCTTGATTGACTTGTTGAGGTGGGTTCCCATTGCATAAGTTTGGATGATATCTCCATTCGGGATTGTACGTGTTGGAAACGGGATCATATTTACGTCGGGGCTGTCCGTTGAATCCTCCATCAACTGCATGAAAATGTAATCTTCTTGCATTGTTGGGCACATATCTGAGGTATGTCCTTGTAAGGAACATATGCTAAAAACTTTCACCTTTTATACATTTCCACAAGCCAAAGAACGCATAAGAGAAGTGAGATCATTAACTTTATTTTCAAGGTTAGAAATACTTACCTCCTTTACTCGTTTGTTTGAGAAGTCTCCATGGGTGCCAAACTGTTTTGAGTTGGTTGCCATGTTTGAGATCAATTGGCGTGCAGCCTCGGGTGTCTTATCTACCAATGCCCCTCCACTTACAACATCAATGATACTACGGTCAGTAGGCATCAATCCTTCATAGAAATATTGAATGAGCAGCTGATCGAGTATTTGATGATGAGGGCATTAAATACACAATTGCTCAAATCTTTCCCAATACTCGGAGAGTGTTTCGTCATGAGATTGTCGAATCCCATATATTTCTTTCCTTATGTTGGCAACTCGAGATGTTGGGAAATACTTCTCAAGGAAAATCTTCTTCATGGCATTCCAAGTTCTAATGGAACCTGGGAGAATAGAGAAAAACCACATCTTTCCTGCCCCTTTTAAAGAGAAAGGGAAAGCTTTCAAATTAACTTGTTCTTCGTCAACTCCATTCAGTTTCATGCCAACGCAAACCACATGGAACTCCTTGAGATGAGTATGAGGATCTTCTCCTGCAAGACCATTGAATGTTGGTAGCAAATGTATAAAACCAGATTTGAGTTTAAAGTTTACATTATTGTTGATGTTTATGCACAATGGTTGATTTTCCACGTTAGGAGCAGTAAGCTCCTTGAGTGTTTGTTGTTTGCAACAACCATGGTGTTGACGCAAGCTTCCTTTCATAACTTGTGTAAAATGTTTTCTATTTCGAGATCCACCTACACTTGACTCTGATTAGTAGAACGGGTTACAAGCATAAATCGTCAAGGAAACTTAAAAGAAACCAACCACACAAAAGATCGAAAACAACGCAAATTTTACGAAAATCCTACGCTAGAAAACTAAAACTACCCGAAAACTTTAGAAAACAACGGAATTTGGCCTCGATAGTGTGGGGCTAGTAGTTAACCACTAGTCATGTTCGAACATCGTTTCCTTTCGGAAACAAAAGGCCGATACCAAATTCCACCGAAAAATCTATTTTGAACAAGTATCAGACAAAACAAAAAATTATGTTTTTCTTTTTTTTTCAGAAAAATAAATAACAATCATAGCAAATAAAAATAATAGCACAATTTTAAAAAAATCAGAAAATTATCAAGAGAACAAACCTTGGTCGCAAGCACACATCCACCTACAGAAATCAAAACTGATCATGGAAACGAAACATCAATTTATATTCTGAATATTTATCTCTTCTTAACATTGGTTAGTTAACGGATCCGCCGTATAACTAGCCCTAACCATCAAACAACCACGGTGTCCGCACTAGTAATTTAATTCAATGGCGACCTTAAGAACTAGATAAGTTGATTAATCAAGAAAACATAACTGTCCATGAGTCTATGTTTGATTTGATTGAATGTTCTCCCTAAGATTAATAACGTAGATCCGCCACAATTATTAAACTCAGTTGCTTCACAAGTTCATATACCACAACTCTGGTTTTGATATCAAACTTAGCAATAGATTGTTTACAATAATAATTTAGAGTCCGCTCTATCAATTAAAATAAACAATCATAGGAAAAGTAAGCATAGGAGAACAAACATATTCATCATATAAACCGAAAAGAAAAGGTAAAATAAATCTCACGGTTCTTGAAATCCGAAGGTTTCCGTGTCCTTGCAACCAAGAAAAAGAGTTTAGTCTTGCATGCTTGTTGAACAACTAATAAAAAAGAAGGAGGAATGTATGATTTCAGGTTTCTTAGAGGAAGGGGCGTTTTTCTCTTCTTGGCTGGTCGCCCCTTCTCTTCTCTCATTCTTTTTATATCCTAGGAAACCCTAGTCTCTATTTTACAAAATAGTCCTCCTTTAAGTAGACGGTTTACATTTAAGTACTTCAATAACTATTTTCCTAAAAAAGGAGAAATAGCCTTGCATGAAATCTTCAAGCTTTGACTTAGAGGAGCTAAATTGCTGAAACAAAACTTGGATATTGGTTTAGATGCTTCTTAACATAATTTGGACTCGTTTCTTCACAAAACCTGTTTGCTGGTAGAATTCAGTTGTCATCTTTGAAAAATCATATCCCCCTTATATGACATCTTTTTTGGCTAACATTTTGAGCGTTGATAGGTTTTTGTGTTAGGAATCCAAAAACATTAAGTTTGCATCAATTAGACTTCTGTTGCTCCATATATTCAAGTCGGAATGGCCAAACATCAACATTGGCAGATTGCAAGATTTAACTTAAAAGGCTGCGATTTCCATGCTCTTCCTTATTTTAGCTTCTTGCCTTAGATGTCTAGAAAGGTATGGATATTAGCTTTCTAATGCCACTGGAATCATTTCATTTTGACCTCTAGAGCTCACGCTCTGCACAAAACATTGACTAAAGGTCAAATTTGCCAATTACCTCCAATTTACTCCTTTTGGCATCTTTCATCCAAAAGTGCTTTCAAAACCAACATTTCCCTTGTCTCAATGCCAAGAATTCTTGTTCCTTCATTTTTTTAATCCACCTACCGGCTATCTCAGCAGCTTGTTTTCCCCAAAATATGGTTCACAACCCATTTCTCTCATGCTTTTAACCAATCATATGAGTAATACCATGTTGTCCCCACTCTTTCTTGCTTCCCCATCTCTGCTTGGGGTATTTCCTCCGTTTGGTTTGGTACCCATTCTTCTTCAACTCTTGT